>NQMI01000044.1:132147-235775 GCA_002270565.1 Stenocarpella maydis
AAAAGAATTAAGGGACTAATTCTTAAGGAGGGAGATAAGGTCTACCTCCTTTACTAAAACATTAAAACCAAGCAACCTAATAATAAGCTTAATTATAAGAAAATCAGCCCCTTTAAAATTTCAAGAAAGCTTTCAAATACCAACTATAAACTCTTGTTACCTAAAGGAATAAAATAATACTTAATCTTTTACATCTTACTCTTAAAACCAGCACCTAAAAATACAAAACTTAAAATATAGATTAAAACCCTTAACAAATATAATAAGGAATATAAAGTAGAAAACATTATGAACTTAAGGCAGCACTAAGGGATAACGGAGTACCTCATCAAGTGGAAAGGCTACAACTCCAGCAAAAACACATAGGAACCGGCCCAAAACTTGACCCACTGTCCAACCAACAACCCAAATATCAGTCACACCCAAAACCCATCTAAACAAATAGAACGCGGATATTCGCATCCACAAAAACGGATAGTACATCCACACATATACCAACCCAGTGCACATATAATACAGACTAGCAAAATTAGTATGTAAACTATTATTTTGACCTTAGCCGCTATTATCACCAGTAGTCCTCATCATTGCTCCAGCAATACTACTATCATTATACTCACTATAGTAGGAATCGCTCAAATCAATGGTATTTTGCTATATATCTAGTCTGTACGGACCACAATTTTGTCTTGAATCTCCTCCTTTACCTCATTGTCGTCATTGTTGTTGCTAACGAGGTCCTCAACAATCAGATCTACCTATAGCAACTAGTTAATACTTCTAATAGCTGCTGTATGCTGCCGCTTAGCCCCTAATTTCATACTTAAGGGTGTGCCTGCTGCTGAGGTTCTCGTGATGTCTAACGGCGCCCTTCACTTCTGAGGCTGCTGCTTTACCTTCTTCATAACCCTTCCTACTAGCTGCTGCTTCTAACGGATGCTAGCGTGCTGGGTATTTCTGCCACGGGCATCCTCTTTATCTAGGGACTAGAGGGTATCATTATTCCACTCAAAAGCTGAATTTACATGCTATACTAAAGCCGTTATTGCCCTCATCTTATCGCTAGCTCTGCTGCCGAGGCTCGCTGTAGTGGAGGTCGTCTTTTTACCCATTACCGCCTTCCTACAGCTCTTAAAGAGACCCTCTTTATTAGCTGCAAATGGTACATTCTCGTGAGGTCTGCCCTTTATAGCGGTAACCTTCTTCAGCGAGTATATGCTAAGGAGAGGGTTCTTAAGGGAGAGGTTACAATTAAGGTAGTAGTCTTTATACATATTGCTCTTCTCAAGAGGAAGTAAAGCCTCCTCTTTATTAGTAATTTAATTTGCATAGGTCATACCATACTGTGTGTAGACTGCATAGCTGCAGTCAGAAGGTCTATAGTAGCCCTATGGGGCTTCTTTTTGAAGCATCCTTAACGCCTTCTGGCGCTCAATCGTAAGTATCTCCAGCGCTGCCCTTGAGACCTGCAGTGGCAGCTAATTAAGCTACTTCTGACTATTAAACTTCTGGAGTGATAATATCTTCTGCTTTGCCTCCTCCTAATGAAGGCTATAAGCAGTATTATTAATAGCCTTATAATTAGCTATTCTCAGATAGAGAAGATTCCCCATCCTATAGCCCAGGTATACCTTTAGCTTCCAGTATATTTGCTTAGTGGAGGAGGTTATATGCAAGCTAAAGTTGAGGGTTTTGTAGATCTAATGGGCTGCCCATTTGGTAATAATCTTCTCAGCCTTATTAATATACTACATCTTAAGGTACTGGATAATTGCTATCTGATCTAAGAAGACCTCTTGAAGCTATTGCTAAGCTATATTATAGATCTCACAATTTATAGAGTACTCCATAAACTTGAGGAGGTTAAAGAGGGCTATTTAAATATATGGCACCTTATCAGGTACCCATAAGGGTACTATAGCCTTCCCTCTTGCTAGCGCTATAAGGGAAGTAAGATCCTTACCCTCCTTATTAAGATCTTCAGCCTTAGCGACCTCCATAGTATTTTCCTCCGGGCCTCTTATTGCTAGTGCCTTAGGGCCTCCTATTGCCGGCCCTATAGCTCCTGGCTTATACTACTTCTTCTTAATATTAAGGATAATATTCATATTGATATAAAAGATATATAGCTAATGGCGTGCCCTAGGGAATTCGTGCTTGAGGGCGTTGATTAGAGCATTATTGTAGTTAGTGATGAAGAGCCTTGGAGGCTTGATTTGGCACTTGTGGAGAAGACTGTGAAGCTGCTTAAGAAGCTATCGGAAGCCAGGTTCTCTCTTATTATTAATGACCCCTTGGAATAGTGGCAATATCCTCTTCGTGTGGGTTACTACTATGCCTTGAAAGAAGGGCATCTTCTTGCTATTGGTTGAATAGGTATAATTAAGCAAGAGATTGCACGTAAAGCATAGCTCTTGAACCCACGCTAGCTACTGCTTCTTATACCAGAAGATGCCTGTAATACTTCCCTCCTCATCAATAGCCCAATGATACCAGCAGCCCTCCTTCTTAAGCCAGTCTATTGCTGCTTGGGTAGGTGTGTAGATGCCCTACTGCTGCTTATAGAAGTCTGTAAGCCAGTTCTTTATAATATTTAGCCCCAGCAATATACTTGGGTACTCTTAGCGTAGAGCTGCTGTAAGTCTCGCGGGCTTTGTGAGGGCTGGGTCTGCAGCCGTGCGGGCGAGGAAGTTGTGATGGTCTTGTGATAGCTTTGCCCAGCCTTGCTGGGCTTCAGGTACCTCCTGAGGGCCGTGATGAGTATGCATACCCTTCTGGATTACGAGGGTCTACTTGCTAGCCGTTGTATGGGTCGTATGGGCGAGGGCTTGCTACCCGCAGCCTGCTTTAATTATTGAGGCATTATTTATTGTTGCAGTCAAGGGTTGCAGGGCACCTCTACTACAGACCAACACCGTGCATTTAGCGTCTGCTTTTTGTAAAGTTGTAAGGAATCCAGCAGATTTTGTAGCTTCATCTAAATCAGCCTTAAGGTCCTTATAGGTATTATATCCACCCTAAAAAATGGTCTCCTTGGCGAGGACGATGGCGCGACCGACTTGGGAACACTCGAGAAGAAGCTCGCAGAGAAGAGGCAAGAGTCAAGACAGGTTTCCCAGGCCGCTCCATCCAATCCGACCTCGCCCTCGCAGGCAACATCGGTGCAGGATACTGGCGAATCGACCCCCAGGAGCGCACTCACCTCACCTGAGCCCGCAAAGGATGATGAGAAGCGCAAATCATTTGATGCCAGCCGGCAGCAGCAGGGCCGAGAACAACAGGGCCAGGAGGAGGAGGTCGAGGCCCTGTCTGAGATGATGTGCTCACTTGTCACCAACACATCTGGCGAGACCAGATATATCGGTAGGCCAGAGAACCCCTACCTCCCTGTCGGCCCCATTCGTGTCTGACAAAGCAACTCAGGTTCCTCCTCTGGCTTCTCCATCTTTTCTCCCAAGGGGATCCAGTGGGTCAACGAGAAGACCGGAGACAAATCCTTCCAGCAGATGATTTCTCATGTCTCCATGGACGATCACAAGTGGAACAACTGGAAACCCGAGGTCTTCGGCGATCTGTTCCAGCGGCCTGTCTTCCTCCCGCTCCCGCCAAAGCATGAGTGTGTCTCGCTGTTGCAAGACTACTTCGACAATTTCAACTGCATGTTCCCACTGTTCCACCGGCCGACGTTCATGCACTTGGTAGAGAGGCAGTATTCAAAGGACCCTTACTCGGGCTCTGGCTGGTGGGCCAGTCTCAACGTCGCACTCGCAATTGCTCACCGCTTGCGTGTGATGAGCAATCTCGTCCCACATGAGGAGGACGCCAAGGCGTGGGGCTACATGAAGAACGCCATGGCCTGCTTTGCAGAGCTGGTGATGCGCAACACCGACTTGTTGAGCGTCCAGGCCCTCCTGGGCATGGCCCTGTTCATGCAAGGGACCCCGAATCCTCAGCCATCCTCGCTCCTTATCGGCACCGCCATCCGGCTCTCTCACAACATTGGACTGCACAAGCGCGGCACAGGCTTCAATCTCAATCCCATCGAAATCGAGCAGAGAAAGAGGGTGTTCTGGATTGCATACATGTTGGACAAGGACCTTTGCATCCGGTCCGGCAGGCCTTTTGCACAGGACGATGACGACATGAATGTGGAACTCCCGGATACGGACCCTGAAGACAATATTGGCAACATTCCCCTGGCCGATGGCAAGGGCAAGATGAACCTGTTCCGAGTCATGTGTGAGTTGGCTCTGATCGAAAGCAAGGTCTACAAAAGACTTTATGCGACCAAGGCGACGAAGCAAACGGACGGCGAGCTCCTGCAGACTATTGGCGAGCTAGACCAGGAGCTCGAGGACTGGAAGGACAGGATGCCTATCGAGTATCGACCCGAGCATGAGATCCAGGCCTCACACACACCTCTCATCCTGCACGTTGTCATGCTCCATTTCACCTACTACAACTGCCTCACAACGATACACCGGATGTCGATACACCGTGGTTATTGGACGAGTCGCTTGTCCAACTACGCCATACAGGGGCTTAATGCCAAACCTCTGAACCCAAGGGTCTTCAACTCGGCCGCTCTGTGCACTTCGGCGGCAAGAGCAACCATTTCTCTGCTCAAATATGTTCCACAGGGCGACTCATCTGTAGTCTGGTGAGTACTAAAGAGTCACACAGTCCCAGACCCGGCAAGAAGCTAACAAGTGCAGGATGGTACTCTACTTCCCGGTCACCGCGCTCGTAACTCTGTTCGGAAACATTCTCCAGAATCCCCTTGATCCCCGAGCGAGATCAGACACACGGCTTTTGAACATGGTTGTCACCTTCCTGTCTGCGCTGGGGCAGGAGATCGAGACGGGTGGAGTGCACCGAACCATTGGCATTTGTTCCGAGTTCGAACGCATCAGCAAGGTCATGATTGAAAAGGCCGAGAAGGAGAATGCCGGCCGCAGGAAGCGCAAGAACGCCGAATCCTCCGAGGCAAACAAAGCTGCATCTAACGCCAGCAACACGAACCCCATCCGACGGCCATCAGCTTCTCACCAGAGGTCTTCTTCATCGGCACAAACGCCCAGACCGCTGACGGCTAGTGCCAACACGCCCACGCCGCGCCAGTCGCAGAACGACAACCTGTCGCCGCCTGCACGGACTGATGGCCAGGCCTTCAGCCCCATGACAGCCGCGAGCCATAGCCCCTCGCCTGGCCACCCACCGCCTGGGTGGACGCCAGACTTTTCTGGCGGTGACCCGATGGAGTTCACATCCTTTGCGGAGCTGACGGGATTCGGACAGCTCCACAACGGCCCTCCGCCACCGCTGCAGTCGCCACCGGCGCAAGGGACCGGGTTTCAACAACCGCTGATACCGCAAGATCTTTACGCGTTGCCCATGAGTTTTGACTGGGACTGGGCGGAAATGAGCGGGGGCGCATATCCGAGTGTGGAAAATGGAAACTTTGGAGGGCCACAGTAAGGCTAGCAGCAGGGCCAGGTTTGGCTCAGAGGGCCAGGAGCCATGTTGCAGTCCTGCGATGTTGGCCGTTGGAAATAGGGTGGCTGGGTCTTGTTGGTCTGAGACTGAAGGGCTCTGCCACTCATGGGGTAAATGCGTCTTAAGACGGCAAGATCTGCTTGACATTTATCTGTATTATGGCTGCTGCCTCTGGGCGTGCTGAGGGAGGCTGGGGCGAGCATTTGTGTCATATAATTCGCCATAGGGTACGGCTTTTGCGTGTGTTGACCATCTAGATAACCTCGTCTCGGGGACCAAGAGCATTGATTGTGAAAGCATATAAAGTTGCCATTTTTTTCGGCACACATGCAGATGGTTCTAAACGATTTGTGTGAATCAAGCATGTCTGTTGTACATGTATGGGTTTCCTCTGTCCCTAGCAGAGTTGTGACTGTATTTTTGCATTTGTATTTGTTGTATTTATTACTTTGTATTTCGTATTTTTTGTATCTTCCCAACTCTGCTCCGTAGGTTACCCAGTAAGCTACGGAGTATTTGGTGGGAAGCGCAAATCACGAATGCCCAGGCAGCCAGCGGGCGGGCTTGATAGGTGTGAAAAGGGACGGTAGGTTCTCAACCCTTGAGATTCAGTTGTCATTTGTCAGCTCAACGGGTGGTGTGGTGGTAGCGCCGGGACCCTGACAGACAAGCTAGCTAGCTGTCTTAGCATCATTGAGCCAGCGAGCCGGAGGCCAGGCGCAGAACGTGACGACCTGCACGTAATCAATATCCTTTGCGCAGGAACATCCCGACCTCAGCAGACCACCACGACAACAAGACCGGCTGGAGCTGAGCTACCGGAGGACTACTCGGCGGCCAGCAGTTCAGGTCCGCCATCGTTTCGAGGTAGCAGGGCGTCCGTGTGCGCATCCCATCGTCATACGACGAGCTCCGTGGGGTCTTGGCTCTACCCGACCACCCCCATCGAGTCACCCATTCCGCCGCCTGCCGGCTCCTGCTCCCAGTTCCTCCCACCTTCACCTCCCAACCCACACATCTCAACCACCAAAAAAGGCATGCCTGCGTTATTACGGCCGGCGTCGCGCCAGGTCGCCCGCCTGGCACTCTCGTCCCTGCGCACAACCTCCACGACCAGCGTGCGGCGCGTGAGGATATCCCGGATATCGCCGTCGTCATCAGCCGCTGCCTACTTACTACCTCGCCCCCGCTTCTACTCGACCGGCCCGCCACCCCCCCAGAAACCCAAGGATGAGGGCAAGAACACCGAGGAGAAGGCGCCTGGGGAACAAAATGAGCCCCCAAAGCTCCCTGACGGCTGGGTGTGGCTGAACGAGGAAGACTTGGCGATGCTCAAGAAGATGGGGGATATGGTGCCTGCGAAACACCGAGAGACATTCGCAGAGGTGGAAAATGAGGTCAAGTCGCGCGGTGCGCCTCGGGAACTCAAGGATCTGTTGGACAAGGGGCGGACAACCGGACTCAGCATCGGAGATTCTATGAAGGTTATCAAAATAGCCCACAAGCTGGCAGAAAGGATGGCAAGGGCACAATCCGGCCTCGGCAACGACGATTCCCCCTTTTTCAACCAGAACGAGGGCCAGCGCAATGAGAAACAGAGCCAGGACCAGAACGAGCAGCAGAGCCAGGGCCAGAAGCAGAACCCGAAGCACGACAAGGGCCAGCCCAGGACCTTTGACGGTGGCGACATGTTGGCTTGGGTCATCACAGCTGCGCTTTTCTACCCTGTCTGGAGCATGATATTCCCTAGCGAAGCCCGAGAAATCAGCTGGCAGGAGCTTCGCAAGAACTATCTGGACAAGGGCCTGGTCGAGAGGCTTGTTGTCTACAACGGCAGAAAGGTGAGGGTGGATCTGAACACAGAGGCCACCCGAGCCATGTACCCCGACAGTGTTGCAGCGACCCCCGGCTTCCACTACTACGTGCCCATCGGCTCTGTCGAGACCTTTGAGAGACACCTTGACGAGGCCCAAAGGGAACTGGGCATCCCCCCAGACGAGAGGATCCCAGTCATGTACGCAGAGGCCGGCCAGCTGACTAACCTCTTCCTGGCATTTGGCCCCACGCTGCTCCTCGTTGGTCTCATATACTACACTTGGAAGCGAGGTCCTGGCGGCGGCGGCGGTTCCGGAGGCGGTGTGTTCGGCTTCGGCAAGAGCAAGGCCAAGATGTACAACCACGAGAGTGCCGTCAAGGTCAAGTTCGCCGATATCGCCGGTATGGATGAAGCCAAGGTCGAGATTATGGAATTTGTGTCCTTCCTGAAGAAGCCGGAGCGTTTCCAGAGGCTAGGCGCAAAGATCCCTCGCGGGGCTATCCTGTCTGGCCCCCCTGGAACTGGTAAGACGTTGCTCGCAAAGGCTACTGCTGGTGAATCAGGGGTGCCTTTCTTCAGCGTCAGTGGATCCGAGTTCGTGGAAATGTTTGTCGGTGTCGGTGCCTCAAGAGTGCGAGACCTGTTCGCGCAGGCGCGTAAGAACGCCCCTTGCATTGTCTTCATTGATGAAATTGATGCCATTGGCCGGTCTCGAGCGGAGGGTAACCGCAACTTTGGCGGGAACGAGGAGCGTGAGGCAACACTGAACCAGATCCTCACGGAAATGGATGGCTTCAACACACAGGAGCAGGTCGTGGTTCTTGCGGGAACAAACAGGCCGGACGTTCTTGACAGAGCCCTGATGCGACCCGGTCGTTTCGATAGACAGATCTACATCGACAGACCGACGATGAAGGGCCGTGCGGATATCTTCAAGGTGCATCTTGCCAACGTCGTCACCAAGGAAGACATGGAGCATCTTGCCGGGAGGCTCGCTGCTCTGACACCTGGCTTCTCTGGCGCTGACATCGCCAATGCCGTCAACGAAGCTGCCCTCGTCGGTGAGTTTGCCTTTTTCCAATAATTTCCCATGTGAAACTGACCTGACCATCCGTACAGCTGCAAGAGCAAACGCCGAGAGCATCGAGATGATCCATTTTGAGCAGGCCATCGAGCGAACCATCGGAGGTCTGGAGCGGAAGTCGCTTGTTCTTAGCCCTGAGGAGAAGAAGACCGTGGCATATCACGAAGCAGGACACGCCATCTGTGGCTGGTTCTTCGAATATGCAGATCCCTTGCTCAAGGTGTCCATAATTCCCCGTGGTCAAGGCGCTCTGGGCTATGCGCAATACCTCCCCGTCGGAGACGCCTACCTGATGAACACGAAGCAATTAATGGACCGCATGGCCATGACTCTGGGTGGCCGCATCTCGGAGGAGCTCAACTTCCCCACCGTAACAACCGGGGCATCCGATGACTTCAAGAAGGTGACGGCCATGGCCACCAACATGGTGACGCGCTGGGGCATGTCAGACAAGCTGGGACCCATCAGCTTCGACCAGGACCAGAACCAGTTCAGCAAGCCGTTCGCGGAGAACACTGCGCAGCAGATCGACGCCGAGGTCAAGCGCATCGTGGACGCCGCGTACAAGCAGTGCAAGGACCTGCTCACGGAGAAGAAAAAGGAGGTCGCCATCGTGGCGGAGGAGCTGCTGAAGCGCGAGATGCTCACCCGGGACGACATGGTAAGGCTCCTGGGCCCGCGGCCCTTCAAGGACAAGGAGGAGTTCACCAAGTACTTTGACGGATCCAGGAGCGCGCCACCGCCACCCCCGACCGAGGCTGGGACCCTGGACGACCCCCCATCCCCGTCACCAGCCTTCCAGCGGTGGCAATGAGGGTCTGTCCCTCTGAAGGGCGGATGGGCCACTTTCGATTACCCACTCTACTCTACTCTTTGAAATGAAAGCACGGCCTTAGCATCCTTCTGGGCCACAAGGCTCAGCCTGTGTTATTTCAGTATATTGGCACCAAGGGGTGTCTCGGATTTGTACAAATAACGGGCACGGTTTATCGGTCAGGCCGCGCGGGAAGCTGGTCCCAGCGGGGTGGTATTTAGATACATGATGTTCTGTACTAGTTGGATGTTCAGGACCATCAAAGAAGAAAAAAACGCGATTCGAAGACAAGCGGAACTTGACTACTGTTTGGTTGAGGGTGAGGTGTGCTATTTAAGGTTACTGCACCCCACATTTTGACGCCCACAGTGCGAGTTTGCCATTGCGTACAGCCGGGCGAGCGCTTCCTTAGTATAGACGAAAAGTATTTCGAGACCGCAGGCTCACGACCTGCCAGCATCAACGCTTTACCGCACTAATAATCAGCAAGGACGGAGTGCGCAGCCAATTCCTCCCCCACGTGGAGCATCCTCGTCAGTGGAGGATGGGACAAGGACTGGCGAGACCTGGATGGCCTCCCCGGTCCTTCCATCCTGGCCTAGTATCCATCGATGGTGTCTGCTTCACATGTTTAAGCACAGTGATAGTGAAGTGTACCTCCAGCCGGCGTGGCTCCATGGGGTGATTGCGCCGCTGTATGCCGGTGGTGTAACCCATATCCCCTCTTTGCCTGCATCCGCAACGTGCAGCCTCTGGCTATAATTATCAAGAGCGTGGTGGTAAGACTCCCTGGAACAATGTGGCTGGCTCACTACGACTTGCATCTCCTTGCGGACACATACAGACAAGATTGTACGCCATCTCGGAACAAGCGGCCAGTATTGTCACTGTACTAGTACTCACTCATCAAGCTATAAGCACACTCACTCAACCACGCACGCAAGGCATGCAAAATAGGTCTGTCAAATGATTGCCGCTTGTTGTATCCCTCTATGTAGGCCACAGCCGCACAGCCCGAGGAAGAATCCTGCTCGTAGAGTAACCGCAAGAAAGAAAGAAAAAAAAACAGTTATAAGGACTAGTACCATTGTAGTCACAGGCTTGAACAAGAGCCCATGCTAATTGGGAAATGGCATCTTTCTTTGTCCCCCCGTCCCTCCCCCCCCAAAAAATTTGGCCCTAGGTACGCGTGGTCGTCTTGATGTGGTCCGCATTAGAATAAGACCTCGACCCTCGAAAAGCAACGAACCCCAACGCCTTGCTTTATTTCAATTTCAGAATATGCAACACTGAAAGGGACGGTCCTCCAAATCATCCCAATCTGAAACCTGCAGGCCCGTCGTGTCGTGATAGTGGTGAACTCGGTCCTGTCAGTCATTAATAGACCCCATCCATTGCTGGGTGCAAGCAACTTCTGGACACCCCCTGTCTCCCGTCACCCCTTTTTGTTTCGGCGTCCCGATGTCCACCTTCATAACAATCACTTTCCTACCTCCCGTGTCCCTGCCTTATTCGGCGACGTTTTGATGCGTGAACAATGCAGGGGATGCCCCTGGGACCAATACCTCCAAACCTGGAGATGAGGCATGCAGAAGTTCGACCAAGAGTAGGACTCTGGACGATATAGCAGACGGGGCCGATGATCGCAAACACGATCGTCGTCGCGACTTCGTAGCACACGATTTTTTGAATGCCTTGCCCTTCCTTTAGGCCGCGAGAAGGAACGTGGCGTTCGATCCGCAGAAAATTGGCCTGGACGACTTAAATAGTGAGGAACTCGTGCAGCTCGTAAGAGAGCCGCTGTTGAGTCGGAGTCGGTCGCACAACTTAGACACCAACCATGCCAGGTCCGTAGGACTGACGGGGTGTTCCAATTTGTTGTTGGAAGGGCTTGGCATTCTGCGAGGTGTCAGCGAACGTCCTGAAACGTAAACAGAGGCAAAGGCTCTAAGCACCTTCTTTCTGCGCTTGGTGCCCTCGCCCTCGCCTGTTGAGTACCCGGTCTCGGCCCCCGTCTCGTCGTCATAAACCTCACCATAGCCCTCGAAGCTGCTGTCACCGTAGCTCCGCTTCTTGTTGGCCCTCCGCGGTCTGGCGGCCTCCTGAGCCGCGACTGACTGGGCCTTGGTCCGAGGTAGGCCGCCGACCGCAGGGTGCATGGGCGTGCCGGGGGCAGTTGCCCTTGCTGAGGCGGGGCCCTTTGATGCTCCCGCAAAGTCGCCCAGGGCTCCCTGGTCCCACTTCTTGCTGGAGATGGTGCCGCGGGCCATGGTGGTGGCTTGCTTGAGAACCTTGCGAACCTCTGGCTGGAAGCCGTCGTCAAGCTCTCTGCCGCGGACGAAATGCACAGCGAACTCCTCGGGTGGTACCGTGAGCAGGTTGAGGATACCGTCGGGGTCGTTTGGCTCCTTCTTGACGGGGTCGAAATGCCCCATGAGGCCGAGCTTCTTAATCTGGCCCTTGTACGTCTTACGCATGGCGTTTTTAGTTCCGTCGGGCAACACACGAGCGACTTCGCCGGCGAGACCGGTCAAACCGTACATCTCAAAAACATCCTCGGAGAGCAGAGGCCTGGCTGGCTGCCATGTCTTTTGCAGGACCAGGTACTTCTCTCCGACATCCTCGTGCATGTCCTTCAAGGCCGGCAGACCATCATCCACATGCACCCGCTTCTGGTTCTGGCCGTGCTCTCCGACGTCCTCCTGGACGCGCTTTCGCTTGTGAGGGGACTCGCCAACCATGGTGACGTCGGCGGTCGAGTCGGAAGGCAGGGCAGTGCCGTTGATGGAGTGCGCCGGGGTCGGCAGGGCGGTGGTGAATGAGGTCATGGTGCTCTGGACACCCGATACGAGATCGGAATTGCTGGGTGAGAATTGCGACGGACTCTGCGGCGTCTGAGGATTGAATGACATGATGGCTTGCCGTCGATGGCGAGGGGGCAGCCGGTGGGGATGGACTGATGACGATGGCGGAGAAGACGTTGGTCGGGCCGAGGTGAAATCTCAGCAAGGCGGTGGGCGAGTCGTCGGTCGTCCAGGTGGCGAGAAGCCACAGAGGGCCTCGATCGCGGAGGGGCAGCGCAGAGTCCTGCTCGATAGGCGCGGTTGATTGATTGTCTGGCTAATGAGTTGGTCGGGCGTTGAGGGAGACAGGGAGGTCAGTCGCGTCACCAGCGACGGTTGGGAAGAGCCGAGTCGCTTGACATGCACCACAGGGTCGAAGTGTCGTCTTGGATGGGGTAAATGAATGTCGCCGTGGTAGGACGATTGATTCCGGAAGGGCCAACCGTATCTGATGCACGTCGTCGGCCGCGGCGGTGGGCTCGGGTTGACGGTCGGAATCGGGGTGGACGAAGAGGAGGGTTTGGTTGGGTTGGGTTAGGTGAGCAGTGGAGGCTCTCTGAAATGATTGATGGCGGCGCTGGCTTGCCTGGCTTGCCTGGAAGTGGACGAGGAGTCCGAGTCCAGCCTGGCTGCCTCGGCCTGTGAGTGGCCCAGCCGGCTGGCCAGGGCCTGGGCACGCCCCGTCAGCTGAAAGGGTCAGGGGTACAACGTTTGTTTCGAGCGGGCGTCTCCCAAGCGCAGCGAGAGGGCACACTCCTCTGTCCTCGGTACTCTTGTACACAACACGGACCGACTACTCCGTACACTACCTACATAGTATACCAGACAAAAGGACTGAGCTTTTGATCACCCATCACCCTCCGCCCGTCTCCACCCACCATCTGACGAGGGCCGTCTCCCCTCCCCTACCAACCGACCCAACACGTCTTATTCGTATTGGTGCAACCAACGAATGTGTCTAGCCACCATGATGCGATGAAATACATACTTTGTGCCCAGTGCTAGAAGAAGCCCTGGCCCGAACCCTGGCCACTGCTTCTTCCATGCTGGTCTACCTAGGTCTACTACGGCCTACAGCCGACAGCCTTCGGCGCCCCTCACAGAGTACCCAGTTACTTCAGCCTCGTCGCACCCCGTGATCACGCGCCCCATCACCCAGCGTCGGTCGGGCCGGGGAAGGGCGATGCACACGTGTTGTTGTTGTTCTCATCCTAGGTACTCGCTGGCACTGCATGATCGAAAGGCTTACCTCGGATGTAAAGAACCATCTCCTGACTACAAGCAGATGCCCGGTTGTCGGTCCAACCGGGCAATGGACCTCGCGCTTATGCTTGACGGTGAGAGCCCCGATCTGGTGCCAGCACGAAAACGCAAGGCAACGATCCAAGAGCCTTAAGTGGCGGCCAAGCCCAAAGGTCATATCTGCAAGGGGTTGCATCTCATTTCTACAGCCCTACGTGAGATTCTCGGGCATTGGCATGCATCCCTCTGAGAACTTTGGGGTCGGTTCCAACTTCTGGAAATGATGCCCCCTGGGGTATGCGCCGATCTCCGTTACCAAGCAGGATGACCCCCCGTCTTTGCATCTATTTTAGATCCCCCAGGGTCGTCGGAATGGATATCTTCCGCCCAGGACACGATCAAGCTCTGACCCAACGAGACCAGAAATGTCTAGTTGGCATCGTCGCACCGAGCCCCTCGAACCTTGTTGAAGGAGCTTAGTTCAAGTAGTCTAGTGCCGGGGCCATGCAGTGGACTGACTGACTTCAACATGGCAGGTCTGCGAGGCGAGGAAACGTTCAGTGTTAGCGCATTCCAAAATCAAGCCATCCTCTTGTTGATATGCCCATGTTGTTGCATACTCGATCGGTTTGACCACCGGGGCACCAGGCGGATCGCGTACTACTTCTCTCCTGGACACAGTTGCGTAGCGGGTAAAATGGCCGGCCATGCGGGATCGCCAGCGTCGTGCCATCCAACCGTGGCATTACGTCCCCGGAATTCAGCCTCCTGTGCGCTTGCCTGATCGTCAAACTTAGGTTGGGGCGAGATCAGGTTTTGGAGCTGCAGTGCAGACGTGGTGTAAGCCAAGTCAGGCACGGGGCAGCGTTGCAACTCACGGCAGGGGAGACAGGACTGGACTAAGTGGGACTCGGCATAGGATGGCGAATATCATGACCATTTATTGTTAGCCTCAGTCCCCCTCTGGCCGATGCACCTTGTGAGCGCTCACGTATATTTACACTACACCTACCTAGATACGTACTGTGCAGTGAGCTAACCCCCCCCCCTCCCCACACCCCCTCCCGTAGCCGGTATCCGGGGAGCAGGGTTAACTCAGGGTTTTCAGTTGCTGCACTTGGAGACCATTCACGCATCTCCAAGGACTACTGTCCCATCTTACCAGCTCTTTCCCCCCAGAGGAAATCGCAGGGAACTGCGAACAAACCTTCAAAATTTGTCGGCAAGGCCAATCGGGTGAAGAGGACGTCTTCGCCTTGCCAATCCGGTCCCCAACCGCGACTGGTACAAGATTTGCCCGACAGCCAGCACACGCCCCGTCGGGCTCTGCAGAGGGAATGGCTGCTGCACCTCCGGCAACCGACGAGTCCTCAGTCTCGTATGAGGAGCTCAACGATCTGAATGCCGAGTTTGACGACGCCGAAACAGAGCTGAGTATGCAACTACATCTTGACTTCCGAGTTGTGCGACACGCGGGATGCCGTCGTGGACCGTTGCGGCTGCTTACTTGCGACCAATGCGAGAGTTGCATTGTTCTCAGATCAGGTCTGTTCCTATCTGATTCATCAGCTCACTGACAATCGCCACAGTTCGCCAAGAGGCGGTGGTCAAGCGGCCTCTGTACGAGAAGCGACGCAAGATCGTCTCACAGATTCCCAACTTCTGGCCACTGGTCTTTGAGCAAGCCCCGCCAGACATCGACGAGTTCATACAGCCGTCAGACTCTTCCTTGCTCCTGTCGTCCTTGGCATCCCTGTCGGTGACACGGTTCGAGATAGAGGGTGGCAAGGAAGGCGACCCCAGGAGCCTGTGCTTCAGGTTCGAATTTAGTGACAATGACCACTTCGAGGACAAGGTCATCGAGAAGAAGTTCTGGCAGAGACACTCCAAGAGCGGTTGGACCGGCCTTGTGAGCGAACCTGTCGAGATTCACTGGAAGAAGGGTAAGGACTTGACCGGGGGCCTGCTGGGAACGGTGAAGAAAGTGTGGGATGCCCGGCAGGCCAGGGGCAAGGGAGAGGATGCAAAGACCCAAGAGCTGTCCGCGGATGAGAAATCGCTCAAGAAGAAGATCGAAAATACGGGTCTCGGCGGGTTGAGCTTCTTTGCTTGGTTTGGCTATGTTGGCCGAAATGTATCCGCCGAGGAGAGCCGAGAGGCCGAGGAGAAGGTGCGAAAGGAACGCAATGCTAGACAGGACGGCAGACAGCAAATTGCCGATGGCGACAACGACAAGGAGGAGGAGGAGGAGGAGGAGGAGGAAGAGGAGAATGACGAAGACGACGAGAACGAGCTGGAGATATTCCCCGAGGGGGATAGCCTTGCCATTCACATCTCGGAGGATCTGTGGCCAAACGCCATCAAATACTTTAGTAAGTATGGGAATGCACCTCGTGAAAGAGGTTTATGCTCATTAGTCCACAGCCCAGGCGCAGGAGCAGGACGAGGTCAGCGACGATGATTTCGAGTCTGATGCGGATGATGACAATAAGGAGGACGGGGATGTTTCAGAGGAAGAGCCCCCGGCCAAAAGGCGCAAGACTTGAGAGTGGCAGCAGCATCGTGGTTGTGTCGACGGCAGGGATAGTGCGCACAGATGCTAATAATAGACGGTTGGCCTGAAGATCACCCAGAGATGGTCTGAAGTCGACGACCGCTTTTCAGCACACGGGCTGGCGGGCCGGGGGCGCGGGCAGAGGGCCGCTTGCACGACCGCCAGAATTGAAATTGATGCATTCTGGACCAGTGGTTCAGATGAATACTGCGTAGACATGAGATGCACCTGCAGTCACGGGGGGGGGGGGCGCTCGGGAGGCCCATAACAGACCCGGCAATGAGTCGCGAGGCGTCTGAGGCTGGCCACAGCTCTCGTTTCGGGAAAGGCGCTGAAGGCTCAGCGTTTCCACCAATCGCTTATGCCCTTGAGAGGGCCGCCCTCTTCCTTTGTGGGTGCCAGGCGGCAAGCATATTAACCTTAATCGCACCCCTCACTGCCCGCGTGGACCTGGCAAGCTGGAGACGGTGCCTGGAACCCAGGCATAAGGGCATAGTTACCTGTATATATACACTACGCCTGTCAGAAAGTCCCCAGGAGAAGGGCGTGCCAGCCTCTGCTATCCTCAAACGGCACTCCCCACCAGGGCGGCCCACGGGAACCGGCAAAAATAAGCTTCAGATCTGCAGATTGCCATTGACTGTCCCTTCCATTTCTCCCTACATACACTATAGTGTATTCGGTACAGGTGGCGCCCCCGCTGTCACTGACGGGCTTGCGGGGTGTGTCTGGTGCAGGTGGAGCAGGGGTCACGGCGGCCGGCCGTCTTGAGATGGATAGCCCAAACCTGAACTTGGGCCGTTTCACTAGCCCCGCTGCCGCCCCCTCCCCCCCCCCCAACCTGCCATTCCAGTGTGAAGGTGCACAGCCTGTGGCAGTCGAGCATCCGAGAGATTAAATTGGACCCGGCTTGGTGCTGGGTTTTTGTCCTCGGGGTGGCCTGTGACGGCATTGTATGCGTCTTGTTGCTGGCCCCCCTTGGCATTTTTGCTTGAATTGGTCGGCATTTCCAGTGTTTTTGTTCCAACTGACGGGTTTCCATCTCTCTCTCTCCTTCTGTCTTGTTTGCTGTGTTGTCTGGGCGCAACTCTACTCAGACTTCTACCGTCCGTCACTGCCCAGCCCTGGTGGTGTGTACATTCTTTCATCTGCTACCAGTTGCTTCTTTTCCCTCGTGCTCCAGGCCGAGTGACTGGATATCCCGTGGACCGGTTTCCCTTCTTTTCGAGTGTGATGCTGTGGATACCGTAGAACGGCTTTCTTTTACACCATACAGGGTTGTTATTCTTTGCTGGCCAAACCCCGCAACTCGACAGGCTGGCTTCCGTTTTTATTTTTATTCTTATTTTTATATAGTCGTTGGCAATGAAGGGCGTGCTCGGTGCAGCAGGGCTGTTGGGCCTGCTTTGCCAAAACACTTTTGCCATCGAGCTCACATTATCCGACGATGGTGAGTGGCCGGCCTCGCCCCCCCCCCCACATGCTCAGCCAGGCGAACTGTTCCTCAGGCTGACCAAGCATCAGAGTCTATAAAGGCAGCAGCGGGAACGATAGCGTTCGGCCTCATGAAGTACTACACGGGCAACAACACAGGCGACGTCCCCGGCAACCTGCCATCGCCGTACTTCTGGTGGGAAGCGGGCGCGATGATGGGGACCATGATCGACTACTGGCTGTTCACCAAGGACGAGAGCTACACAGACGTCATCACCCAGGCGATGCTGCACCAGACCGGGGACGACAGGGATTTCATGCCGGCCAACCAGACGCGGACCGAGGGCAACGACGACCAGGGGTTCTGGGCGATGGCGGCCATGTCGGCGGCCGAGAACCGGTTCCCGGACCCGCCGCCGGACCAGCCTCAGTGGCTGGCGCTCGCGCAGGCCGCCTTCAACGAGTACACGACGCGGTGGGACGAGCAGACGTGCAACGGGGGCCTGCGGTGGCAGATCTTCACCTTCAACAACGGCTTCAACTACAAGAACTCCATCTCGAACGGATGCTTCTTCAACATCGCGGCGCGGCTGGCGCGGTTCACGGGCAACCAGACGTACGCGGACTGGGCGCGGAGGGTATTTGAGTGGGAGCAGGGCGTCAACCTCATCACGCCCGACTTCCGCATTTACGACGGGGCCGGGGTGGACGACGGGGCCAACTGCACCAAGCCTGACGTGATCCAGTGGACGTACAACGCGGGCATCTACATGCACGGGTCGGCCATCATGTACAACATCACGCAGGGCCAGGAGCAGGCCGAGTGGAAGACGCGGCTGGACGGGATCCTGGCCGAGACGCAGGCCGTCTTCTTCAACGACAGCATCCTGATGGAGCAGGCGTGCGAGAACGTCGAGCTGTGCGACACGGACCAGCAGAGCTTCAAGGGCTACCTGCTGCGGTGGATGTCCGGCACGACGCAGGTGGCGCCTTACACGTACGACACCATCATGCCGCTGCTGCAGAAGACGGGGGCTGCCGCCGCAAAGGCGTGCTCCGGGTCGCCGGCCGAGGGCTTCAAGGGCCTCCCCGGCACGGCATGCGGGTTCAAGTGGACGACGGGCGGCTTCGACGGGCTCGTCGGCGTGGGCCAGCAGATGAGCGCCCTGTCGGCGGTCACGTACACGCTCACCAAGAGGGCGGTGGGCGGTGGTGCTGGCGGGGGAGGCGGAGGCGGCGGGGGCGATTCCACGGCACCAGTCACGGCCAGCACGGGCGGGACCTCGCAGGGCAACCCCGACGCCGGGATCGAGAACAAGGACAAGCTTCCCACGCTGGCGCCGGTCACCATGGCCGAGAGGGTGGCGGCCGGTTTTATGACGAGCGCCGTGGCGCTGAGCGTCATCGGGGGCTCAGTTCTGATTATGAAATGAGGCGACAATCCCCCCCGGTTGGGTCTTGCCCTACGTTACGACACGATGCGATATGACTGACATGTTCCGGGGTTGACTCCGGGCCGGGGACAGCAATCTCGCCTATTGCCGGGGTTGACTTAAGCCCAGGTGCAAGAGGCGACGGGCCCGCGATGTTGCAAGGTATATTTTAATGGCGACCATGCAGGTCCTGAGTGGATGGATGCAGCGCATCGAGGCACCTCTGGCTGGGCGCAGTGCGAACAGGCCAAGACGGACCCACCACTTCAAAGCGGCAAGCCGAAGGAGGCGGCTGACAGCACGGCAACATGGGTGAGATGGGTGGGTGGGTAGAAGACCGGACTGGATGGCTGACGGATGGACGGATGAGGAGATACCCACGCAGATCAGAGAAGACAAAAACCCAACAGCCAATGTACAGTGCATGTCCGGTATCGCAGATGATGAACGAGTCTGATGATCAAATGGCCCGAGTGAGAACAGGGCACACGGCCCGCTGGGCTGGGACGGAACGGATGCGACGCGATGCGATGCGATGCGATGCGATGCGATGCGATGCGACGCGGATGGGGTCGGAGGGAGATGGCATGGATGGAGGCAGGGGTTGAGTGGGACGAGTACATACTAGTAGTGTATGTATGTACTGCGTACTCCGTACTGTGGTCCGTACACTACACAGTACACATTGCACACCCCACTATGCACTACTGCACAGCACAGCTGCACCACACTAGCAGGTCCAGTGAGGTGTTGCATCACCCCACCCCCTCCCCCGCAGCGGCCCCGCGCGTGACAAACGGAGTGCTCATCCCACTGCGCCCCACAGCCGACAATCCAGATCACCTCCGCCCGGGCTTGCTCACCCTGTGGCCTGTGGTGAGGGCTGCACCGCTGCCGGGGCCGCCACATGTGCCCAGCAACCGCGGCACGTCAGTCGATGCCTACCTCCTGGGTGCTATGTAGTCTCTGGCGAGAGCCCACGCCCAGCCGGGTGTCGTGATGTGAGAGAGAGCTCCCTCGCCCCCAGCGGCTCCCCCCTCAATTCTTCCTTCAATCAGTGCATTTCCCATCCTCCTCCTCAACTGCCCCAGCGGGGGGTCTTTATAAACCCTCTCTGCCTGCGCCGGCCTGCTCCCTGCCGTCCCCATACACAGCTGCATATACTGTACTGATCACCTGGCGAGGCTCCTAGCAGCAGCCCGTGCCACACATCCCCCGTGCCATCATGTCTGCCAAGCATTTTGTCACCGACCCGACACGTCTTGTCACCTCGGCCCTCGAGGCCGTTACCTTCACAAACCCCTCCCTCGCCCTTGACCAGCACAACAAGGTCATCTACAGGCGCCCCACACCCAATGACTCCTCAGACCCCCAGGTGAGCATCGTCTCCGGTGGCGGTGCCGGCCATGAGCCTTCCTTCTCCAGTATGGTCGGCAAGGGCCTGTTGGCCGCCGCCGTCTCCGGCACCATCTTCGCCTCCCCGTCTGCAGAGCAGATCCGTGCCGCCATCCAGACCCGCGTCGGCCATGAAAAGGGCGTGCTCGTCACCGTCATGAACTACACCGGTGACGTCCTCAACTTCGGCATGGGCGTCGAGAAGGCTCACGCCGCTGGCGTTGACGCCGAGATGGTCGTTGTCGGTGATGATGTCGGCGTCGGAAGGACAAAGGCCGGCAAGGTCGGCCGCAGAGGCATTGCAGGCACTGTCCTCGTCCACAAGATCTCCGGCGCCCTGGCCGCCCAGGGCTACAGCCTCAAGGACGTCGCCAAGGTCGCCAGGCTGACCGCGTCCAACCTGGTCAGCGTCGGCGCTAGCCTGGAGCACGTCCACGTGCCCGGCCGCGCGGCGCCAAAGGCAGACGACCCGGGCAGCCTGGGCGCGAGGGAGGTCGAGATTGGCATGGGCATCCACAACGAGGCTGGGAGCGGCAGGGAAGAGGTCGAGCTGCCCCAGCTGGTCGCCAAGATGCTGAGGCAGCTGCTGGACCAGGAGGACAAGGACAGGGCGTTCCTGAAGCTCAGCTCAAATGAGATCGTCTTGTTGGTGAATAACCTGGGCGGCGTGAGCGTGCTCGAGCTGGGAGGCATAACTGCCGAGGTTGTCACACAGCTGCGGAGGGACCATGGCATCCGGCCTGTCAGGATACTCAGCGGCACCTACATGACCAGCCTGAACGGTCTGGGCTTCAGCGTCACCCTGCTGAACGTCGTCAACACCGACGTCGGCGGCCCCAGCATGATCCAATTGCTGGACTACCCATGTGAAGCGACTGGTTGGCCCGCCAATATTTCCAAGGAGACCTGGGAGGAGAACAACCAGGCAACATTGGAGGACACGTCGTCCGCAGGCGGTGAAGTCAGGCCCAGTGGGTTGAAGTATGACGCCAACATCGGCACTCAGGCCCTGCAAAGGGGACTCGAGTACGTCATTGCAGTTGAGCCGGATGTTACTCGGTACGACTCGGTGGTCGGAGACGGTGACTGCGGCATCGGCCTCAAGAGAGGCGCAGAAGGTAAGAGACAACCCAATGTCGTCCCTGACACCTGCACCGTCCAACTAACACATACCTAGCAATCATCCATCACCTGAAACCCAACCCCTTGACCGGAGACGCCGTGGTCGACGTCGCGAACATTGTCTCCGTGGTCGAGATGGCCATGGACGGCACCAGCGGCGCAATCTACGCCATCTTCCTCAACGCGCTCGTGCACGCCCTGAGCACCCAGGGACAGGGAGATGCGTCACCAAAGGTCTGGGCCGAGGCGCTGAAGCAGTCCTGCCACGCCCTCTCAAAGTACACCCCGGCGAGGCCCGGCGACCGCACCCTGGTTGACGCGCTGTACCCCTTCGTAGATACGCTGGCCCAGTCCGGTGACGTCCAGAAGGCGGCCCAGGCCTCGCTGGCTGCCGCCCAGGGGACGCAGGGCATGGTCGCGAGCCTGGGCCGATCCGTCTACGTCGGGGGTTCAGGCTTCAAGCAAGTGCCCGACCCCGGCGCCTGGGGGCTGGCATACTTCTTCCTGGGTGTCGCCGGGCTGAAGCCACCCAAGGCGAACGACGAGGGCTGGGAGAAAGTTTAGTATGTGGGTGGCTCCTCTTCACCCCCACCCTCTCCCCCCGGCCAAAGTGCTTTGGCTTGCGCGGAGTTGTGAGCTGGAGGCCTTGGGCTTCTTTGGTCGTTGGAGGGCGTCCTGACTGTAATACCTAATCTTGTTGATCCCCATTGTCAAGTGGCACGCGGCATGCGTGGTGATCGAGCCTCATGCATGCAAAAACAGTATCTGTTATGAACCCTGACGGAAAAGACTTAATTTCTCAACGCCTATGTCCATATGTGAATGATCTTGACCCTTTTGTGAAAACAAGCAGAACACACCCTGACAACCCGGACAAAAGTCCTCCTAGGGGTATCGTAAACGTGAAAACGCCAACCCCCTCCCCCCCCCCCGGCTCAGCTCAACAGCACCAGGATGACTGAGTCTCCTCGCAAGAACCTGCACGCGCACGTTAGCCTTAGATCCTACTAGCCTACGGAGGAGCGCGGGGTGGTGCTCGTCCTCGTCGTCTCGCAGGAGGGGGGAGGAACCCACATCTTGCTGATGAACCTGTCCTTGTTGACCGGCCGACCCTTCTTGCCGCTAGAAAGCTTGGGCGTCTCGGTCCACATCTCCTTGACGTTTTCGAGGACCATGTTGCAGTGCCGGTCGAACGCCTTGACCCGCGCCAGCAGCTTCCTGTTGTTCCGTATCGAGATCAGGACCTGGGTGTGGCTTCTGACGGCGGTCTGGAGGATCGAGAGGGGCCCCGCGGAGAATTCATCTGTGTTGTTTCCCCCCGCGTTAGTGACTGTGTACTGGTGCCTGATATCGGACGTCTTCCGGCCCCGGGGCTTGTGATTATGGTATCAATCGCGCCCCCAGGGCGCGCGCATCGACGCCGGGGCAGTCGAAAGGGCGTGCACACACGTTCTTCCAGTTGCGATATCTCGTACTCGCTGCTGTACAGTCAGCCAGGCCGCTACTCAGTCGGATGGGGTGACGCGACAGAGGGGGATGGACTTTGGACGCACGTGAGTTCGTTGCGAGGCTTCGTAAGCAGTTCCCTGTATTATGATGTCAGCGAGATTATGCCGATCGCGACTTGCTGCAAAGCGCTCACTGGATCTTGGGGTCGGCCATGGTGTCTGAGGAGAGGTCGGCGGGATATGCAAGTTTGTGAGGTGCAGACGAGAGACGAGGCCGCGGCTTTCACGTCAATAGAGTAGGCGCATAGAAGACGTCGCCTAGAAAATTGGGAGCTCCTAGTGATGGCTCGGCTGTGATTGGCCGAGCGTTGCGGGAGGTGGGGCCCCTTGCTGGCCCGAGCATGGATGACGCCCCAAGCTCCGAATGCTCCGCGGTGGGAGTTCCTTGTCGGCAAATTTGGAGAGCACCCGAGAGTCGCGACTAGGCCGTTGACATACCCAACCCTTTCCCCTCCCCCTCTTACTTCGCCCGGATCTAGTTGGGTCAATCAGCTTTCCATGCGCAAACGCTGGAATTAGCCAGTCCGAGGGTCACCAAACACTGTAAATGTTCGCAAGGGCGCTCTCGTCGCGGGCTGGCCTGACGGCATCAGCGTGCTACCGGCCTTGCAGAGCCACGGCCATGTCTCCTCTCAGAGCCAAGGTCATGGACCAGCAACCAGGCTCAAGAACAGTTGTATGCCCAAACAATGACCAGATATCTGGCTATTTGAATCAAACTGACCCTCTCTGAAGTCCTCGTTATCGTCATCGGCAAAAATCTGGGAACCACAGCCAGGGGACGAGCCCGAAGATGTCGTCTTCACCAGCACATACGGCCTACGGACGATCGAATTGAACCGGCCGTCGAAGTTGAACCCTCTAAACGGGTCCATGATCCGCAAGATAGCACCGCGGCTCATCGAATGGCAGAAATCAGACATGGCCAACGTCATCGTCATGAAGGGTGCAGGGGGCGCTTTATGTGCCGGAGGGGACGTCGCGGCTCTGGCAAAGGCAAATATGGAAGGAGAGCAGGGCCAACGGTCGTCCGATGACTATTTCGCGCTCGAGTATAAGCTGGATCACTTCATCGCGACCTACAAGAAGCCGTACATATCCTTCATGGACGGCATCACTATGGGCGGCGGCGTCGGCCTCAGTATCCACGCGCCCTTCAGGATAGCAACTGAGCGCACTCTTTTCGCGATGCCCGAGACCACGATCGGCTTCTTCCCGGATGTCGGCGCTTCGTTCTTCCTGCCACGCATGCCTGGCGCAGTGGGCACCTACCTGGCCCTGACGAGCGAGCGACTCAAGGCCGCGAATGTGCTCTACGCGGGTATCGCCACACATTACTTGCATTCCACTACGCTCCCGATGCTAGAGCAACGGCTAGCGGAGCTTCGCTTTAGGGACTTCGACAGCCTGGAGAAGCGGCTGTCGCTCATCAACGACACCATCGAGGAGTACTCCACCGGGCTGCCACATGACCAACCAATATTGTTGGGAGGTGAGCTGCGCAAGGCCATCGACCGGTGCTTCTCGAAGCCCACGGTCGGCAAGATCCTGCGGGCACTGGAGGAGGAGCCGGAGGGCCCGCTCAAGGACTGGGCGAACAAGACCATAGCGACCCTGAGGGCGAGGTCACCGACGTCCATCCATGTGACATTGAAGCAGATGCAACAGGGCCGGCACTGGAGCATTGCCGACACGTTCAAGCGGGAGCACCAGATCGCGGCCAAGTTCATGCGACACGGTGATTTCACGGAGGGCGTGAGGGCACTGCTCATCGACAAGGACAAGAACCCCAGGTGGCAGCCGGCAAGCCTGGGTGACATCCAGGAAGAGGGCGAAATCACTCGGCCATTCTTCGAGATCTCACCCGACGTGGCGCCGCTGCAGCTCTTGACAGACGAGGACTACGCCGAGTACCCATGGAGGAGATTTGGCATGCCGACCGAGGGGGACGTGAAGTATCTGGCCACAGAAAAGAACTACACGCAGAAACAGATTGTGAATGCCTTCTCGGCGCAGAGGAATGGCAAGCAGGGCGTGAGGGAGGTTGTGAGCGAGATTGTGGCGCGGAAAACAAGGGTGAATCCCAAAACTAACATTGCAGAGTGGGTCGAAGAGGAGACGCCAAATCCTCAGGCCTAGAGCGGTGTAAAAATCGAGCATTTATCAATTCTACGTGCGAGTAAGAATTTTTTGGTAGAAACATGTTTAATGCATGTATGTGGGTTGCGACTCCAAAATAAAGTGAAGTGCCGGATTTGTGTATGTTGGCGATGGCTTCAATTTGATAAGCGATGCGGAATGCTTAGCGGATTGGACCCTGTCAGCGTGGCCTGCGCAAATGGGGTGGGTTAGAGCTGGGGTGCGGGGGTGACGGAGAGAGCTCAGGCAAACATTAAAACAGCACGCCACGTTGGTGTGGAGGTTGTGGCGGGAGAGCTTCATCCTATACCTCGTGGGAAAGAAGGCGGGAGCTTGCTGCGACCGTCGACGGCGAGATGGTGCCCGGTGCCTGAGTCATTTAGTGCTAGCGGCCGTGCTTGCTCGGGGGTATAAATAGGAAGCTCCGGCCCCCTGGGGAGAGATAAACCTCGAGATTCCTCTACCTCTCCTGCTTGATTTTGCACCAGCATTCGTTGGTGGCATGGCTGCCTTCTGAGACGCGGGAGCTGTCCTGAAAGCCCAAGTGCTTCAAGTCCGACCGGGTGTGAGCGCTGAGGAGTGAGCACCCGTTGGCTGCAACCGGAAACGTCATTTCTCCTCAACAACGCAATACTATCAGCAATCCGTGTGGAGATCCCTGCTTGCTTGGAGGGGAGCTACCACAGTAGTGTAAGCTACCTGGCTACACTGCCTACCTAGGTATCCCTGCCACCGGCCAGGCCCTTTCTCGTCGCGTCAATTTGTTTGTACCCGTGCTGCACAACGGGCGTGTCGCGATACCTCGCACCTCAATTGTCATCCTGATACCACCTCTTTTGCCTCGTGCTCCCGAGTCTATCAACACCCACCACAACATCTACCCGTACGTACAATAAGCACCACCAGGGGCTCAGCCATATTTCGACTATCCTAAGGAGTATTTTTGAATTCTTCACTCTTTTCCCCCCTCCCAATTGAGTCAAGCCTTTTTACCGTGCTCAGCGGGCCATCCCCTGGACCTGCCCCCCCTGCTCACTGCAGAAGATCCACTCCGCACGCACAGCTAGGGAACGCGTGAAAGCGACGAGACGAGACGCGACTTCGTGGCAGCAAAACCAGTACCAACGCCCAAAACCACTTACCAGCCTTTAATTGCTTTCCCTTCCATACAATTGTGTCCAAGTCCACCATACCCGTTTATTGTAGCCTTTCCCTCCACCTCTTGTCGATACCTGCCACGCGTCCCCACCGACACCATCGTCGCCCACTTAATCAACTTCCTCTCTTTGTCTCAATCTCTGCCACAAAGACACACGGCTCTCTCTCTCCCTTTCTATCCCTCTACCTCATCCCCTCGAAAACACACAGCAACATCCAGCTCCACCGCTCGTCATCGGTCTAATAGTCGACACTCTGCGGAGGGCCTACCTTGCATGCGTGCGCAACAACTGAACGACTGAATGTCGTTCCCCAACGCCATGGGCTCCCAGGGTGGCGGCCCCTGGGCCCAGTACCATTCCCATGCCCTTCCACCACCAGTACAACCTCCCCAGGAGGCAGAGGGCGCGCAGATGCGGCCCATGGGACGTAAGCTCATCACTATGTCCTACCTAATACGTCCGCCCCCCCCCAGGCTTACCTTTTACTCTACAGTCAAAGTCAGCTACACCTTCGAGAGGGACCAACAAAATTGCCTAGCACGCTGGACCCCCGTCCTGCAAATACAGACAGCAGCCATCGACGAGAGGACCACGATCGGCGTTGTCGACTTGAGAGTATGCCTGCAGGCTGTTGCTCAGTGCAGCCCCGAGATCGTCAACCAGCCAGACAAAGACTACGCCGTCTACGCCTTGGACTACTCCGAGGAAGATGTCCCACTAGTCGGACAGGGAATGCTGTCGTGGGGGCTCGACCAGGCCGTGCCCAACCCTGAGCCGAAACTAGTCACCGGACGTGTCACCAAAAACACGCTCGCCATATTTGGCAACGGCGTCAAGGAGACACTCGAGGTCAAGCTAAAGCTCAACTCCGTCCCCAGAATGCAGCGGCCGCAAGCCTCTCACAACCCCGAGATCCAACGAGGCTACGGGAGTAATCCTCCAACTCCTATGCCAACAGATACGGCCACTGAATGGTCGTCTTTCATCCAGTCGAATCCTGGGTTGGGTCGTCCAGCAAGTGGCCGTTCAGCTCCCAGTCCGAACACTGCTCCCGCAAGATTTGGAACACCAGCACAGGCGCCCAGCCCGGCTCCGGATACCCGACCAGACCACTTCGCCCAAATTCCAGCAGCACCAACACCTCTACCCCAGAATTACACTGCGTCTCGGCCAACGGTGCCAATGCCATCGTCCGGACCGGCTCACTCATCCCAAGGCCCAGCTCCTGAAACTACCTCCTCGACCTCTACAGGCAGCGGGAATGGGGCAACCGTGCCGCCTAAAAATCCTAAGCGGTCTTCGTCAAAAGCGCCCGGCAAGAAAAAAACGGGGAACCCTAGAGGCAGGCCTCCCAAGCATCCGAGACAGGATGGCGGGGAGACGTCTGCCATTGAAGACGCAACCGACGGAGATGAGCCCGCCAAGAAGAAACGGGCAAAGACTACAAAGGCTGATTGGCCGAAAGGAGCCGCATTGGACTCGGCTCCTGGGTCCTTGCGGGTTGCTGCTAGCACATCAGGCTCTCTGCGCACAATGCGACCTGCCGCATCTGGGGGCAACGGAGTTGGAGGAAGCCACCTCCAGGAGGTCCCTCGCGCACCAACACCTGTACCCGGCCAAGCTCCCCCTCGTCCGCTCTCCAAATCAAAATCCCAGGCACAGTCAAGGAGGCCATCGGTGCTGGGCTATGATGGGTCCACCAGATATCAAGTTTTTGACGGGGGTATACCCGGACCTCCAGCTCAAGACGTGCGGTCGCCGTCTGAGTCCGTCGCCCAATCCCCACACCAGGTTTACACACCAGAGGAGAGCCCTGCGGACATCGGCTCTAGTCCTCCCGTGCCGAGATCAGCGCAATCCATGCGGTCTAGCCCACCGCTTTCTAGCCCTGTTCTGCCACCGATGCCAATGCCACAACCGGATTCTGGTTTCATGAGTGGCGGATTTGACTCGATTGCGGATTACGACGACATGCCGCTGGCAACGTCGCTACCTCCGAGGTCAGAGGACCCCTGCGTTGTAGAGGCCCAACGTCCAGCCCCCCGGAATAGGCCGAGAACAGCGTCAAAGCCGGGGACTATGATTATCGAGCAAGTGTGTCCTGGACCTCCCGAGTTGCTCCCCAAGAAGAGCATCTACAAGCCCAAAGCCAACTCACACGGAAACAATAAAAAGTCTCGAGGAACCGGTACGAAGGCAGTGGCGTATCCGTTGAAGAGAGCAAATACTGAGCCAAATCTTCAACGACAGGAAACGCCCGTTGAGCCGACTGGCCCGCCGACTGGGCCGCCGTCAGTGCCTCAACTGCCTTCGGAGCTCGAGCCCGCTGAGAAGAATGCGCTGCAACCGGGCGAAGTGGTGGAGCCATCGTGCGAACCACCGCGTGGACCGTCACCCGAGCCGGCGTGTGAGCCAACCCGTGAATCCGCCACTGCGCATGGCGAGTCAAACTCGTCAGAATCCGCTCCTCTTGAGTCAATTGAAGATGCCGAGGATGAGATCTTGCGCCTACTGGATCAACCTCTAGGCGACGGCTTGCACATGGCTGGCTCAGCAGGAGAGACCCATGAGTTGGCCCCTATGTCGGAGCCGCCACAAATTCACTCTCGCCGGCCATCGACCGCCGAGGGCCCTGTCCCAGCACCCCAACCATCTGTCGCGGCAAGTGACCCGGGTCTGCCTGAGGCAGCCAATATCCCCTACTTCTCATTTGATGAAGAGGAAGAGCAGGCCCCGATGAGCAAAAACTTCTACCGAAAGCGGTCAATCAAGGCGAAATTAGAGAAGGCAATCGAGGCCGGGCAGATGCCAACTTTCTGTTCAAACTGCGGCGCCATCAGCACGCCGACTTGGCGCAAGGTCTTCTCGCAACACTGTGAGGGAAGTCCCGAGTTCCCTGTGTTCTCGGACAAGCCAGGTTGCATTACAGCTATTATCATCACGAAACGGGACGAGAATGAGAAGCCCCTGGAGTACCAGGTGATCAAGAAAGCCCTTGGGCCCACCGAGGACAGAGCTAAATGGAAGGAAGATGTGCTCTGTAACTGTAGGTGTTTTTACGGACTTGGCCGCGAGCAATGGACTGACGGTCAATAGCTTGTGGTATTTGGCTCAGCAAGTGTAAGACTCACCGACCCCGGGACAGGTGGGAGACCGACCCGGGCCAGCTAGGCAAACCACGCAAGAAGAACAACGGCAAACCTCGTCCTAAGAAGGCTAAGGCGCAGAACAAGGGAACGCCCAACTTGACGTCTGAGGCTTATTTTACCACAGATCCGATTGGTCCCGGTGATGAGGGTTCATCGCCCGAAAATGGCGACGAGGTCATGCTGTTGCGCGGCCCAACAACCGAACCACCCAGTCGCGAGCGTGGCTCCAAGCCGCAATCGGCTGCTCCACCAGATTCTTTGTGCAATTCCGACCGTCGGGGCTCGTCCAAATCACACAACAACGACATGGCTCAGGGCTCTGCCGCCCCGGAAGATGATGATTTAGGGCGGACTCGTCGACTCTTGTTTCCCTCCCCCAAGAAGGATGGCCAGCCCAAGGTGCTTGGCGAGGTCGCCATTAATGTCGTCAAGACATCGCCGTCCTTTGAGCGGTCAAAGAAGGTGGCGATCGAGCAGGAGAACATGCATTTAGATATTGAGGGGGACCTAAAGCTCCTCACCACACCAAAGTCCGCTGTGCGTACTGCCCAAGTTGACGATGATATGGCGGACTTGTTCGGGACGCCTCCGCGCCCATCGACGCCTTCCCCCAAGGAGAGAAACGCCGGTCATTTCAAGACGCCTTCGCGACCGACACCAAGTCATCGACCCATCACTAGGAGTGTGTCCAAGTCGATACGGTCGGCGCGCTCGGTCGCCAAGTCACCAGGAAGTGCCTTGCACGCTCTGCAACAAACGCCTACCAAGACACCACGAGTGTCGAGTGCCATGAGGCTCAATGCCCAACGATACGACCTCAACTATTCAAGCCAACACCTACACGCCCATTTCTCCCTCGATAGTGACATGGCCATGTTCAGCGAAGCGCATGGTCTATCGGCGGCAACGGGCGAGTGCGACTCACCCTTCTCGTCGACGCTAAACCAGCTCTTGTCCGAGGCCCACGACTTCACAGCGGGCTCCTCGGCACACGGCCTGGGCGACCTGGACCTGGCCAACTTGTCGAGCCTGGGCAGCGACGCGGTACTGTCGGGACACCTGGAGTCGCTCGATTTCGGCCACTTCCTGACGACCGACGGGGTGATGCCTAGCTCGCCACCGCTGATCTGCAGGAATAGCGGAGGGGCAGCACACGCGTCATTCGGGGCGGCCGCACAGGCAAGCGTAGACAGTGAGGGTGTCTCGTGGGAGAGCTTTGGGGAGGTGATGATGGCGGATGACGCGAGGCATGGCGGCGAGTGAGCCCCGCCCGCCGACGAGACGAGAGCTGGCGTGGTTTGCCACTACGGTGTTGCGGATATGATTGTTTTTACTGTGCTCTCTGCTTTGGCTCATCATTGCGGGAAACATTGCATTCTGTTTTGGACCAGGAGTTTAAGACTAGTGCTTGTTCTTACGGTAAAGAAACTTTGGCCTACAGGGCGGTTGGGAGCGAGGAAGGGTCGTGCACTCCATGAAAGGACCAGTCGTATCCCGATGCAGCATGTCGCTAGCGTACATTAATTAGCGACGGAACTTGGAACATGTACTAGACTACTACGTTCACAAAACCTTTTTTTCTTAAGGAATGATGCTGTTGTTATGGTCACGTTTCTCTGATTTATTTTCTCTCGGGATAGGCTGGGAAAACCAGAAACAAAGCACGGCACGGAGGGCACATGCTGAGTAGCCTGGACACATGGTGTCATGCCAAAATAACGACCAAAAAGCAGTCATGTTTCGTTCACGGCTGGATATCATGACTCATCACCGGGGAGTGCCTTGTCCGAGTCCACAGCAGCACGAGCAACACGCCACCGCCCAGAGTCATCATCCATGACCAGCCTGGCGTATCGCCTCCCCACGCGGGTCGTGATGCCACTGAAAATGGACTCCAAGAGCTCCGGCGGCAGTCTACTAGCCATGCTCGTCCTAAACCTGCCGGTGGCTCCTCTCGACATCCGCATCGTGCTGTCGAGGTTCCCGTGAGGTCGGTCCGTTAAATTCAAAATCATATCGTCCACTCGGACGATGGCTGCAACAGGCTCCTGGGGGCCCTGGTGGGGATGTACTGGCGGCGGCAGCGGCGACGGCCGAGGGCCCACCTCTCGGCCGAGGTCAAGCTTGCTCAGGTCGCCCTCGAGGCTATTAGTTCCGGCATACCCGCTCACCGTCTGGTCGCGAACCCGAGGCGGGCGAAGCTGACACCGGGACACTGAGTCAGAAGGCCCGACCGAGACGAGCCCTTGGCTGTTGCTGCTGTTGCTACTACTACTTGGAAGTCATTGGGCGCCGCCGCCGAAGAGCTCGGGTTGTTTCTGGGAGATCTCCACGACGTGCTGGTAGACGGTCAGGTCTGTTGTTGGTTTAAATTTGACGTCAGCACGGCCTGATGATGATGATGATGATGATGATGATGATGATGATGATGATGATGATGATGATGATGATGATGATGATGATGATGATGATGATGGGGAAGGCTATCACGTGACAAGTCGATGGTTGAGGCCTGCTTGGCATGCATGGCCTGCCTGATGGGGAAGACGGGGATGGATCGCCACGTCCGGCAGGTCTGGCTCAGGAGGGAGGTAAGGGAGAGCTCAAGGAGGCGGGGACGTACCGACGCCTGCACCAAGATCCAGCGAACTTAACACGCGGATGGACAGATCTGGATTGACCTTGCCGATGATCTGTACCGCGTTGCCGTTGGAAAGGTGGGCTTCCTATGGAGGCGGGGATATGACACATCAGTTTACTTTGGCACGAGCACAAACAAGTTGGGGAGGGCCACACGAAACTCGCAGGAGCGGAATACGGGATTCGGAGGATGGGGCGGCAGGGAAGGGTGGAAGGGGATCGTCACATACACGATTCAAGTGCGCGGTGATGTTGCCGTCGGCGTCGATGACGGCGGCCTCCCCGCGAAGCTGGACGACGCGGCCGACGACCATGACATTGCGGCCCTGGTACGAGTCGAGGTATGGCGCGGTGATGCGAGGTGTCGGCTGGGACTCCATGGGTGACAGCTTGACTAGGCGTTGGATGTTTGCTTGGGCCGCCCAGGGATGATGGGCCGAGAGGGTCGAGGACGAGGTGCACAGGCTGACAGACCAGGCCGAGAGGCAGACTAGAAAGGCGCGTACCAAATGCTCGCTCCACGTTGGGTTGACCGTGCTTGCTTGGCCGTATCAGAGCCGGCTGTTTGTTTTCTGCAGGTTTTATGACCTCCCGATGATGGACGGCTAATGGGAGAAGGCAGAGGGCGCAGAAGGGGACGCTACATGTCCAAGCCAAGCAGGGCAGGGCCTAATACTTGGCCCCACCAAAATGAATGGCGCGTTTTTCGGCTGCGGCTGCGGGGTCAACTCTGGTGACCCACCAGCCTTGGACCCGCAGCAGTCGTGTCAGGGCCAAAGGTCCGACCCGCGATTGCAGGCAAGCAGTGCGCTCTCTCACCTCTCTCTCTGGGAAGCCCTCGTGAGTGTCCCTTGCTGTCGGGTTGTCTGGCTGGTATGGGGACGCCGGTTTGCATGCAATTGGCTAGCTAGGACACGCTTGTGACTGAGTATTGCTACCGAATATCTGCTGAGAAGCTGTCAAGCAGAGTTGCCTGCCCTGATGACGGTGTTGGGTGGGTTCGTGCTTGACCGGGTGTCCCAGGGGTCAGAAGAGACACCAGGAACCAGTGGGAGTCTTTTTTTTTCTGTCGTTTTTTTCCTCTTCGCTCACTTTTGCCACCTCGGTACGCACCAACCATGTGCAGGGAATAACGACATGCTATCACCATAGCCTGCTTACAAGCACTTTCATATGTATATGCCAAACACTGATATATGTGTAATGCAGCCTCGCCCACCCAATGCAGTACCGATAGGACAACAATCTTGTCAGCCCTTCCGCGCCCCCCCCCCCCACACCTTGCAAAAGACGTCATCATGCGCGGCGCCGCTCATGGCGAGCTGTTACGTCATGTCACGGTTATGGACAAGTCATGAAATGCATACTCCGGTTCCGTGCGACAGGCAATAACTACGCTCATGTCGCCACACATTATTGTCCCGGTTAATGAATAAATTGTATAGCAGTTGGCAGGCTACTGTAGGTTAAACAATAGCTGGCACGCAAGAAGAGGACGGAAAGCGGCCGCTTGGAGGCAATGCTAGTGTGGCGTAGTTGCCAAGATGTGGCAAAAAAAAAAAAAGGAAAGGAGAGAGGTCCTTGACTGGCCCAAAAAAAAACCATGGGATTTTTTCAATTCCCATGATACATTTCTCTGGGGTATTCTGGTTGGGCCGTTATAGTGTCGTGTACCTGGTCTGGCAGGCGGGGTGCAGGGCTGGCCGGGAGCCGGGAGTTAAACTTTTATACTTTCGCTTGACGGGCCGTCATGCAATGCGAATGGGCTGCCCTGATATACTAAGTACTCCGTATATAGTATAGTACCTGGTGGCCCTGACGATGCAAGCACCCACAACAACCCCATATCAATTCACTTGATGATGCCCCAGCGCCCCAGTGCCCTCAGGTCAGGCGTGCGAGGCAGTACAAGCCAGCAGTTGTCGTCCGCGATCTCGATCAAACCAACGCCCAAAAGCCAATCGAGCGAGCTGTCCGTCGTGCAACGCTAGGCTGCAGGAGGTACGCAGGTACAAGACGTCCAATCCCTGCGAGGGGGCCTGGGCCACCGGTGAGCTGGAGCACCGCCAGGAGCATTTGGTCCGGAGCTGCCAGGAAAGTTGGAAGGCGGCTGGGGACACTGGGCAGATTGGAGGGAGGCTGCTCCCGATCGGGAACGCTTCCTTGACCTGCAGAGTGTCTGGTCGGCAGGGTAGGCCGGCAAGACCCCGTCCAGTCCAATCAGCCATGCATGCATGCTGCAGCCAGTGCAACCACCACATTCCCAAGGACAGGGCGAATTTTGTTATTGTCAGCTGCTAGGCGTGGACTTGTACTTGTTAGTGGGGGGCCGTCCCTCAGTGAGGTTCGCATGCATTTACATAGTAGCTTCCGCTTGGACTGCCTGGTGACAAAGGCTCCCCAAGGGCAGGCTGGCTGGATATGCCAGGAACCATATAACAACATTGAAGGGGCGAGCAACATGAGTGTGCCTGCCTGCGAAGACCATGTACTCCCAAGGTACCTCCCCACCCTAGGTCCGTTGGCCTGGGCAGTACCGTGTGCGAGTGTGTGTGCATGTGCGGGTGTGTGTAGAGCACGGTTACTGAACGCGCCTCAACGGAAGCTCCAAGCTTTGGACGCCTTCTGGACCCCGCCTGTGGGCCGAGTGGGACCCGTGGTAGGTTCGAGAGGGACAAGGAGAGAGAGGGAGAGAGAGAGAGAGAGAGAGAGACAAAAAAAAAGGGCAGAGGGTGTCCCATCCTGCTTTGGGAAGTTGGGATCAGAGCTTCATACAGGCACACACACAACACACACACACTCGCATCTCTCACACACATGCAAGACGCCTGCAGCGGTCCACTTTTGCCTTCCTCGCCCCTGTCCCTGCAACTTCGGGCCCCCGGCCTCTGTTGTTGAAACCGCATCCCCATCCCCATCAGTCTGGACGGGCAGCTTTGAATAAAGATCCTGCCGACCTGGCCGACCTGGCCGACCTGGGAGCTGGGAGCTGGGAGCTGGGAGCTGGGAGCTGAGAGGGGAGCTGCTTGGTAATAACCAACCTGAGCAGTCCGTACATACCTTGCCTGCCACACCCACACCTACGTACACCCACATGCACACATACATACAACACACATAACATACATGTATACACACATCTGACTAGCACAACAAAGATCCCACTTTACCTCCTCGCCCCCTTCTCAGGTTCCAAACACACAGTCTGCATCATAGGATACTGCTCGGTACTTGACATCCAAATACGTTGCCCATATTCTCGGGCCTCCCTTGGAACACTGAGTGGCCATCCCGCAACCTACTTTACTTTTACTTACCTACCTCGTGTGCTCTTGAAATGCAGCCAAGCTCTGCGCACATGCCCATCTAGACTCGTCTCTGCTCTTCCTCCGTCTCCATCTCCGTCCCATCATACATGTCCATTGACTTACCCCGTCACCAAGTCACGCTGCCATACTATTTACCAGCCAGCCAAACCGCGCCCGCTCCGTACCAAGTCTGTTTGCAAGACGCTTCCACCCACCCTGCCACCCACCGCACCGCTACAGCAGCAGCAGCAATAACATCGACACGATACCAACAGTCTGACACTTCCCCTTTTCCCCTTCAGCCTGCCTGGGTTCTACTGCGATAACCGTCGCCCACCCAGTCGTGCCTTCCCCTGCCGTGCGGACCTGTTCGCTCCTTCCCATCCGTCTTAACGTTAGCTCCCGGAGCTTTTGGTCCTGACTCCCGGCCTGCGACTGCTCTTTGGAAGGGGGGGCAAATCACCCATCGCCGTACATCCCACAAAACAATCCGCCTTGACCAGCCGCAATACGGCACACTCACTCTCCTGCCGGACAATTCGTGGACCCGTTTCGCAGCCCGCACACGCGTTTGTCCAAGTCGCCGACGATCAACGCCAGCCCTCGCTCTGCGGTCCTCCTAACCTGGTTCTGCTCGTCCACCATCCCTGTGCAGCACGCAACCCATTTCTGGCCGGCGCCCTAGCTTTCTCTTGGATCACGTCGTTGGGGAGACGCCGAGCTCCCATCGAGCTTTGTGGGGCGCATTCCCGCCCGACATTGGTGCAGGCCACTCAACCCGCTGACCGACCACGGCAGCTCCCTCTAACCTGCATCCATTACATTCCGTCTCTCTTCTGATCGCCCTTCCCCTCTTGAAAGCAGTCCCCATCTCGTCCTTGAAGAGTTCGTGGCTGGGCACCTCCGCTGGAAACAGCCCCAGTTCCATTTGTGGAATCTCCCCGGACACAACAGGCCGTTGTTTGGTCATTCCAACGTCATTTTTGCGGCCTCTCAGATCAGTCTTCTGTGGTTTGGTTGCAAGTCTCCGCGGCAGCCCCTCCGGGATACTTTTCCGTCGACAGCTTGACACGGTTCATGACATCCACCTGCCCGGCCTGCCCGTCCACTCCACCCTATAAAACCCCAGTATCGGCAGTCCAGTCTGCTGACCGGGGAGAAACTCCTTGACTCGCCCGCCGGTCTCCCGGGAGGCAAGACAAGGCTTTCAAGATCGCCCCAGGCGAGAACTTGGCTGCCAAGGCCCCCACGTGCGGCATGGAAGACCCATCTCACTTTCCCGGTGAATTCGTCGACTTCCACGGCATCGACCCGTACCCCGACACCCTCGAAGACGAGGTTATTGTGGCATCCACAGAGCCCCAGACCACTTCACACCAATCCTACTCGTCAATGAACCTTTCCGCCATCCCAAGCCCACGGTCTTCGTTGGGCCCGTCTCCCGTGATGCCTTTTCAGACCCTTTCGTACAGCGACCAGGTTTGCGACCCAAGCCTCCTGGCGAACAAGGGAGCGATATCAACACAAAGCAAGGTTTCGGAGCCCTTGACACCCGCCTCATTCGGGGAGCGAGGGTCAGTAAGCACCAACTCGAGCTCCAATTCCATCCCTTTGCTTCGCGAATCCCACACAATGCCATCGGCACAGAAGCCCTCGGCTCAAGGCTCTGAGCCTGCAAAGAAACGGGCCCGGCAGAAGCAGTTCAAATCCGTCAAACAAGAATCGGACGAGGAGGAGGACGGGTCGACGGAGAAGCGGAACAAGTTTCTTGAAAAAAACCGGATCGCTGCCAGTAAATGCCGCGAGAAAAAAAAGAAATGGGTGCATGAGCTGGAATATAACAAATCGCAACTGGAGCGCCACAACATGGAGCTCCGCTTGGAGCACCGTGGCTTGGTCAATGAGCTCAACCAGACCAAGAGCATGCTCATGAGCCACGCGGACTGCAATGACCCCAACATCACAGAGTGGTTGAGCAACCAAGCACGGAGAATTGTGCAGACCACTGGTCCCAGCATGTTCTCCATGCCGAATCCCCTTTCCGCGTACCCAACCCCAAGCCACCACCGGAATGGCAGCAACGTTTCTACAAACCCCTTGATGGATTTTGACCCTACTCCGCGCCGGGCGAGCACGCCCTATTCGAGGGGTGAGTATTCAATGACAGGATGAAGCAGAAATAACCCTCGGTTCCTAATTCAGAACAGGCCACTCCTCGATCGACGCGACACCTCCAATAGATCCTGCATTACCTCTGTCGTCTGTCTCGCCCAAAGTCAAGGAGGAGTCCATGATCAACCTCGGTCATATGGGCTGGGGAAACGAGTGATTGTGAGACTCCGGCCTGGAGGACCTGCCAGGGTTTTTGACCGCCGCCGTGGGAGGTATCCGGGGATTGTGGGTCCGTTGCAGCGTCGCCAGTTAGATAGGGAACTGCGAAGAGTCGCAGCCGCCCTGTGGCGGTTTTGATTGCTTTTTAGTACCTCAAGAGGACCACTTCCTCTTGAGCAAAGGGGAGACGTCCGTGGGGCAGTCGACTCCGAGCCCTCAGCCGGGAAAATCTATGACATCCTGGCAGGGCAGAAAGCGTTGGGGAAATATTGGCGTGAACGTTGAGCTGTGGCTGTCGTCCATGGATGGGGTGAATTCATCCCGGCGGCAGCATTCTCGGTGCAACTAGTCAGAGGACATTGGTGGGTGGTGTGGTGATTGGTCAATCACCGAGCATCGGGAAAGAAGAATGCGCTTTCGTCAGCATCTCGGATTTGAGATAACACAAAAGCTTCTTGTGGAGGGAGCGCGGCTCATGGCCGGTACTCCGTGTGCAAGTCCTCACAGATGGACTTGGCGGTCGTTGTCGGATAGGGAGTACGAGAGTTTGTTTTGGGTGATATTGCAAAAGTCTTTCGTCACCTTCTCATGACACTTGAGTGGCACGCAGAGCAGCCACAGTAGGGGTGCGGCCAGTACAGGCATTGTTTTGTAAGAACAGTCATGAGTGACGACGGTGAAAGAGGTGCCATAGTCTCGCGAGTTTTGGGAGTCGGACACTTGCAGGTTTTGAGCCCATCTTGAATGCTCTAGTTTGAAAATACCTGACCCAACAATGTCGTCATGTGCGCACTTGTGATCTCTTATTGACGTGGTTGATACCGCCTGCGGAAAGGAGTCGATGCCTTCACGTCGTCATGGGGAGGTCTCGTGAAGCTTTTCGGGGCAGCAACACGGCTGGCTGGCAGCAGTCGGTGAAAGAGGGAACTTTGTCCGTACTATATGATTTGAGAAGAGAAGGGGGGAAAAGGTAACCAACTCTCAGGTTGGCAGAAATGTTTCCGCAACACACCAAAAAAAACAATAGTGGTATAGCTACCTACTAGCTGTTCACCCAAAGCCGGTCATCCACAGGGGAAGGCTTCGTTGGCTATGCACTTGCGTATATGACGTATGTGCCATTGGGGAGCGAGACTAAGCACACACACAGACAGACGCACATATATCCTTGTTACCCTCACAATATATATCATTTCCCCACGAGCGGATAACACGTGGGTATTCCCAGATCTGTAACCAACTAAACAAGTGTCCCAATAAATGCGAATCTGTTTACGTGCACATGGCAACTTCCGTGCTAGACATACTTACTATACAGGCAACCTTTTTGCCGCCTTGCATCTCCCAGCCACACGCCTTGCCCATCCTCTTGTCGTGGCCGGTGAATAAATGAAGCAATGAAAATAGGATAATAAGAATATGCTTTTGTACCAGTCTCCAATTTTCCGGGCTGACCCAACCTTCCGGGTCCTTTTTTATTGGGGTGGGGGGGTTCTTCCTCTTTTTTTTGCTTTTTTTCAGCTTGGCACCGTCGTTTTCCGGGCTCGCTCTGTCTCGGCCGAGTTGGGGCGCGAGCTGGTGCGTCATATGGATGGAGGGAGGGCAGCAAGTAGACTACCTACTCACGTAGCTTAGGTATGTAGCCAACCAGAGGCAGGCCACATCATATGTGCGCACATCATATTGCTGCGGGTGTTGGGGGCCCCCGCCTCTTCTATTTGATTGTCGAGTGGGATAATACAGTATACCCAACCGTACGGGGTGGATCGGCTGGTGCTTTGTAACGGCCTTCTGGTGTTTGTACCCGACGTTGGTAAGAGGAGAGGTTTCAGTCCAGACTTTTTTTTTTTTTTTTTGTGGTAACTCTTGATCAGCCATATGCTATGGTGTTCCTCTACGATCCTACATTGTGGGTTCCTCCCACTCCACCTGTCACTGCGTTATTTACTGATGGCCAAGGACAGATGGCTTTCTCTTGTGCTCCCTTCTGGGTACCCGGTCCGACCGACAAGCGACTAGTCAACAAAAGCGTCAGGCTTTGCACATTGCCACCGAGCAGGATAGCGCCCCATATTGAGCATAGGATCTTCATTTTACCGCCCGTCACGTCTTGCCGGTTGCGATGCTGCTGGCCAAGTACACCGGCCCGCACACCGCTTTGACCCTTGCACAGCTAGCACCCATGAGCATGTGCACACCTTTCTCACGTAAATGTTGAGCCCGGCCACGCAGTCCCCCAGGTCCAGACGACGATAAGAGTAGCTTTGTACGCAGCAGTTTGTCCCTCCGTCCAACCGCACCCGAGGCTGGGCCGAAGCCGCAATGTCGTCGTCGCAAAAGATGCCCCTTGTGGGACTGTTAGTATTCCTGGCCGCAGTGACACGAACGCGCTTGGTTGTTGTGCACTAGCACACGGCGGTTGAGATACGTCTATCACCATTGCGGCGCTGGCTGAGGGCATGGCTGACGGTGATGGCGCCAGCACGTACTAAATTGAACCACTGGCGGCAGAGTTGTAGTAGTGGGAATCGGCATTCAGGTCGAGACCCACGGGAGCAGAGAAGAGCCCGATGGCCCTGGAATCGCGTAGCTGGCAAGACGGCAGAGGACGGACGAGTTGACAGAGCAACTGAGGGGGCGGTTGTGCGAATGGCGCTCCCCTTGAGGCAGTATAGGATTTAAGAATATAATACAATGGCTCCCTACAATGCAGTCCTTCGACAAGAGACCCCCCCACACCCCCGAGCAGAGAGGGCCAGGCGCACGCACACACCAACCTAGGTGCCTCCAGACATCCTGCCGATCCTCTTGGTGTACTTCCAGAGCTGGCGGTACTTGGGGCCCTGCCTTTTGGCCTCCCAGCCCCTCGCCTTCTTCGGCGGCTTGAGGCTGTGCACCCTCTTGCGCCTGAAGACGAGGTCGGCGCCGGGGATGCCGTGCCTCTCCATGACCTTGGCCGTGCCCTCGTCCCACTCGGTCCGGAACATGTTGAACCCGAACGGCCTCGCCTTGTGCGCGCCGCGGAAGCTGCGCAGGTCGAAGCCGTCCCGCCGGGAGTAGGCCTCGCGCAGCCTCGCGACGTCCAGCGGCCTGTCCTCGTGCTGCTCCAGGATCCACACCGATAGCCGGTGGTACGGCGCGCCCTCCTGGCTGGTCGGGGGCAGCCAGGGCACGGCGAGGTGCTGCGCCCTGGCGCCGTTGTTGCTGCTGGACAGCCGGCTCAGGGAGATGTTCTTGGTCGCGTAGCTGAGCGGGACGTTGGCGGCCAGAAAGTGGAGGCGCGGCCCGAAGGCGTCTCTCTCCGGGTCCGGCACGTCGCTGTCGAGCACGACGATGCTCACGAGCCGCTCCTTGCCGTCAAAGACCTGCACGCGCAGGTTCGGCGGCGCCTCCGAGACCAGGGTGTCGACCACCTCGCCGGGCTGGATCTTGTAGCCGTGGAAGGAGAGCTGGACGTCCATCTTGGGGTCGAACTTGGGCAGGACGTCCGGGACGATGTGGAATGACTCGACTCGCTGGGCGAGGATCTTGTAGGACATGCTGAGCCACTTCTCATGGGCAAAGTGGCGGTAGATGGGTCTGCTTAGGTCCCCTTCGAGGCGCAATTGTTAGTTCTCGTATCTCGGCCAGTGGGCGCTGCAGGGCCTGCTCCGGGCTTGAGGCTTACCTAGGCCATCCTCAAACTTCCTCTTCACAGCCGGGTCGTTCATGTCGGCTTGGATTTTGAGATACTCGAGATGCCTGCGCAGCGATTCCAGCCTTTTCTGCTTGAACCGCTCGCCGGCCCAGTACACATCTGCCGGCCTCTGCTCCAGCCTTGCGATCTCAACGGATGTCTTCTTCAGCTCCTCCAGCTTCTCCGCGCGGTCCTCTGCCAGAACTTTTCTGGCCTCCTGGAAGCAGTGGTAGGGCAATTGCTCGAATGGTATGTTTGGCGACTGCCGTACTGCCGCTCTCCGCCTCCGAGACCCTATGGGTTCTCTGCCCTCCTTCAACAGCCGCCTCTCCGCCCACACTAATGTCGTAGTGCTGGGGTCCAGCCACTGCTCCTTTAGGGGGTTGGTCGCCTTGGTGCCGCCGGCTAGGTCCCGTGCCGATTGCGCATCGGCCGCAGGCGTGGGTGGGGACGTCGCCGTCGTCGTCTCGACATCTCGACGGCTCGCCGAGCTCGAGAATGACCGCGCCGCCGCGGCGTATATCGAGGGCGCAGCGGGCTGTGTTGCGAGCCCATGGCGCAGGCAGCGGGCCAGTGGCAGCGCCACCTGTTGGCACCTCGACATCTTTGTTGTGGAGCAGAGGGCCATCTGGCGTGCTGCATGCGCGTTGTCTCGGTCTCGGTCTGGCGCGCGACGTTGAGGCTCAGAAATTTCGGACCCCGGGCCTGGCGCTGCTTGCTTGCTTGGCTCTCGGGCGAGCTCCCGGCCTGCCGCTGCAGCGTCGTCTCTGCGCCAGCCGCTCGCTCGCTCGGTCCGTGCGCCCCACGCATGATTCTTGCATCTTTTCGCTCAATCTGACAATTGTTGAACGCACCACGCTGTAGCCCCGTCGTCTCAGTGGATTTCTCTTGAGCTCGGCGCCAGTGACGACAAGATGTCTGGCAGGGGCTTCAGGGGCCTCAATGAGGCCATGAGGGCTCTGAGCCTGGCCTCGCATCCCTGCAGGAACCCAAGGCCAGCCACGGTACGCTGACCCGACATCATGAACACGTCCTCTGCGCGCGGGATGTTGTAAGGCTGATGGGCACATTCAGGCAGGGCTGTCCTCGGTGGCATCACGCACAATGGCGACGACAACGACGCCTTCCGGCTTGACGGCACCATCCGCCGAACCCACCACGTTCATCCCCCTCAACCCTCTGTCCACGGTTCCCGTCACCGTCTACAGCTTCCCCAGTCTCGAGCCCCGAGCGCTCGAGGCCTACTCTACAAAGCATCTCTACTTGCCCCTACGGCGGGACATACTCCACCTGGCTGTCACATACGAGGGCGACAACACCCGCCAGGGCACGGCCCACGCCAAGACGCGTTACGAAGTCCACGGCTCCCACCGCAAGCTGTACCGGCAGAAGGGCACCGGCAAGGCGCGCGTGGGGAACAAGCAGTCGCCCCTGCGCAAGGGCGGCGGCAAGGCCTTTGGCCCACACCCGCGCGACTTCGGCACGGGGCTCAACCGCAAGGTGTACGACCTGGCGTGGCGCACGGCGCTGTCGTACCGGTACCGGCGCGGGGAGCTGGTGGTGTGCGAGGACGGGCTGGAGCTGCCGCTGCCCGAGGACTTCCTCGCGCTGGCGCAGCAGGGGAGGCTTGGCAGGGAGCTCGAGGACGGCTTCGTGGCGCGGTACCTAGGGGGCGTCATGGCCGGGCTGGGGTGGGGCAAGGGCCACGGGGCCACGACGTTCGTGACGACGGACCCGCGGCCCAACCTGTTCACCAGCCTCGAGGTGGCCGGGGAGCACGGGCGGGCGATGGAGATGGAGGACGTGGACGTCAAGAACCTGCTGGAGGGCGGCCGGATAGTGATTGAGCGCAGCGCGCTCAAGGAGATCATCAAGATGCACAGGAGCGACCTGGTGAGCAGTGTGATCATCAACGGCACGAGGGATAAGGGGCCGTCCATCGGGTCGCCAGTGATTGACTAACGGGGCCCACGGCGATCTGGGGCGATGTGGTGCGCGGAATGCTCATGCAGATGCAATAGAGACACAGTATCCCCGCCTCCCTCGGCCTTTTCCTAACCAGATTACCGAAGCGTGATTTGGCCGTCAGAGGCAGCTGATTCTCGGCGCAGCCCGCGGCGCGAGGCCAGTTGCTCACATATTCTCGATCTGTACCGAGATGATGTATGTATGCCTGCGGCCATTCAGAGATGTGAGGGCCTTTCCCCTAGCCTGCGACGGTTCTGCTGCTTAAAAAGCCTCGGGTTCGTCAGGTTTGTCCGGCAGGCCCTTCTTCAAAGGGCCCCCATCGGAGCCGGTCCAGCCGCAATATCAGGTAGCGCGACAGGATGCCGCCCACGCCTGCGGCTTACGGATACGAGCACAGCTGCACTGCAGATACCTCCTCACCACCCACCTCCGCGTGGCTGCGGAGGTTTGGAGGCCATCAGCCCTGAGGTGGGGGGGTCTGGTCAGTGGTGCGGGATGGGGGAGAACAAGTCACATCGTCAGGTCATGTCGAGAGGGCCGGGGTGAGCCAAGGACCCTTTCCTGCACATTGATAGAGGAACCTTATCCTGTCATGGCTGGGGGCAAGGGACATTTGCAAGTCCCCTCAGATACAGCCTGTGGCACATGAAGGATGGGATTTGCCCCACGCTACGTGCGAGCCAGTGAGGCGTTGGGAATGTTGATGTTTGGCTCTGAAACGCTGGGTTGGGCTCGTAGGACTCGGTAGGAACCCAGGAAGCGTTCTGGCGGGTTTGATCCCGCAACACGCTGCCAACGCCGTAGCGGAAGCAAGAGTCGGATTGCCCGGTGTAGGACTCGGCGATTGTCTCTGGTGATGGGCGTACAGCCTGTGCAGGAGGGGGTTTTCCTATTGCGGGCATATGCAGCCACTTTCTGGGCCGGTTAGTACGAATGCTGCGATCCTCTGAGGCCCTTGGGTCTGACGCATCCCATGATAAGTGCCTGCTAATAAGTTCATTATGTTTGCGTGGGAGCATCAGGTTGCTTGGATAATAATGAGCTACGGACAAAGTCCAGGAGTCAATCTCCTAGGGTTGGAATGGAACAAATGGATATCTCAGAAACCCCTCCTACATATTGATACCTCCCCATCACCAATCTCACTATTAGACCCCTCCCCCTCCCTTCTCTCCCTTCTTCCCCCCCCCCCCCAAAAAAAAAAAAAATGCACCAACACCCACCAAGTAACACAGACCGAAGCTGCCGCTGCATGCGCACAAGCTCCTCCTCCCGTTCCAACAGTCTCAAGAGGTTGTGCACATGTTATACACTATAATACGCGCGCCTCCCTCGTGCACATGCACAGCAGGCCATGCAGGTACTCTATGCGGCAGCATGCAGCGGACCGACCACGCGCTCCTCAGATGCAGAACCGGTTTCTTCAGTCTCTGCCACGCGCCTTGCCGGCCTGAAACCAGAAGACCCCCAACGTCTCTTTCTTAAATTAGAAGGATGGCATGGCTAGAATGGCCCACACGGGTGGCCTGGGGGCTGGAAGGAACGTCGATGGCGGCGAATAAGCGCGGCGACTCGTAAGCGCCATCGCGGCACATGCTCTCGCCGGATTGCCCTGGCCGCCCACGGATCCCAACCTAGTGCGCCTATGAATCCACACCTGCCTGCCCTTCCACCCTCTCTCCCAGCGCTCAGGGACCAGTCTCCCTTCTCCGGGGGCGGCGGACAGAGGGGCGTTGCTGGTCAGGCCTGCCGCACAACCAACACGCACAGAAAAGAGTGCGAGGGACTCTGGCCCGCGAGGGTTCTAGGCAGGGCCTCTCTCCACACTTGGGAATCCTTCTCCTCCCTTGGGCGGTGCGAGGGAAGACAGAGCCTCCCAGACTTGCCCTGGGCCCGGCTTGCCAAGGCGATGGCCTCGAAACGATGAATATATCAGTCCCGCCCCGGTCCGGCCACCCTCACCCTCATCATGACCCTTTTGGGCCAGCCTGGAAGGGGCCGTTTCCCAAGGGACAGACTATAACACCGACCAGTGCCATTCCTGTTTCCTGTTTCCTGCTTCCTATCCCCCCCCCCCCCGCCTCCTGCGACCTGAACTCTCAACGTCCTTCGCCCGCTGCCACGTTGATCAACGCTCCCCTCCAGCTCCGCCTCAAAGCCATGTAGGCCCGATGTATTCATCAGGCCTCCTCCTCCTTCTTCTCATTTGTCTTATTTACCCACAGTTCATATCCGCATTGGCTGGCAGAGAAAGGACCACCTCCGGTCTACACGTCGTCCCTCTGCATGTCGGACCTGGGATACGCCGCCGCGAAGTCCTGAGCGCTCTGAGCCGGCGCCAGCGCACGAGTACCGACTCATGCCCCTCCAGCTTCGACCAGTGTGGCAATGGTCTTCCGAGCGAGTTCTGCTGCCCGTCTACCGCCAGTTGTATCCCGCTCGCCGACAACACAAGCGTGCTTTGTTGTCCTGACGGCGGGACATGCTCCCAGATCTGGCCCATCACCTGCTCTATCGCCGTGCAGAATGCCACGGCCTATCCGACCAGTTCCGTCCATTCGGTAGACCTGGACGGGGCCCTCCCAGTATGCGGGCGTGATACCTCCGGTTCAAACACTTGCTGTCCCTTCGGATACTCGTGCAATGACGATTCGATCTGCGTCCTGTCACAGACTGAGACACCGGTATCGACAGGAATATTAGCGACCGCAACATCCGCCTCAACAGCAGAACCAACCATGACAGATTCCGTTGGGACTACTCCCACCGGCTCGACGGCAGAGTCGACCCCCAGAGTGATCCTGCCAACCTATGTCCCCAATGCCGACGGGGACGACACCCCCTCCTCAGACAGACCCAAGACTATAGGCATCGCCGCGGGGTCCGCTGTTGGCGGGGCCGCTGCTGTGGCAGGAATAGTCATGTTTGCCTGGGTCAAAAGGAAACGCATCAAGGAGACATCCAAGCAGAAGCGGCAGTCCATCTCGCAGAGATACTCAGCAACACCCCCGCCGCTGCCCCCAAAAGAATTCCCCTACCCAACCCCGAAGAGAAAGCGGGCGTCCATACTCAGCTGGGTACCCTCGGTCATCAACAAATCGACCCCGGCTGAACTCCCGGCGACACCAGTGTCATTCAGTGCCTGGAATAACAGGTGGGATGGCGTGCAGCCCCCCAACAGAGCTCATAGGCCATATCCTCGAGATTCGATGAGCCCGCCTCAGGCTCATGAGCTGGAGGCAAGATGGTTGCCTCAGCAGGCGCAACATGAAAGGGAGCCTATGTTCTTGTGATAAAGTCCCAGGACACACAAAGTGTAATAATTTAATCATTATTAAACTCATCGGCATCTCAGACCTGAAATCTTGTTGTCCTCGAGGTCCTTGTCTCCATCACCACCACAATAGGTGTTTCGAGCTCCCGCCCGCGAGTTAGACCTCCGACGCCTTTTACTGTCCACCTTGGCGGGTCTCTTACCGTCTGAAACAGAGCTGAAAGAAAGGAAACCAAGAAGCCGTAGGGAAGCCCCCCTATGATAAATACTTGAATGACGGGGAGGCTGCCTCGACCAAGAGGCCCTGGTGGCGGAACTCGATCCTCAACCAGTCCACATTCGCTCGACGTCTCTTCAAACTATTCGTCCAAAGATGCTCCACGCCAGCCGGATTATACGGTCTCCCAAACCCATTCGGGATATAACGTACAAATGGATCCCTTTCTCATTCGTCGTGTTGACAGCCATCGCCTCCACGGCGTTCGTGAGCAGCTCGGGCAACCCGCCTCTGGGCATAACCGTAACGCTCTCCATATTCGCGGGCCTGCTCGTGTTCCTCTTCCTGTCGTGCCATCTCATGCTGTACTGCATTAGGCTCAAAAGCGAGCTGGATACGGAGAGGGAGGCCGATGTTGACGATGGCAGTGCCCGTCCAAACGACGGAAATATGCCCCCGAACCCTCTCCCTGACTCCAACGTGAACACCGACACCGACACCAATGCTAACACCACCGCCAGTGTCCATGCGCAGCAGCAAGTACATGAAGCAAATGAAGGCGCCAATATAGACGCCAACACCAATACCCATGCGCAGCAGCGGGGGCATCAATATACAGAGCGCCGGGATGAGGGCATGAGAGGGCATAGCCAAAGTAGATGGCATTATTCAGATCCCCAAACGAGCCGCGGTATTCCAACTCGGCCCCGAGCAACCCAAAATGATTCTCAGAGGGCCAGCCAGGTCGCCGACTACGACTCAAATGGGCCGCAACGCAGACATGAAGCGGGAATCGGCACGTACACACAGGGACCTTGGTCAATCTCGGCTCCGCGACCGCGGGCCGTTGTGCGCCACCCTTCAGCGATGCCTAAGCCTCTAAATCCGGCTCGGCAGCCCCCTCAGGCGGATCTTCCTCATGAGGGATCACCACCAGGTCGCCCACCCTCCCGGTACACATCTGGCGGGTACGGATCCCCGCTGCACTCGGAGCGCACGACACCAGCGGAGACCGCAGAGCCTCCGCCCCGCGAGACGAGCCCCCCGGCCTTGCAAAGCCCGAGGGGTGCGGTACCGCAACACATGCTACGGGCCAGCGCAACAGAAAGCCGGGTGTATAGCGGCAGCAGCAGCGCCACCCGCCAAAAGAATGACGAGTTGTTCATCAGCCAGCCCCAAGGCAGATCCCCCCCCGGCGCCTCGATTCACCCCAGCAATCCTAGGGATAAGCCTAGGCCTCGGGGATACCACCCAGAGGCGCAGAACAGCGTACGGGCCAACTTTGCGCTCCTCGATGGCGGCCAGGATGTCTGGGGCCTCGCGAAAGGTTTCCTCTCCGACGCGAGGCGCCGCGCCCGCCTCCGGCGGGTGTCATCGGACGATCACCCCGACCTGCCTCCGTCGGGGCCAGGGGACGCCGACGACACAGTGATACTCCTGCGGGCCGTGTCTCGCAGGGTTGCGGAGATCCACGCCGCCGAGCCCGAGGTCGAGGGGATGCGGAGCCAGAGCAGCCTCGTGCGGAGGGCGGCGTCGCCGGGGTCTGCCGACGACAGCGGGCACCACTCGGCCGGCAGCAGTCCACAGCAGCCGTTGACGGGGGTCTCGTCGGCTGAGGTCTCGTCGGCGGTGGCTTCTTCGACTAGCACCCGCGTCTCGAACGTGCCGTCGTCCCGCTCGTCGGTGTAGGTAGGGCCGGAGAGGCGTGTCCTCCTCACGAGTTGAGTCTCAGTCGCGCGCTGAGAACAGATGGGATGTCTTCGGCGGGTGAGCATCGTAGATGGGGGTTGGGACGATGGTCGTGGTGAAGCGAACATCAGCACAAGGGGCGACCAAGGCTGCGGATGTGGTCAATATCTTGTTAGTTGAATGTCTGGGAGGAATATAAGCTGGGGGGGGAGGGGGGTCGTCTTGGTGCTAGTCCGGTCATCTTCAGTACCGAAGCCAGCCCCTCCCGGGTCGGTGCAGTAATCGTTTCTGTGCCCAAGTAGTCATAGGAGAGCCATTTCCGACACAAAAGTAAGAGAAAGGCCCTCTTCGAGTTGGGAGGATGCAACACGCCGGAACCCGACACAATTGCAGAAAGGGGCGCTCCGCTTTGGTCAGCAAGAAACAGTCGTCCAGCGCATAGGAGACCCGAAGGAGGCGTCTCATGCAGTAAATCGAGTAGTTCCTAGCAGGAGCAAAAAAAAAAAAAACAAAGATCGTTCCAAAAAGTGATGTTGTATTACACCTGGTATCAGTCCCACCGAACGCCTGGTCATGAATCGAGAAAAGCAAATGCTGCGGATGGCTCATAGGATCTCCTCATCGTCGTCCTGCGGTGGAGGGGGTGGCGGCGCACCCGCAGGGACAGCAGCTTTACTCAGCACCGCAGCCATCACGGGCGTGCCCTTCTCAGCCTCCCACACCTCGTCGTCCAGCTCCTCCACATTCTCGTCATCATCGTCGTCGTCATCGTCGTCGTTGCCACGGTCCGCCAGCCCCGCAAACTTGTTCAAGCCGGCGGCGGCCCCGGAGCCCACGGCCTCGGCACCAGCCTGCGCGTTGACCTCATCCCAGGCCTTCTTGCGGGAGGCGATGTTTGCGGCGGCCTTCTTGCTCTTGAGGACCTTGTTGGCGGTCCTGTCGACGATCTCCTCCGCGCGATCGAGGCCGCGCTCGTGGCGCCTGCGGGCCCTGGTGCTGAGGACGGCCTTGCGGCCGCGCTTAGACTTCTTGGAGACGCCGGCGTTCTGGCGCAGGCCCAGCACGGAGGGGCGGGCGTCGACGGACCCGGGGGGCGGCCGGGCGTCCTTGAGGGACTTGTCGGTGTTGATGCTGGGGGATGTGGCTCGGCGGGCGGCGCGGGAGTGGATGGAAGGCGCTGGGGATTTGTGTTAGATGTGGGTAAAAATATGACTTCATTTATAGAGTCCAGGCCCGGCCTGAAGTGGGAATTGCATACCTTTACCCTTTGTTTTTGCCATTTTGGTTGCTGCTGAAAGATGTTGTGCTTGGGAAGTCGTGGAAATTTTGGTATCGATAAGAAAGAATAGAAATATGCATCACGAGCAGATCCTAAGCAGGCATGGGACTCCCCTGTACGCTAGCCCAGAAGGCGTTTTGCGGCAATATCCTAATTTTGTACTCTTGGCCACATAACTCTAATACACTAACATCCTTACTAATATACCCAGCCTACTATTAACCCCAACCTTAACCCTACTCCTAACACCAAGCAATATAATTTAATATGATACAATTATTTTATAAAAATATATAACTAATTTATACAAATTTAAAAAAAATTAAAATATTTTATATTTTATAAATATTAAGTTATATTTAAGATATTAATTTTTAGTAATATATTATATAATGCGTATTAAAATCATATATCTTTAACAATTTATTAAGTTTCGTAAAAAAATTTAAAGCAAGGGTATTTAGGTTGTAGCTTTAGTAGGGGATAAAATGCCTCCTGGGTCAGCATACATACCCCTGTCCAAACGCTGCCAAACCTCGCTAGCCGCTGATGGCAAGGCAATTGAGGCTCAATTTCTGACTACCTATACTACAGCATATCCCTGTTGCTAGCTCCGGTGTTGATGAATCGTGCCTCCGATGCGCACAAAATGCTCCGCATGGCGAAGTGTGGTATAGAAGCCCTTTGTACCGTGGTCCATTGTGTGATGATGTATTCCTGACCTGCGGCCGGGAACCAGCAGCGATCAGTTGGTGTGGAAGCCAGAAGAGGATCAAAAGAAAAGGAGAAGAAGAGGAGAGATGGAAGAAGGGAACAACTGACCAGAGTTTGACACATGTCGACCTGAATATCTTGCAACGTATTGCCATAGAAACTCTCTAGGAGCATAAAGATCGCCCGGCTCGGCAGCAGCCTGCTTGGAATCCCGGCCCTTCATATGCATATACATGAAGAACCCTGACACTAGGAACCTTTTGCTGCACAAAATCCATGGTAGCAACCTCGCAGGCTATGGAATATTGCTCGTCTTGCTTGCTGACTGAGGCAGGGGTGTCATGATGTCTGGGTAAGCGCACCCGGGCAATGACAAGATTGTCATCGTTGGCGACCATCTTGAAGCAGACCCGGTAAGCAGCGACTCTAAGCGTCCCTTCATTCCGCTGTAGTCCCAGCCGTCGAATGAAGCCAATCTCGCGCTTGAAGTCCCCCTTGAGCTCGACGTGGTGTCCATTTGATGTTTGACAATGGCAGAGTGGCTTGACAAGGGTGAATCGGCCGGCACGAGGGGAACCTTAGGCCGACAATAATCAGGCTTATTGGCGCAGAGATAGAACCTTTAACAGGAAGGGTCTAACTCCAGGGCCAGATATTCTCGGGACTCTGGGAGGAATCTAAGCAACTACCATCAAAGTGGAAGCCCAAAGGGGGGGGGGTGCATGCGTGAACACTGGGACTTGTAACCGCAGCCGCCCGCAGACTCGCCCAGGATGAATCAACAACACCACCTCAAATCAGTACAATTGTTATAAAAAAAAAAAAGAGAAGAAAAAAGAAAGAGAAGAAGAGGAAGAAGAAGAAGAAGAAAAGAAGAAAAGACGAAAAGACGAAAAGACGAAAAGACGAAAAGACGAAAAGACGAAAAGACGAAAAGACGAAAAGACGAAAAGACGAAAAGACAAAAAAAAAGATTGAGTAGCTACAGCTGGTTTCGATCCAGCGACCTCCGGGTTATGAGCCCGGCGCCTGATTTACTTGTTAGAACAACTCTAGATGAATTTCTGAAGACACAAATTGACTCACTCTCCCCCTGAGCCATGCAGCTATTCGGATGTGATTTTGTGCTTGTTAGGGAAAGAATAAATCAGACGTAATAGCAACAGATTCTGCTGCTGTGGAGCCATGGCTCGAGTCAACTGGTACATATGTAGCGTACAGTGGTGGGTACTACTGTATCTATATTACACTAGGTACTGTGTGTACTACTCGTCCTGCCTCTCTGTTCTCCACCCACTGCAGCCTTGTGAAACCTGGAAAAGGCTAAGTGGGTCTGGGGAAGTGCTTAGAGGGTCACCAGTACCACTTCTAGGCAGACCAGAAGACCAAAGACCATGACTACTCGACGCCGTCACTTGGCAGTTTACAACTAGTCAATTCACACACTACCCACAACTGTGACCAGGCCAATGTAGTCTTCTGTCGCCTAGTCACCAAATGTCTATCTATTGCCGGAAAAGTTAGAGTAGCACCCTTGGACCACTAGCAGTGTTTGCTGTACCACATGCATTTCACCTCACAAGCTGATCTAACAAAGTGACTGTTGTCCAGATTATTAACCATGGGAGCTATTCAAGATTTTATTTCAGCCCCTCACCGCCTAGCCCTTTGAACCCCGAGCTAAACTCCAACTGGTTGCAACTGTGAAAGAGAAGTTGATGCCAACATCACCAAATCTAACATCCGGACCAATCATCGTCCATCAAATCAAGCCCACCGACCACGCCGTCTTCCAGCCAGCCACCTGTGAACAGAAACAAGGGCAATCAAATTGTCGTTTCAGAAGTATCAGCACCGGTATCGAGATGCCACAGAATACATCAGACCGAGCCAGCAGTGGAAAGAAATCAGACAGCATTGGCAATGACTGGGTCAGAGTGCCGCAAGATCCCGAATGGCAGGAAGACATCGACGAGCACGACAAGATCTACTCCAGCCCGGGTGCAGAAGTCGAGAAGCCCGCATCACTGAAATCAACGTCACTTGGAAGCCTGCTCAAGGAGTTTTGCCGCAAAGTCATGGATACAAGCTCACGTGCCTCTGGCATGACCAGACGGACTGGTGAGAGTCGTGCTGGGGACCCAGCAAAGAGGAACTAGCAAAAGGTCAGCATCGAAGGGGAAACCAATCATGACACTATTTTCGATACGTCTCTGGGTGTTCAGGCATAGGATCGACACTGTTGTGACAAGGGGCCTTGGTGGACAACGCCGGCGTCAATAGCAGTGCTAGTGTGACAAAGGAATGGGATGATATTCCATGTACACAGCAGGACAAGAACAATCTACCTGTTGAAGTCTGACCGGTGCTTGGACTTTTTTTACAATTAATCGGGAAAGGATCCTGCCTCAATTCATACATAACCCGTGCTTGTAATGTCACCCTTGTCTATAAAAGCGTTTTATTCTGTCCTCATTCGTCTTGGGCTGTTCTGCACTAGGTAATATTTCCATTTATCAAAAAAACACATCTAATCTGTTTGCCTCCCGTATTCAAGCTTAAGCAGACCACTTGTGATCAAGGTCCGCCTACACCAGGATCCACCCTACGAAAGACAATTTATCTAATGATTGACTCTCCTTATTAGCCATTGTGGATCCGATAGTTGAACTTGCTGTCCGAACAGCCAATTCTGAGATGCCAAATGCTTTACAGACACACGATATGTCTGTGGAATCATGGATTGAGGGGCTGGGAAAAGAGATACACAAGCGCACCAAGGACTTGGAGCCTGGCTTCGGTGAAAGTGGTATCTGGCCTGAAAGCACTCCTGATGACCTGGTACTCTTCTGGCAATCAGGAAATACCACAAAGTCGTGCCAACCTATCTATCCGACAAACTTCTCAGGTGGCTCCTCCAGGGACTAAGTGCCCAGCCCAGCAACAGCCTGTCTGTGGGTGGAGGTGTTGCCGAATATAGTCAAACAGGCCAACCACTTCAAATATTCCCTCATACATACCCTGTGGTCAACACAGTGACTCCCAGTGGCACAGCAATTTGGAACCCTCCACCGCTGCTTGTTCCTCTACCCCGTCCAAGCACTTACAACAGCCTACAATATCCCATTCTACAACACCCAGGCCTACAACAACCAAACCTACAACACCAGTACCTATACATCCAGACCTATGATTTACGAACCTATAACACCCAGGCCTACGCTACCCAGGCCTACAACAGCCAGACCTCCAACAACTAGACCTACAACACAGAGACCTACAGCACTAACATTACTCAGGTGTATTAAGACCCCCGGGAAGGTCAACCTCCCACAGCTAGGTCGAATATTGGGTCATTCGAGAGCTCTCGGTACCTACAGAACATGCTCCTAGACTAGAATGCTTAGGGTTTTTACCTCTGCAGCAGAACTGTCTAGGGCTGAGCAACGGTATGCAGTAGATTGGGGGTTTTTAGTAGAACGTCTACAGGTTGGTCCCAGACACCAAGCATACCCTCCTGGACAGGCAAGAGCGAGCTAGCTGCTGCTCCTTCTCCTCCTCTTCGCCGTCGTCGCCCCTCAGACTAGGGGAGGTGCATTGAGGTTTGGACATTGGCGGTATAAGGAGGAGGGCAAGGGCTGATGTATTTATCGGTGGGGAGTGTGATGGGAATGAAAGAGCAGCAGTTCATTATAGCCGGTGCAAATAGGCTGAGATCGGGTGTCATTACGTATGGTCCTGGCCGAGTATGTGAGTTCTCGGGTTCAATGTTGTCTACCGAGCAGAGCCAGCAGTTCTAGGGAGCAGGTCAACACAACGTTTTGCCTGCCCAAAAACATCAACATACATTTTGTAATCTTCGCGACAGGTCCTTCCGCGAAAGTCATCCGTAAAGCCAAGTACGCGAGAGTGTAGTGGATATATTCCCCAGAAGGCGACCATAACTGGACAAGATGGGTTGTTGTCAGTTATCCCATCACATGTGGGGTAAAGTTCTGGTGCTTATCCCCCTCATCTTCGTCTAGTGGAAGGGAAACTTGATTCCTGAGATTTGTAAGTGAAGCATCTAGAGTGTTCCATTGGCTCAGGGAGATCAATGACGCCAACTACGGTGAACATAGTCATAGGCGTCAAAGTTAGGCGGGGTATGTGCCGCTGCATTACCGACTGGCCCCCGCTCGAGTGGGACAAGCTTACTAGACTCACTTACATAACATCACAATTATACCATTGCTGGCATCGTCAAAGGGCGCTTGATTTATAAGCGTGCGCGTGTGATTTATTACGTCGAACAACGGACAGAAAGGGAGAGGGAGGTCTCGAGAAAATTCGGATAGTTCTCAGAGGAATGACGGCAAGACTCCAGAAAATCGAAGAGCAGCTCAATATGTCGAACGAAGCTGATATCCACCTATGTGAGCCCGACCCCCTTCCCAGCCAGGACGAGCGCAAGGGATGATTGTTAATTCTCTCAAAGACACCACCGGGACACCCAATGGAATCAAGGTGTCCATCCTGTTGGAGGAGCTTGGGCTGCCTTACCAGGTTGGCATCGCCGAGGCCCTCGGCCGTGAGTGACCACTGTGTTGACAGGCTGAGTAGATGACCGCCATAGACCTGGCCAAGAATACACAGAAGGTGAGAGGCTGCCCGCTTCAATGTAATCTCCCGGATTTACTGAGAAATCCGTCAAACAGGAAGACTGGTTTCTCGAGATCAACCCCAACGGCAGGATCCCGGCCCTCACGGACAAGCTCGGCGACAAGAGGATCCGGCTGTTCGAGAGCGGTTCGATCCTGCTGTACCTCGTTGACAAGTACGACAAGGACCACAAGATCTCGTACCCCCACGGCAGTGAGGAATACTACGAGACGAACAACTGGGTTCGCCACAAGCCTCACAGCACGGCCTGTAGGAGGTCCTCGGTGACTAACATGGCCGACAGCTGTTCTTCCAAAATGCAGGCCTAGGTCCGATGCAGGGCCAGGCGAACCACTTCACGAGTACAGCCACCGCCCCCACCCCCCGAGGACGGCTCTCACGCTGAACAAGGCTGCAGGATACGCACCCGAGAAGATCCCCTACGGCATTTCTCGGTACCAGAACGAGACGCGGCGCCTGTACCGCGTGCTGGATACGGCCCTTGAGAAGAGCAAGTCCGGGTTCCTGGTCGGGGACCGCCTCACGATCGCAGACGTCTCCTGTTGGGGCTGGGTTGCCTCAGCCAGTCAGTTTTGGCCCCGCTCCCTACCCACACTGTCGTTTTGGTTTGCCTGTAGCTGACCGTCGTGCCCTCGGACAAAAAGAGTGGGCGGGCGTCGACATTGACGAATTCCCCAGCCTCAAGAAGTGGCTCTATAAACTGCTTGAGCGGCCCGGGTTTGAGAAGGGTCGCCACGTACCCACCCCGCACAAGGCCTTCGAGATGGCCAAGCTGCCCGAGGAGGAGCTTGAGAAGATGGCGGCTGGCCCGCGCGCGTGGGTGCAGGCTGGGATGAAGCAGGATGCTGCGCAGTGAGCAGTTCTCCTCGGGGCTGCATCCTCAAATGCGTGTGTGTATTGTGCTGGACGCCATGTGAAGGAAAGGTAGAATATCAATTCCAGAAACATGGGACACTGAGATAGCAGCCCTGATGGGCCATCACCCTGACAACATGAAACCCAGCATGAATCGTTGGTTCCCTTGACTGTAGGCCGCTCCGTATGTAGACACAGGTGGAAGACTGCTGTGCCGAGACGTGCCTCGGCGGGGCGCTTCGCCTAACGGCAGCTGGGGATGTGCTGGATCTGGAAGCTCGGCACGCGCTAACAAAACGCCGACAGGCGCATTCAGAGCTAGTGTAGACCAGCATTCCTGGTGGGCCCAGGGGATTACTAGCCTAGGCTCCGTTGCCAGGTAGACATAGCACTGCGTCGCAGAGCAACTTTTCAATTTCTCCGTCTCCAGCCAGCCATCCAACAACCTCCAACACCGCGCACCGAGTGCCTCCGCCCCGAACCATCACCCTCTCCCGCCTCCAAGAGGCAAATAAACGACAAAATGTCTTGGAGGAACCAAGGCATTACTGGATCCAACAACATCCCGTTGGGCAAGCGCAGATTCGGTGGCGGCGACTCTACCGAGCCCGAGCCCCAGAATGACAGCTATTCCAGCGGAGGCGATCGGGACTTGAAGCGCGGTCGCAGCCCCGAGCCTCGTACGTCTACAAAGACACCACCGCAACATTGGGATTGCGCTCTGGTAACTGACCGCCAGCCAGGCACTGACGCCGATGGGCCTCGCCGTCGCAAGAAGCGGAACCGATGGGGTGACGCCGCCGAGAACAAGGCCGCCGGCCTCATGGGCTTGCCCACCGCCATCGTCGCCAACATGACCAGCGAGCAGCTCGAGGCTTACACCCTCCATCTGCGAATCGAGGAAATCAGCCAGAAGCTCAAGATCGACGACGTTGTGCCCGCCGATGGCGACAGGTAAGTCTCTTCCGGGCCTGTAACGCTGTCCTCTTCACGCGCTCATACGCTGACAAGACCATTCACAGATCACCCTCCCCTGCTCCGCAGTACGACAACCACGGCCGTCGTGTCAACACCAGGGAGTACCGGTACCGCAAGCGCCTGGAGGACGAGCGCCACAAGCTCATCGAGAAAGCCATGAAGACCATCCCTAACTACCACCCGCCGCAGGATTACAGACGGCCCACCAAGACCCAGGAGAAGGTCTATGTGCCGGTTAATGACTATCCGGAAATCAATTTCAGTATGATTGCTAACCCTCTAACCTCTCTAACCATGTCCTCCCTCCCTGCTACCTGGCATGGCTCCAGGTGGCGTACCTCAGCAGTGCTACCCCGCAGGCCTGCCTTAACTGAACGAAGCGTGCTTCCAAAAAGCCTCCCATACTTGATGACGATACTAACACTTAGCTCTCCCTGTTTTAAGTTGGCTTACTCATCGGCCCTCGTGGCAACACTCTGAAGAAGATGGAGACCGAGTCGGGTGCAAAAATCGCCATCCGTGGCAAGGGCTCCGTCAAGGAGGGCAAGGGCCGCTCCGACGCAGCTCACGCCAGTAACCAGGAGGAGGATCTCCACTGCCTGATCATGGCTGATACCGAAGACAAGGTCAACAAGGCCAAGAAACTGATCCACAACGTCATCGAAACTGTGAGTCCCCCCCCCCCTTCACCCCACGCTGCCGCACAGACTGACATCCACAGGCTGCTTCCATCCCCGAAGGCCAGAACGAGCTGAAGCGTAACCAGCTCCGTGAGCTCGCTGCTCTGAACGGAACATTGCGTGACGACGAGAACCAGGCTTGCCAGAACTGTGGCCAGATAGGACACCGCAAGTATGACTGCCCTGAGAAGCAGAACTTCACCGCCAGCATCATCTGCCGAGTGTGTGGCAATGCTGGTCACATGGCGCGCGACTGTCCTGATAGACAGAGAGGTGCAAGCTGGCGTAACGACGGCCCACGGCCCGCGGGGCGGATTGGCGGGGGCGGAGAAGACGACGCCGAGTACGAGGTAAGTCATCGTCCAGGTACAATTGAGTATAGCGGCGCATGCGCCAGACGCTGACAATCTCACTAGCAATTCATGGCCGAGCTCGGCGGCGGAGCAGCACCCGCCCGCATCGAGGCAGGACCCGGCTCCAACAGCAACGGCGATGCCAAACCCTGGCAGCGCGGACCCACAGGCGGACCTGCTCCTTGGCGCTCGCGCAACAACGACCGCGACCACCACGATGGTGGGCGTGATAGAGACGGTGGCGGAGGAGGGTCTGGTGGTCCGGCGCCATGGGCACGGGACCGACGTGAGCGTAACCATGACCACCATGGTGGTGGTGGTAGTGGTGGCGATAGCTATTACGGCGGCGGCCAGAACAATGGCTACACCTCGGCCCCGCCGGGCACGGCCCCCTGGCAGCAAGCTCCCGGCGCCCAAGGCGGGTACGGCGGCGCTGCTCCGCCCGGCACGGCGCCATGGCAGCAGGCCCCCGGTGCCCCATCCGCGTACGGCGGGTATCCTGGCGGTTATGGCGCGCCCCCGGGCCTCGGGGCTCCGCCGGCACCGCCGGCACCGCCGGCTGATAATCTCACGGCCCTGATCCAACAGTTTTCCGGAGGTGTCGCGCCGCCGCCTCCGCCTCCTCCGAGTGAGGGCGCGCCACCGCCGCCGCCACCGGGCAACCAACCACCACCACCTCCGCCTCCAGGAGCCTAGGCGACACGCGGGCAGCGGACCCAACGTGTGTCTTGCCCCTGACAGCAGATGGACAACAGTTGGGCCCCAGCTTGATTGACTCGTCGTGCTCACCAAGCCAGGGAATGCAGCGTAGTTCCGCAGGGCAAAAAGAAAGACTGACTGACTGACCGATGGCACGAATTGGACCTCGTGGTACTGACTGTATGATAGGCAGCTTTTACTAATGCAATGAAATTATTGTTTTGCTATCTGACTCTGGGGTGAAGATGGGCGAGTGGCGAGTCATCACGATGCGCCCAAGAATGTCGATTTATCAGTCTACTTAATGTAGGCTTGTAGGTCCGGCGAAGTGATGCTGTTGAGCTATGTCTATATACGGCTCTTGGTTGAGCATGCCTTGATAGCCCGTCTGATTTATCTTCTACATATAAATATATATATATATATATATATATATATATTTCTACCTTCAAGTAGACCTTGGAATGTGGGCGGCTGTGGTGCAAACCACCGGGAGACGCCATGACTTCTCACTGGCAGTAGCTAAAGTACCCGTGTGAACTGCATCTAGTGCTTATTCGGCCGAGGGAGCTTGGGCCATGTCGAGCTCATGCGGGGCATGTCTGGTCCGACGGCGATGACACCACCAACGGGCAGTTAGGTAGTTCATCAATGTGCAGCTGCACTTGGGCGACGCACCCTTGTCCAGACATCGATCGCGTCTTTATGGCAAGCGCGGACCTCAGCCCCAGGCAAAACCTCGCAGCAATCATATACCCAGCTGCTTGGCAGTCCTGCTTCACCCACGCTCTCCCAGCCTCCCGCCTGACCTATGCATGTTTTAGGCCTTCTGCCGGCCAGCCCCCTTCCTTATCTCGACTCGTTCGATCCTCATTGTGACGCCTCATCATGACCTCGGCGTCTCGATAAGTCGTCTCCAGAACCTAGGGAACCACTGCTGGGACACCACGCTGTGTTGCACCCGTGACAGCAGCAACCATGAATCCATTCGCTTTCCGACCCGCACAGGTAACGATATGGACCACTATCGTCTATCTCGCCCTCGTCATACCCATCATCGTCCTAAATGAGACTGTTCCACCGCCGCCATCCAGCCCCACCCCGTACGCCGGCATCAACCTCACCGAAGGCTGGCACGATCTAGCCACTCTCACCCAGGCCTATCATCCCTATAACAGCCACGAGAACGACGAGGTCCGCAACTGGCTCCTCCTACGCATCCAGCAGATCCTTGATGGGAATGATGCCGATTGGGTCACCGAGGAGACCATCGGCAAAAAACCGTGAGAGTCGTGTCTTCAGTCCAAAGACCAAAAAACTGACTGGTGCGCGGCTAGGTCAAACTACTCAATCAGGTCTCTCAAGCTGTCAGAGAGTCGCCCAGAGGAATCCAGCCACAATGTGACCGTCTTCAATGACCTCATGTCCAATGTGACCTTGCGCTTTGGGGGGCAGCCGGGGTCGCACACGCCTGGAGAGGGCGCCCCCGGCAATGCTGCTTATTTTGAGGGCACCAACGTCGTCGTATACATCCGCGGATCTCTCGATGAAGAAGGGGAATGGTGGAAACGGAAACGTAATCACATAAAACTGCCCATTGGAAAGGGTGGTGTTTTGGTGAACGCTCATTACGACTCGTGAGGCCCATTGTCTACCCTCATGAGTGCATTGCTATTATCTGACAACCCCCACAGGGTCTCTACCGGGTTTGGAGCGACTGACGACGGTATTGGCGTCGTGACTGTCCTCCAGCTGATCAAGCACTTCACAACTCCAGGCAATCAACCCAAGCACGGCATAGTCGCGTTACTCAACAACGGCGAGGAGGACTTCCTCTACGGGTCCCTAGCCTTTGGGAACAGCCCATTGCTGCCATTTGTCCATACCTTCTTGAATCTCGAGGGTGCTGGTGCTGGTGGGCGTGCTACACTTTTCCGCGGCACGGACAGGGACGTTATCAGCGCCTATTCCAAATCACCTAATCCCTTCTCCACTGTCATCAGCTCTGACAGCTTTTCCTTGGGAGCAATCAAGAGCCAGACTGACTATGTCATCTTCAACGGCGTCTACGGGCAGAGGGGTCTGGATATGGCCTTCTACAAGCCACGAGCAAGGTATCATACCAAGGAGGACGACATGAGGCATGCCAGTCGAGCCAGTCTCTGGCACATGCTTTCCTCATCCATCGCCACCCTTCAAGACCTCTCAGGTAGGACCTTCAGCGGAGAGGTGGCGGATGATACAGCCAGCGTTGTACCTAATGGCAGAGGCAGCAAGGCAGTGTGGTTCGATCTGTTCGGCAAAGGCTTTGTGCTCTTCAAATTGAGGGCCATGTTCGCATGGTCCTTGACACTGCTCATCGCAACCCCACTCATTCTCGTACTCCTGACGTATCTGCTCCAGAAGAAGGCGAAATACTACTTCTTCTCGAACAGGGTGAGCATCTACGAGCAGCCGAGCCCTGATTCGGGAGACTATGAACGGGTCAAGATCGGGGGTCTCAGGGGCATATTCCGCTTCCCTCTGGCAATCAGCGTCTCCGGCGCGCTTCTCTTTGGTGCAGCGTTCCTTATCAGGAAGTTCAATCCTTATATTGTTCACAGCAGCCCATATTCAGTGTAAGTTGTGCTTCGTATTCTCTGCCGTTTGCCTTATTGACCGTCTCTTAGTTGGGCAATGTTCGTCTCTCTCGGCTACTTTGCCTTCTGGTGCATCATGAGAGGTGCACATGTGGCGAGGCCGAGTGCTCTGCATCGAGGCTATGTCAGTATTTGGCTGTTTACATTGGCATGGGCTGTTCTAGTCGTCGTCACGGTCTTTGAGGACCGCTTCGACATTTCAGCTGGCTATCCTATTGTGTTCCTCCATTCAGCCCTGTTTTTGACGGCAGCTATATCTCTCTTAGAACTGTTCGCCCTTCCGAACATGAAGGCATACGGGCAGCAGCTCAGAGATGAACACGACCACCGCCACCATCTAGAACAAGTGCCTAGTCCTGATGCATCAATTGCCCCGGGTCCCGACGAAGCTGATAGTGCTGAAAACGAAGAAGCAGCCGACAATGAGTCAGAAAGGGAGCCACCTGATGCGACCACGCCCCTTCTTGGTAGAAGCGGCCGCGGCGAAGATTTGCAGAGGACATTCGCCACGGGATACCGCCGATCAATCGCAGCCATAACTGACTCTGCAACGAAGAAAGCGGGGCCCGAAGACAAACAGACTCTTGGCGGCGAGCAACCCTGGTCCAAAGACCTTCCATCATGGACCTGGTTCATCCAGTTCTTGATCCTTGGGCCCTTCTTCATCATCCTGGTGGCTCAGGATGGGCTCTTCCTAGTGGACGCCACGCGCCAGACAGGGATCGAAGGCTCCGCTGCTGTGTTTCCATACCTTCTCGTTGCTCTATTCACGATCCTACTACTCTTGCCCCTGATGCCCTTTATACATCGCCTGACATTCCACATTCCCCTCTTCCTACTGTGCGTATTCGTCGGTACGCTTGTTTACAATCTCGTCGCCTTCCCATTTTCGGCGGACAGCAAATACAAGGCGTTCTGGCAACAGACTGTCGACCTCAACACCGGAGAGTCCACCGTCAAGCTTGGCGGCGTGGAAGAATATCTGCGCCTCATCATCTCGGACTTGCCCTCTGCGGCCGGAAAGGACGTGACTTGTCAAAAATCTACTGTCAGGGCTGATGTCTCGGATTGCACGTACGACGGGAAAGATGTTGCGCCGAAAGTGGCCAGTACTGTTCCAGAAGGCGTACCTCCGAATCTGGGCTACTCAAAGCTGGTAGACCTCGACGTGAAGCGCACTGGGCCAGGGCAAGCCAGGTTCAAAATCAATGCGGATAACACCAAGTCATGCGTCCTCAAATTTGCGCGGCCTATTAAGAATTTCTCCGTCGCTGGTGGTACAGAGTGGGACAATCGATTTGGGCCGATACCCGAGGGTGGCATCGCTCAGATTCTGCTGTGGAGGCGGGACTGGAACAAGACGTGGGAAGTGAGTGTTGAATGGGATCCGGCGGCGGCAGGGACGCAACAGGACCGTGAAGAGGAGGAGCATGGAAGCAATGGGGCACTCGTCTTCTCGCCTGACGAGCTGAAGCGGAGCGCAGACGGCCTTGATGGGAATATCACCTGCATCTGGAGCGACCTCAACACCCCGGGTACCATCCCCGCGCTGGATGAGGCCATCCATTACGCACCATTTTGGGCGATAATGACAAAGTTCGCTGCCGGTCTGGTGGAGGGCAGCAAGAGCTTCAAGGTCTGAGTGCATTTGTGGTCGCCCCGCCGGGGGGGGGGGCGCGGGGCGGTATGAGTTGCATGAAGTAGCAAGGCTGGATCATGCCTTGTGATGAATGTTATGGATTCTTTTTTCCGTTCGAGGTTCACAGTGCTTTCTAGAGGCTTTGGTCGGGGGGTGGGGACTGTCGTCGCATCAAACGTGGGGGAGCATTCGCTGGCGCTTTGGCTCTTTAGTCACTTCACAGGTTGCATTCCCGGACCTGTCTGCATGGGAAGTCGATTGTGTGCTTCCTCGAAGCGGTATCAATATTGTCGGGACCTAGAAATAAGCACCATGTTTGCGTATCTATGAGACTGCCGACCATTATGATATCATGTGGTGTGTTGATGACAGTCGACAGGCACTATCAACTGAGGTCATACCGAAAGTGTGGATGATCCGCGTTCTTCATCCCGGGACTTCATCCGCACAGTATTCTGAGATGGTCGGCTGCGTTGTGACTGAGTGGTCACCTTGTGGGCCACTGGCGGGACTTTTACCCAGTCCAGCAAGCACGCAGGAGAGGGGCCACCGGAAGGTTCCTAATCTGTTAGCCTGTCGAAGTTGTGTAACGAAGTCTTTCTACAGATGTGGATGGAGCACAAGACAGCTTTTGCCATCCAGCAAGTGCAGTTGCGGACATGAGCCGGGCCAGCCCAGTTCCGGCGTAGAGCCATCGTCGCACCCAATGCGCAAAGTTGGCGGCTGCGATTAATATGATTGGGGAAGAAAAGGAAAAAGGCACGGCGTAATTCATGGGTTGCTTCCGCAAGGCGCTCGTAGTAGATGCTAATGTTACCATAGGGATTCAGCCGGCTGAGGTGCGGGCCGTCTGGTGTATGCGTGGAAAAGATGCTCAAGCTCCGCACGAGCAATATAAAAAGTTGCCGTGCGAATGTATCATTAGGGAAGCCATGTTCCAGGGCATCATCCACTATAGTTTATACCCAACCCATCCGGGGCTAGCATGGATCCCCGCCATCGTTGGACTCGGGGAATATTTTGTCTTCTTACAGCTGAATACCCGGGAGGAGCTCCACCAGTAGCGTGTGAGAGCATATGTGTGCGTGTGTGTTAGCATAGGCGTATCTATTCTGGGTTGATCGGGGTTTGGCACCCACCAGTGCCCAACACGGCAGCATGGGCGTACCCCTTAAAGATTGTCCATCTAGCCAGCGGATGGGGCGACGCCGTGACGGGTGTTGTTTGTAAGTATTCAGCACTGACCGAACCTCATCGGATTATCGACAACGAGATCGTGGCATTCGTCTGGAAACTTCTGGTACAACTCGCGGGGCCGTTAGAAGTGATACAAGAAGGATCAAGTCCAGTAACAGAGATCGCCTCACAGGGCTGGATTCACCGAGACCTCGGTCACTGAGCCAGGCCCGAGATACTGTTTTTGCCCAGTACTTCAGGAATTGCTTCCCCATAAAGACCACCCTGGCAAAACAAATTTGGGAGCAAACGGAGACGAACACACACCCACACCCACACACACAGCGTCGAGAACAACGACCCAGATTGGGGATAATATCTTAGCAGCTCTCAACTATTAGCACTATGATGGAAATGTTTGCCACCCTCGTCCTCGCGACCTTCTCGGCAGCTGGGAGGGCGGCCCCGGTCATCATCGAGCAGGCCCAGCCCATGGCCCACCGGTCGACCAACACCACCTGCGTGCCCGGCGCCCCGACCAGCATCTCGGGCTATAACTTCACCTACACCCCCTTTGATTCGACTGGCAGCTACGACATCAAGCCTGGTTTCAGCTCTGATCATTCCATCGGAAGCCCAATGGTGGGTCACCAGCCGTCAACCTCCCCCCCCCTGCCCTAACGCTTCCAACATGTATCCTTCATTGCAAAAGTATGCTGTGCTGACTGCTTCCTCGAAACTCCGCAGAACCTGTTCTCGCCACACGCCGATGGCGAGAACGTGTACGACTCGTTCAAGTGCCAGTTCACGTGCAACGGGACGCCCGGTTGCGTCTCCTTCTTTGGGCGGTTTGTCGACGTGGACTCCGACTCGGAGCGCTATGAGTGCCTAGGCTTCGATGCTATGTGAGTTGAATGTGAAAGGTTGGCCATACGAAGGTGACAGTTTGCTGATGAATTAAAACAGCCTCGATGGCTCCTCCTTTGTTCAGTCGACAGGAAACCTGGCCAACGGGGCCTACAATAAGCTGTGCGGTTAAGTCTCCGGTCCTGACGCCATGGGCAACTGCTTAATTGGGATGGAGTATATTTTGGGAGTGACAATATTTGGGGATAATGCAGTAGCCTGGATTTCAGCTGTGCCAAGGAGACCTGGATCGTGGGTCTCAAGTATGAGGCAGACTGGCAGACATTGAAACAAAATGACAGTTTTCAGAGACGCCGCTGTGGACAAGCAATCGTGATGGCGGTGGGGTTATCTGGCTTACCCTTCAGTTGGGGGGNGGGGGGGGGGGGGAAGAGGTGAAGTTATTGTGAATGGTGGTATCTGGAAGGCAATCCATAATCTCGCCTCTAATCAAACCATTTTTGCCCTTCTAAAGGTCCCCATGGTGCGCCAACACTCCGAAATATGCTTGCGACGCCATAGATGAAAGAAGTGAAACAAAAGTGCATGTGTCCGGGACAGGACGTTAGCCTCCTCAGCCGGTCATGCTAGCATCGCCGCCGTGGCCACCCGCGACGGTTCCCGCGCCGCCGGAGAGGGCCTCGAGGTGCCTCCTTGCCCTGGTCCACAGCTCGGCCTCCATCTCGCGCTCGACCTGGTTACTCCTGCTGTTGAGCCACCCGACGTCGAGGTTGCCGACCATGCCGACGCCGTCGGGGTCGAGGGCGGGCTTTGGGGTCGAGGCGGGACCAGTGGTGGGGCCGGCCGGGTTGTCATCGTCCTTGGACTTGTCCTTGTTGCTGGGGAGGCTGATGATGCCGGCCTCGTCGAGCCCCAGGATCTGGCGCTTGAGGCGGGCGTCGACCGAGTGCAGGGTGGAGAGGAACTTGTTCATGGCGTCCTCGAACTGGCGGGTCTGCTCGGCCGCCGAGGGACGGGGCTGCTGCTGCTGCTGCTGCTGCTGCTGCTCGGGGGCAGGTCCCGTGCCTGTGCTGTTGGTGGGGGGTCGTGGTGGTAGACTCTGCTTCCCCAAGCTCTGTATGGCCGTCCCCGTCAGGGCCAGGAGCGAGGCGATGTCCTGTGGAAAGAGGTCAGGAGGTGTTGCTGATTGGTAAGCTCGGGGCTGTTGCTTACATGATCAATGTCGGCGAGCTGTTGCATGCGCTCGGCGCGCGTGAAGGGGGCGTGGATGTCCACCGGAGCGTCGGATTGCTCCATTGCGGTGGTGTAGCGTGTGAGAAGAGGAAAATGCGCGCTGTGCAGTGTTTATACGCAGATTGGAACTTTGCCCGCCCCCCCGTCTACCCAGGTATGTTTGCTGTGTGCAAGATGGAACCTAATGAAGTGAGTGCGGAAGATGGTCGCGATGTCGGTGAGCTTGCTACATACTGTATGGTACACTACGGAGCTCTCTCTATGAGGAAGCCCAGGCGAAAAGGACTGGGAACCCCGCCCCGGGCCCACCGCGAAGGTCACAAAAGGTCATTGCACCTGGCAAGCGGATGGGCCTCTGGAGCTGGGGAAACGGGGACCCCTGAAACAGCCATTCAGCCTTTGTTCCAATCAGATTGGTGGGCTGGCGGACGATCATAGCCTAATACATAGTAGTGTATAGTATATATGTTATATGATACGGAGTACCTAGGTGCAGTGCACTACGCTACTGTGTATGCAGTATAAACTCACAACTCACACACAGGCCAGGATGCCCGGGGTCAGCCTTCGTCATTGGGTGGGCTGCCGACCCAGGCCATTGGTACTGAGGTTACCATGATCTGCCTGAACCTTGGATGCCCTGGGGGATGTTGTGCATACGCGCCAGGCACATACTGGCATACCCGTATACAATCATCAGGCCACACGGTCAAATGCCAAGTCAAGTCGAGTCTACAGCATGCGCCTGCCTGGCGATGGGGCCATGATTACGAAAATAACTGGCAGGCTCTCTCTCCCTGCTCCTTGCTCCTGCTCCAATGGCCCGAGGATCCGCCCGACACCTGGCCCGTTTTGTCGTTGGTGAGGCTGCGAGGGCTGGAGAGCTGGAGGATCAGTCAGGGCGCGTCGTCATAGCCTGGAACGCTACATTCTTCTTGCTGCGCAGGTGGCCACGTTTACTCAGTCAACCTCGTGACTCGGCCCGGCAGGAACTGGCCACTTTGTGACCGTCTGCAGTGTGGCGTGGTATGATATAACAACAACAACAACAACAACAACAACAACAACAACAACAACAACAACAACAACAAAACAACAACAACAACAACAACAACAACAAAAACAACAACAACAACAACAACAACAACAACAAACAACGACAGATAGAATAAATACGCTATGAGCAATGAGGACTAGCCCAATCTACCCGCCTCTACCTGCCTAGGTACTGTGACTTGTCCTACTGCTGATACCAAGCAAGGAAGGAGTCTTTCAAAAAAAAAAAAAAAAAAAAAAAAAAAAAGGTGCAATAGGCAGTCTGCTCTGCCGAGAGTCTCAAGAGTCAGTTAACCACACCCAGTCCAATCTTTCAGTCTATTTTCGATCACCTCCAAACTTTGCCAAACTTTTGCTCCTCATTAGGTAGACTTCTACTGGGTTTCACCTGCCCCCCCCCCCGAGCACCAGCACCTGCAAACCTGCAACAGCTTGACGCTTGGCCTTGCTAGGGACCACAGCAGAACCCACCCAACCCCCAATCTCTCCCAAACCCACCACCCCCCACTCCCGCCATCCAGCCTGAAGACTGGTACCCATACATCCCCGCCTCTCTGCGCTCCGCCCAGGTAATCTCAATAATTCAACCTTCACTGCTGAGAGGCTGGGCAGACAACCTACCTGTCTTGCTCAACAACGCCACGCCTCGTTCTTTCTTGCTCGACACCCAGCCTGCTCTGATCCTCTGCTCATTGCCTCTCCTCATGTGAAGACATGTGCCAGATCGTCATTGCTAGATAGCCTCGAGCCGTTGGGCTTCTGGTCTACCCCTCCTCGTCCTCTGCTCACCATACTTCGTCTGCCCTGCAACTGGATCCAGTCCCCGCCGCCCTCGCAGCCCCGGACCACCCCTCGCACAACATGAAGGCCAGCATACCAAAACGGCTGCTCACCCTGAGGGACAAGAATGGAAACCACCGTCACAGCAAGTCTTCCGACGGCCACAAGGTTCGTCTCGCCTCCCCCACCCCCAAACGCCAAACTGCGCTGATAATACCGCGTCTCTGCAGTCCCGACCTCTATCCACCGATGCGCTCTTCTCCATGTTCAAGAATGGCTCAGCCTCACAGAACGGCAATGATGACGAACACAAGGACAAGGACAAGGAGAAAGAAGCCACAAAGGTCCGTCAATTGTTGAGGCGCGCCTCGCGCAAAATTCCAGCCTTGGCTAACTGTGTCACGGAATCCAGATCGAAGAACTCTCCAAGCGAGTCGAGGCCCTAGACGACTTGCACGACATCTCCCCAGACTACCTGCGCTTCATAATGAGGAGCCAATACGCGGCTGGCGACATCAAAAAGGCCATGGAACTACTCGTCCTCCATCAGAAGTCCATCTCCGGCACCATAGTCTCGTACAACCCCAATGTGAATATGCTCGGTGCAGAAAACCGTGGAAACGTCACTTGCTACCTGGACGCCCTGCTCTTTGCCATGTTTGCAAAACTGGAGGCCTTCGAGTGCATGCTCAAGAACGACCTCACCAACGAGCCACAGCGAAACCTGGCAGCTTTGATCCGCCTTTGGGTCAATATGCTGAGGAGCGGGAAACTTATACACACAGACATGGTCGGTTCCATTCTGTCTCGTGTCGCCCTCGATCCGAGCTTGTGCTGACCTGAGAGACAGACTCAGCTTATACAGAATGCACTGGCTGCCTGCGGTTGGAAAGATGCCATGTTGCTGGAACAACAAGACACATCCGAGGCCTTTGCGTTCATCACCGAGACTCTGCAGCTACCCCTGCTGCCGCTGCAGGTCGACCTGTTCCACCAGGGGAAGCGGGATGACGACGACCACAAGGTTGTCTACGAGCGCCTGTTAAATCTTGCAGTGCCGGCCGACCCAGAAGGCAAGGGCGTCAAGCTGGAGGACTGCCTGGAAGAGTATTTCAACACAAAGGTCGACGTCTCACGTGATGGTGTTGAAGAGAAGGCAGGCCTAGACGGGCCAGTCCTGACCCCGAAAAGCACGATACGGATTGTTAATGAGGTTCCAGAGCCTGATGAAACTGGCGCCGATGCCGGAGCCGAATCGGAAGCAGACGCACAGGGAGAATCATCGGATCAAGTCGCGGCGGCTCCCCTACAGCGACGTTGGACCAACATGGAATCGCCAGTGTTAAGCCCAGACGTCACGCGTCCATCTGCTCGTACAAGGTCGACAAGCATAATTCAGCGGATCGTCCTGGACGACAATGGGAAACCCACAGACTCGGAGGCTGCAAGTTTACTACAGAAAGCGAAGCGGAAAGGTGCTACGGTTGTAAAAGCCGTGACCATTCCGGCATGGCAATTCTTCCGGCTCATTCGTAAGTCGTCTTGAAGGAGCAAAATCTCGCGCCCCCCCCCCCACAACCCCCCGGCGCCCTTCGGAATATATGCGGAGGTACTAAATGATGATTCAAGCTTGGCACGCCGTACAAAATGCTGAGCCCAGGACCGATTCTGAGATAATGATGCAGTTCAACCAACGCCCGGTGGTGGGCATATGCCTGAAGAGATACATGTATACCGAGGACGGGCTGGCCAAGAGGCAAAATACCTTCATCGACATCCCGGACAGTCTCAGGCTCCCTCATTTCATGATGGTCGATGAGGCCAAGGTGGAAGAAGACAGCATCCTGAGCCAGGACTACAAGCTGGAACTCCAGTCCATTGTGTGCCACCGGGGTGACTCGGTCCATAGCGGACACTACATCTCGTTTGCGAGGGTCAACCCCAAGCTGCTGACGGACAACCGCCGCCACGATAGCGACCCTCCACCAGACTATGAAGACGCGCAGTGGGTCAAATTTGACGACCTGGCCATTGACAACAGGGTCTGCTATGTCGACGACATCAAGGAGTCTCTGAAGCAGGAAATGCCCTACCTCTTATTTTATCAGATAGTACCCATGTGCGATGTTACGGCCGCATCTACTGCGGGATCCGAAACCGAACCACCATCATACAACGACTCGGCACTCAATGTAACAACCAGCGGAGTTACGACACCGGGTCTCGAGATCGACCGCGCAGGGCTGTCACGGCCAGCTAGCGGCTACTTTGACTCCACGATTCTGAGTTCAGCGGGCCCAAGCATTCGCTTCTCTTCAGAGCTGGAACGACCGCCGCGGATAAGCCTAAGCGTCGAGGACGACGGACAACGGTCTTCAAGCCTACTTAGCCCGAACGCATCTCGCCGTGGGAGTGTGGCCTTCTCGGAACCCGCTGGTCATGCTCAAGATATCACACCAGAAACCGGAGTTTCACCAGCTGTCACTCCAAATGAGGAAACCACTGCGCAGAGATTATCGAGGGCCGCAGCGAAATTCAAGAGTCGGAGCAGGCCTACAAGTCAGGCTGGAGAGGGCCGGATCAGCCTGACCATGTCTCGGCTCACGTTCAACAAGAGGAGCAAGGACACGCTACGCGAAGCCGCCGACAAGCTCGAGGATGGTGAAGAGACACCGATTGCCATTACGGCACCCGAGCGCCTTTCGACCGATGGTGGCGAGCCCGGCAGGAAAGAGAAAGACCACCATCATCACCACAGGAAGGTGGGAACAAAGTCAAAGAGTCGAGGGGGTGAAAAGGACCTGGAGAAGGCCAAGAGCAAAGGGGAAGTCCCTGATCGGGAATGCATAGTCATGTGATTGGAAAAGAAAAGCGAGCTCGCAAGGCGTTCAAGGACCGGGTGTGTTTATTCAGATCTGCTTTGGGAAGCGACCACATTTGCCATTGGGGGTCGGACTTTCTCGACATGTGACTGACCAGTCACGGTATAACTAATGTCTGTCGGAGTATTACATGAGAGGCGCATGATTGCATTTGATACCAGGAAGAGCGCCAGTAACCAGCAAGCCGCGACACAGAAGATAAGGAAAAGGGGGGAGGAAGGGGAAAAAGCGAGACGGCGGCAAGAGAGCGTTTTCGAAGGGCGGGCCCGCTCTCCGCTAGGGGGAGCTTGCATACGTGATCGCAAGATAGCCTACGGGCGCCTATACAAAGGGGGTTTGGCTAGGCCTGCTTGGACAAGTCCACATACTTTCTTGACCCATCCCGTTCACACTAGCATCGGGCGCGCATATAGAATACGGTCCATGAAACGAATAACTACACAAGAAGCGCACTTATCCGATTTATGAGTGTAGAATTCACGTGTATAGACTTTCGAAAATTAAACACGAAAAAAAAAATTAGAAAAAGGAGAGCGAGACAGCCACGTATGCGCGTTCGTTTTCGTGCTCGTATTCGCGTGAGACTTGTCAACAGGAATAAAGCACCATCTCCTGAGTCCCCGTCGTGGGCAGACGTTACTCGTTACTTCGTGCATCCGGCTGCACGAGCAGCCGAGAGAGGCTGTAAGGTATGACACGAAACATCACCTCAGTGCGCGGCCGAAGATGTATTTCCTGGTGCGGTCTACCAGGACGACGAACTTATTATGCGGATACACCGGGTAGGTGGTCAGCCGGCTCCGTCCTTTTCCCAGGGGCGAGCCGCCGTTATCTCCGAAAGCCACGATAGCTTGATGGGGAATTATCCTCCTACTCATCGCACTGTATCCAACTAAGCCATCAGCCTGGGTGTGGATTTCGGGTCAAGCATTCCTCCCCACAAGACCGGAGCGTGGAGAACGCTCTTGCTCCCAGCGTTTGGAGCTCCTGCCCTAGACCACATTAATTCTCTAAGCCGGACCTTGAAGACCCTATTGGTCCTTCCCTTCGGCGAGCTGAGAGACGGCTGGCGCCCGGCAGGACCGGCGAGGACCCGGATATACCTCCGGCTAGTGAATCCCGAAGTCCGTTCTCGTTCTTTGGCTCCTCGACATCGCGCATGGTGACGCTGTGCCGGCTGTAAACGGCGAGGAACAAACCCGAACTTGCCATGGGAAACGGGGTTGGGAGGTGCCAGATCAGAGTTGCTCGCTTCCTCGCTTCTCTCGACCGCTTGCGCTTCCTCCGCTCTGGAGGGCGCGACATCTGCTGGTGAAACAAACTTGGCAGCCATGTTCTCCGCGCTGGCGACTTGAGCCAGGTGCGTGTCGCCCCAACACCGCCGCCGTGACCTCTAGCCCCTCTCAGGTTTTGTACGAGGCCCAGGGCCACCTGTCCTGTGGTGTGCTTTTCGCGATGGCCTGCTGCTGATCGAGGCAGGCCGTGGCATCACTTGAGCCCACATTCGCTCGCTGGAAATGTGACGGCAGCGGGCATATGGGCTCCCTCCCCCCCTCTCACCGTCTCGGGACTTTAAGCAGTCAAATTTGCGCGCAAAAAGAAGAATTAGGATCATCGACACTTGCAGTGATCCTGGACGCCACACCGCTATTGATGGATGGATTCCTAGGCAACATGTCAGGCACTTGCCCAAGGCGAGCCGCGAAGGAAAGGTGTGGACCGCGAGGTTTGGCTCGCCAGGTCAGATGCCCTGAACTGCATGGACGTGGAACGACGGTTGTGCTTTAACAAGCTATCTTGGGAGGAAGCCTCATGTACGGTAAAAGTGTATATAGCATGACGTGGGATAATTAGGATATTTGGTTAGTGCAGAGACTCTGTAACCAGCATGAGTTTACACCAGCCTGCCGAGTTCGGCGTCATGTAAAGCTTAATTCCACCGGGCCGCTTTGGATGACCCTGGGAGCGAGTCTGTCGTCGGTCGCCAGGCCAGACTTCATTCTTCCGGATGGTCTGGGAGACATTAGCGCGAGTGACGACAGGTCTCGTTGTCGCCGCTGTTGTCGCCCTCGAGGACCTCGACGAGCACACGACCACATGGTACAGCCCAGGTGGGATAGCCTTCCCGGCGGCACCGATCTGCTACCACGCGCATCGAGTTGCTCATATACTATGTACTCGCATGGATTTGCCATCACGATCTGGTGGCCCGTGCGCCCACCGCCTTCTGTCGGAGCGCCGCGGGGATTTTTGATGTGTTGGTGCTTTAGATGCCGTGCCGGGCCGTTCGTAACGATTCGCACAAGCCCAGCAGACTGGCCCGTAGGGCGTTCGGTGGCAAAGCAGCGTGCCTTGGCCAAAGACATTGCCCTGATTGCGAGACCACTTTTCTGAGTTTGACAGGGTCGAGTCATGGGTATCATCGGGTAGGCAGAATGGGGCCATCTGGGTACTGTAGTGTATGACAGCTCAGCAATAATGCGCGTATAGAGAGGAGCTTGTGTTAGTAATGAGATGTGCACTCGGCGCCGAGCTTCGACAGCACGGGTGGCGCTGCAAGGGGCCAGACTTGGCACTTGAGGTGTTCCGGCGTCGGCACTGTCCCAAGATCCTGAGGCACTTCGGGGCCATGTTGGGTGTGACTGGGCGCGCCGAGGTGGGGAACAGATGCCCTCCTGAAGTGTTGCGAGTCCATGGCCCACCGTGGAACAGTGTGCCTGGCGCAGAGACAAGGCGGTAGCGAATAGGATCAGATGCGAGTCGTTGGCATATGGGCTTGCTGCGGGCCGCATTGAGACGAAAGAAATGAGACGCTATTGGCGAGGATAGGTCGGGAAGCGTGGGCGTGGACCGGCTGATTGTGGGGTGAGGAGGCAGTACTCCGTACACTACACTATGACCAGGTCAATCATTGAAGCCAGCCCTAGGCAGTTGCAGCGCCCCCGCGACTGGGCACTCCCTGCCACAGCCCAGCAGAGCACGGACGACCACAAAAGCAACAGCTCCAAAGGATTAGTAAGCGGGGGACGGGCAGCACATGTCCGGAGTAGATAGATGAACTGTAACTCTGCGAGGAAGCCCGCGGCACTCATGCCATCTGGGCGACCAAGATTAGATGACGCGCAATCCGAAGAGGAGAGGGGACAGAGGGCGAACAGGGGAATACGTACTGAGCTGGCTTGGATATATAAATGTACAGAATAATGATATTGATAATGATAAGAATAAGATAAGAACAAGAATAAAAAAAAAGTCTCCGGGCGTTCCCTCACCCTTTCCTTGCGTTGGGGTATTATATAGACCGGGAGAGGAGGGGGGGTGGGGGCCGACGAGAGAAATGAGATGGATCTTGCAACATGGTTTACACTACACTGCGCAAGGTGGTTGCATTTATTAACTAGTCTTCAAAGGGCCTCCACCACCCATCTAACACGTCCCCCTTCCGCATACCCGACGCCGTGCCTCTCTTGTTTCGGTGTTACTACTTTGCTCCTGCTCTCCTCTGTACTGCCTTGTTTTCCTCCATCACTGCGCACTCATGACACATACGCATCCCCAGAAGCCCTGGTAGGCCCGCCCCAGCCCATGCACAGCAAGTTGCCAGACCAGACCTCGGGCTCGGGCTCGGACATACTTGGCAACACCTGCAACCTCCCAGCGCGCCCGTCCGGTATCACGGTGTCGTCTGTATCGTTGCGCACTCATCCCCACAGCATTCGGACCAAGGCGTCAGGCCAGGTCCTGAGACGCGCAGCACAAAATGGCCTCGCAAGCAGGGGTCCCAGCTTCTGCCACCTCGACCTGCTCTTCACCTGCCGGGTCCACCGCCGCATCCGTACCCGTCTCTGTCTCTGCACAAGGTACAGGCATAGGCACAACTACCGCTACCAACCTCCCGCAAAAGCCTCGGCGCATCCTCGCCTGTGTGCTTTGCCAGCAGCGCAAGATCAAGTGCGACAGGAATTTCCCCTGCGCCAACTGCGTAAAGGTACGGCCACGCAAGGGACGCATCCAGCCCCGACTTGACGCCCATTCCAGCCGTCACGCCAACCAGCTTCTGACGAGCGAGCGGTAACCGGCTAACCCACCATTGTCACAGGCAAATGTTACCTGCACTCCAAGCACCCCGGCTCCCGCCCGGAAACGTAGGAGGCCCAATCAAGACCTCCAGGAGCGCCTCGCCCGCTGTGAGGAGCTCCTGAAGGAGTACGCCTCTGCGAAGCCCCCTTCACCTTCTCCCGCCAGCTCCCCCAAGCCTAAGCGCGCCAGGCTAGAACGCCCGCCACAACTGGCAGACCCCGCTGCGAAATGGGAGCCCGCCGGCCAGCTGATCGAGGAGGATGGCGGCCTGCGCTTCATCGAGTCCCAGGTCCTCGGCACAGTATACGATGAGGTATGTGCATGCCTCGGCCACCACGAGCCCAAGCGCAATTTGCTGAGACCGGCTGTCTTGCCTAGCTGAAATCGATGCGCAAACTGGTCGACGAGGAGATGCAAGCCGACGACTCCACCCCTGCCACACACGACGACTACCCAGTCTCTCCCGACGACAATTCCGAGTTGATCTTTGGCACAGAGACCCCCCCGTCAAACCACGAAGAGCTCACACCAAGGCCGAGCCAGGTCGTGCGCCTCTGGCAGATCTACCTCGATCGCTGCAACCCCCTGACCAAGATCATCCACGTCCCCACCGTCCAGCCCTACGTGCTAGAAGCAACCGGCGCCTCACCAAACCTACCAAGAAACGTCGAGGCTCTATTCTTTGCTATGTACACGCTGGCCTGTGTCTCCATGACCAAGGAGGAGAGCGAGGAAATCCTCGGCATGTCTCGGGATAAGGCCCTGGCTAGGTTCAGCGCGGGATTCCGCTCATGTATGATCGGCCTGGGCTTCCTCAAGACTAACGACCTGGTCACCTTGCAGGCTCTGGTCATATACCTGGTAGGAGCCTTGCTTGCTGTCTGTTCCAGCCCCTGGCAGTTTTTGGCTGACTTTGGTAGATTACCTTACAAGGCAGGTATAATCGCCACGCTTCCTGGATCCTGAACGGAGTCGTCATCCGTATCGCCCAGAAGATGGGCTTGCACCGCGATGGCGAGATGTTGGGGCTGAAGCCATTCGAGACGGAGATGAGACGGCGTCTGTGGTGGCAGATTATCCTGCTTGATTCCAAATATGCCATGCTATCTGGTCTCACCCATACCCTGCTTCCCCGTGGCTGGGACACGAGGGAGCCCAGGAACATATCTGACGTTGATCTCTTACCTACTGCTACGGAACCAGTTCAGGACGAGGAGGGTCCGACCGACATGATCCTTGCCCTTACCCTCCACAAGATCGCAAAGCACCTGGTCCAGGCCCCAGACATGGAGTCGATCCTGATCCTGGACGGCTTGGAGTTCAAGACGGCCCACCAGAGCGACAAAATCGAGCAGTATCGCGCCGTTCTCCGCCACCTCAAACAAGACTTTGAAGAGGTCTTCAGACGGTTCTCGTCACCAACGGCAGGGGACCTTCATAAACTGGCCCAGCAATTAGGAGAACACATAATGAGCAAGCTCAACCCGCTGATCGTTGGCCCGGCGGAGGCACGTGACCCGAACGGCGAGATCGCGGATCAAAGCAGCAATACCTTCAAGGTCGCTGTTGAGTCGACGAGCCATGCCGTCGAGCAGCACAGGATCGCCAACTATCCAGCCTGGGACTGGTTCCACCGGTTGCACTTCCAGCTTGATATTTTCGCATACGTCGTGGGCCAGCTGTGCCACCGCACGAGCGGGCACCTTGTGGACCGTGCCTGGGAAGCTGTCGAAGACGTCTACAAATACTACCCGGAGTTGTACGACACCACTCAGAAGGTATACTACCATCTCGCATACTTTTTGTTCAAGGCCTGGCGCAGGCGGGAAGAAGTCCTCCGCTCGAGCCTGGGCTACCCGCCACCAGTCCCGTACTGTGTCCAAAAGCTGCGGACAATGATGCCGGGGTCGGACGATTCGAGCATAAAGAGCGAGGCGGGGAAGACGCCAAACAACGACATGTTTAACCTTGTTACCAGCGGTGCCAGCCGTCACAACGGCAACGGTGACAGAGCAGCGATGCACTACAACGGGAACGACAGCTCACAGTTCGACACATACATGGGCAACTACTTCGACCTTGATGCGCTGGAGTTCGAATTATGGGGCGGCAACAACGCGCTGATGGTGCCCAATTTGCCGGTGGGCAACCTGGCGGCGGCGACAATGCCTGAGCCCCATTTTCCAGTTTACGGAATGGGGCCTCCGCCTCCTGAATGGTGATGGCGAGGCCCTGCCAGCTTGAGGATCTGGCTTATGGTTTCCAGAGGGGTGGATGAGGCAAAAGACAACATTGGTCTTTCTGTGTTGTCTTGTGGTTCTGCATTCTCGATCCCTTGTCTTAGAGCACACATGGCTCGATATCCCACGCCCCCCCCCCCAATCTGAAGATGATATGACGGCGTTTTACACTGCGCAAGACAGCGTGTTATAGGAAGTGTTTTTTTCCCGGATCGGTAAAAAAAAATTAAAAAAAATACATGGTGGTACAATACAACAGCAGGTCCAATTGGGGTGGGTGGTCAAATTGTATGATATATGCATTGGCGTTTGAAAGGGAGAGCGGGACTACCTACGGCTGGCTGCACTGCAATGTGCGAGGAGGCACGCTGCTGCGACCTCACTGATCTGATCTAGACGCGGTGTCTTATTCTTGAATATCTGGCACCAATTGACCACCGAAGCATGATGACCATGGCTTGCAGGAGGTTATGCTGTGTGTTCCTCTGGCGTCGTCACATACGGGGGAAATATTGCACCGAATGCCGCCGACGAAAAGGGGCCTACGTGCTTACGTTACCGCGTCGGGGGCGGACGGGCCAGGGAGTGAAAAGAGCGAAACAATCCGGCGGTGTTTTCTTTGCGCATTTCTGATATCATTGATATCATCAATTGCATTGCCCCCGGGGTTTGTTTTGCTACCACGATTCATTCCACTTGCACCAGCGCACAAGGCCAGCCAAGTATGCTGTCGGAGCCGATTTCCCACAGAGCTTATTTCTTCTTCAGGCATGGGCCAGCGAGAAGCAGCCTTACGGGCCTGGGTCGGTCGGGTAAGCCTTGTCGGTCCCGAGACCAGGATGACCCGCGGGAGATCGGAATGCCCGACAAGAGCGCTCGGCCGAAAACAACTGCGTTTCGACGACCTGTTGAAGCCGAAGCCCGTCTGTCCTTGTTGGAATCGTGTCGCCACTCCCTCCCCAATGGGCAGCACCTTTGGTCATACCAAAAAAATGTAAGAACTATAGTAAAGGTTCCTACCGACGATTGGGTGCCCCATATCCCCACCCATCGACGCAAGCGGTGCTGGCCCCGTTCTCGAGGGATTGCGTACTAGTTTGGAAGGGGGCGTTCGACGTGGCACGGTTTTGGGGCTGTGGCTGCCCTTACTTGACAGACGGAGGAATGAGCATGGAATGGACTTGGGCCTACCCGAGTCCGAGCCTAGAGACACGCACGCGCTCTCTCTCTCGCGCGAGCACACACACACACACGCATACACACATGCTGTGGCTGTTGAGACAAGTGATTCACACAGGCAACCCCAAAAGTCCGCTAATATAACTCCTTTCTTGCTGTTTCCTGCAAAGCCTAAGATTCCTCTTGGCCATGTCTCTCAACTGTCGCCCTGGTGACGTGTGATAACACAAGTGCGCACATACACACACACGCACATACACACACACGCACATACACACACACGCACATACACACACACGCACATACACACACACGCACATACACACACACACACACGAGCACTCGGAAAAGGCTGCTTGCTTGGCACAGCAGAATGCAACTATTCAAGCAGGCCAAGAAGCCGGGCCGGGACGCTGGTCTCGGCAACGACGCCTCCCCCGCGCCGCCGCCTGCGGATCCGGTCGTCAACGAGGATGGCGATGCGGAAAAGACCGACATCAGTCTGGCCCGCACAAAGACTGAGGATATAGTCTACCCCACCGGCATCAGGCTCGTCCTGCTTATGACCAGTGTCTTCATCTCCAGTATGTATATTATAGCCTGCCTGGGTGGTTCCCCCACCCCCCCTTCGAGCCTGACAGTTGCTAAAATGATATGTGATTAGTGTTCCTCGTGGCACTCGTACGTGAATGACCACTACTCACCCCTAAAACACCATATGCACAGCCAACGGGGGATATCAAAACGGGGCCTTGCCGGCCGAGCCCTCCTCCCGCCGTGACTTGCAGCCCTGGCTAACATCAAACCCGCCTCGCCCTCCCCACAGGACCGCCTCATCATCTCGACCGCGATCCCCCAGATCACCGACGACTTCCACTCCGTGACCGACATCGGGTGGTACGGCTCAGCCTACCTGCTCACCAACTGCTCGTTCCAGCTGAGCTTCGGCAAGCTTTACAGCTTCTACAGCGTCAAGGGCGTCTTCCTCGCGTCCATTGGCCTCTTCGAGGTCGGCTCCGCCATCTGCGGCGCCGCCCCCAGCTCGGTCGCGTTTATCGTCGGCCGCGCCATAGCCGGCCTCGGGAGCGCTGGTATCTTCTCTGGTGTGGTGAGTCTCTGCTGCTAGGCGCATCTTGTCGTCGTCGTCGTTGCCGTTGTTGTTGTTGTTGTTGTTGTTGTTGTGACCGTGTGTGACGTTGAAAGGGCTGACGGCGATGTACACTCCTTGTAGATCACCGTAATCGTGTATGCCGTCCCTCTGCACAAGCGCCCGCTCTTCCAGGGCTTGTTCGGGGCGGTGTTTGGGCTCGCTTCCGTCATAGGACCTCTGCTAGGCGGCGCCTTCACGAGCAACGTTAGCTGGAGATGGTGTTGTGAGTGCTTACCGCCCTGAATATTTCTGCCCATGCAGCCTGGCATGACTAACTGCTGGTCACAACAGTCTACATCAACCTGCCCATCGGCGGCGCCGCGATGGTCTTCATCTTTTTCCTGCTCAAAATCCCGGACAGAGAGACCACGCATGTCCCCAGGAGGGAGAAGCTGGCTCAGCTCGACCCCATCGGGCTCGTCCTGCTCCTCCCGGGCGTCATCTGTCTGCTGCTGGCCCTGCAGTGGGGTGGTCTTGAATACCAATGGTACTATTCTCTCGTCCTTGCCCCGCACCCTCCTCTCGGCGTAATCGCCATGATTGTGGGATTATTCCGCTAACATGTCGGACAGGCGGAACGGCCGCATCATCGCCCTCCTCACGCTCGCAGGCGTCCTCCTGATGGGCTTCATCGCCTGCCAGATCCTCAAGCCCAAGACCGCGACCATCCCGCCCCGCATCTTCTGCCAGCGGAGCATCCTGGCCGGCTTCTGCGCCACCTTCTGCATCGGCTCCTCGATGATGATTATGGTCTACTACCTCCCAATCTACTTCCAAGCCATCAAAGGCGTTAACGCTGTCAACTCCGGGATCCGCCTGCTCCCCCTCGTCCTGCCCATGGTCGCCGCGTCCATCACGACGGGCATCCTCATCGCCAGGGTCAGCTACTACACGCCCTTCATGCTCGGCGGCGTCGTCCTCCTCTCCATAGGCGCCGGCCTGCTCACGACCCTCCAGGTGGGCACCGGCCAGGGGATGTGGGTAGGCTACCAGGTGGTGTACGGTTTCGGCATGGGCATGACCTTCCAGGCGCCCAACCTTGCGGCGCAGACGGTCCTCCCGACCATCGACGTGCCCATCGGCACCTCGCTCGTCTTCTTCGCCCAGCTCCTGGGTGGGTCCATCTTCATCTCGGTGGGGCAGAACGTCCTGAACAACGAGCTCGTCAGGAAACTCTCGGCGAGCGTCCCGGACTTTGACACGTCGTCTATCCTCAGCGCCGGCGCGACGACGCTGACGCACCTCCCGGAGCCCCTCAGGTCCGCGGTCCTCGTCGCGTACAACAGTGCGCTCAGAACCGTCTTCCAGGTCGGCCTGGTCATGACGTGCCTGACCATCCTCGGCGCGGGGTGCCTCGAGTGGCGCAGCGTCAAGAGCAAGATGAAGCCCGCGGACAAGGCCGCGCAGGGCTCGGCGGAAGAAGGCGCGGCGGCCACGGCCGCCGAGGCTGGTGTTGTTGAGGCGGCGATAAAGAGCAAGTCGGAAGACGCACCGCGGCCGGCGGGCCCGGAGAAGCGTGCTGTTGACGATGAGCTGAGTTCCAGGTCCGAAGAGGAGAAGGGAGCCGGGCAGAAAGAAGCCTGAGTGGGGCGACTTTGTTTCTTGTGGAAATCATAGAAGCATGCACGGGGGGCGGATATCGGGCAAGGCGTATTGGCATAGACGTAATTACCTGATGTTGTAATCCTAGGCGAAGCTCTCCTCTTAAGGCAATTCCCCTCAAATCAATAGCTAATTTTCAAGACCAAGTAAACTGGACAGGCTGCGTTTGCCATAGCCACCTAGTGGTCAGCTCATTCGACACTGCACTTCTGAACTGACTCTTCCTGTGACTTCTGGCGCGTTATTCAGCCCCAGCTTGTATCACTTGGGCCTCTTAGCTCTGATCTTACTGCATAACCTCTGCTATTCTTGGGGATTTCCGTCCCAGGTGTCTTGCTCGAGGAAGCAGACGAGAGAAAAGTTCGAGTGAGTCTGCCCAAGTGGTCCGCCCCATCTTTCCAGCTCCAGTCAGAGGGCAGGCAGCAACACCACCACCGCGACCGCGACAGCTGCAGCCTTGCAAACATGAACACGCGAGGCGCGCCACCCACTCTCCAACAAGCCGTCCTATGACTTGGCCTCACTCGTCGCCTTCCTTCCTCATGACTGTATTGCTTCAGCACGCCGGACCCTGTTTGATGGCAGCTAGACCAAACCTTGAAATATGAGGCGCGGCGACTCTCCCCAGCGGCAGGTTTGCGAGCTTGCCTGCCAGTCCCCAAGGGAAACAGCCATGACACAAACCAGCAACACGGAAGCGCTGCAGCTAACCAGGACACCACCGAAATATCAACACTGCCACCACCACCAAATCGCACTTGCTCGTCGGGATCCGAGCCCTCGCTTTTACGCCACGGCGGAGCCATCGACGACAGTGGACGTAGACGCTGTGACATCCACACCTCTGGGCCAACCCCCGGATATCGATCCGCACAGCCAGACTTCTGGTCTCCCGGACGGTACGGCAGCAGCGATCGTCTTGTCCGGGCTTATCCTAATCTCCCTGCTCACAGGTACCTACGCATGCGCTTCGTCCCACCATAGACGCAGGCGCGAAGGGCACACTACACTGGGAAGGCGAGGCCACTGCGGGGACGAAGACATGGAGATGCAGCCGCAACGCCACGCACGGCAGTCTTGGTTGGCGCGGCTGGATGAAGCCCACAGCACGGATCAGCACCAGGACCAACACGAGCCTTACCACGACGAAGGGGGAGGAGGAGGAGGAGGGGCAGGAATGGGGTATGACGACGAGGGCGGCAGGGAGGCATGGATAAGGGTGGGCACGGCACGGGTGGCGCGCATGAGGCGCGTGCCGGCTGGGTCGGTGTCGATCAGGAACATCGGACGAGGCAAGGGCCCCGGGCCGGTGGGACGGCCGTCACAGTCTCTGGTGCGCGACGTGGTGACGCTTCCGGACCTGGCGTGGGCCGAGAGCCTGACGACTGGGGGTGGGCGCAGGCCGGGAGTAGTTGCTTCTGTCCCAGCCCGTCGGCCTCATGCTCCTCCTCCTCCCCCGGCGCTTCGTCCTACGCCTCCCTCCACGGCGCGGGCCTCATCCAAGAGTACCAGCAGCAGAAGCAGCAACAGCAGCAGCGGTGCGCAGTCCCGGAAGCTACAGGAGAGGGCCGAGTCGCGGAAGGCGGTCAAGAGGAAGGCCATCAGCGAGTGGTGTGCACGGGGCAGTGGCGGCGGGCTTGGGCCGTATTCCGGGCTGGCATAGAAATCGACTTGTTGGGGATGAGGGCTGTGCAGATGCGATGCGAGGGATTGATCGCTATGCAGGTCTGAAGGGGGGGGGGGGGAGATAGATGCAATGATACACAAGATACCCAGGTAGCCCAGGTTGGTGTGCAAGCACGAGCTGGGACGAATGAATGAAGGGATGAGCGAATGAAGATGAGCATTGTGGCTGCATCGTGAGACTCGACTTGCACGTGCAAATAAACATGTGGTTTGTGGGCAGCTGCCGGACGAGGGCGAGCAGGTGGAAGAAGCCTGCCTAGGCAGGGGGGGTGGGACACTGTACACTACATTGAAAGGGACGTTGGACGGGACGGGGATGAAGCCGGCCGGCCGGGGCCAAGGAGCCGGGTCAGCCTGCCAGCCTGCCAGCCTGCTCGTGTCTGTCTCAATTCATATGTCTCAGGCTCCACCGCCTCCCATAGCCTCGGGTCAGATCAGAGAGCGCCTGTGCGCACAGCAAAAAGGTCTTCGGGGAAGGATCGAATCGGGACCGGGCCGCTCCCACCTCCATCACATCAGTCTGCCAGTCCAGCACAAAGAAGCCAGCCACTTCTGCCCTCCCACACCCTGCATGCCCGATCACCCCCTGGGCCCTGTTGGGGCCCTGCCGTGCGAAGGCACTAGCAACCTCGGGGAGGGGAAGGAGGAAAAGTCCAACAGGTGCTCCGGCAATAACACACAAGACTGGGAGAGGAGGGGGGAGTGCTGAGCCAGCCATCTGGTAGATACACAGTATGCTCCGTACCCCGTACCTAGCGTATGTTATTGCTCACCACCTGAAAGGGCAGCTGCAAGCTTGGCCGTCCCACAGCAGCCTTGCTTCCCCTCTCTCGCCTGCCGCTCCTTCCCAATCTCATCATCCCCATGCCCAGCCTGACCTCTCACATCTCACCCGACTGTTTTTTTCTTCTTCCTTCTCTTCGTCTTCTTCTTAATCCCCCTGCCATTCCTGAGCACATGGGCATTGGCATGGGCATGTCCCCAGCGGGGCTGCACTGCTGCAGCTGCACTTGTGCCCTCTTGCTATCTGTCGGACTTTCAAGTATCTACTCGGTGCCTCCTCGAGGCCGGCAGCCCAGCCCTCGCCCTCCGTGTAATTCGACACGCGCCCCAACACCCAGCAGCCAACACCCAACACCCGGTACATAGCTACTGCGGTAGATACTTACATACATACATACCCACCGACATTTGATCTACCCATCCCATCATCCCTGTGCTCACGCTCACACTGCATGTTACCGCTCCACCGGGCTCAACCACCCTCCTCGTCGCCTCCTCCTCCTCCGCCTCCTCCCTCTTCCCCAAGCCATTCTCATCTCACTCTCACACAGAGAGGCGCGAGCGCGTGCGCGCACACACACACACACACAGACACAGCTACTCTTCTCATCCCGCCCCTGCAGCCTTGTAGCCCACCCGACACACACAGACACAGACACAGACACAGACACAGACACACACACACGCACACACACACACACACACACACACAGATATGCTCACGAAAGCCGCCTTGGCTGCCGTAGCCCTGGCCGCAGTCCTCCTCTTCAACCGCCTCCTGGCCTTGATCACCAGCAAACCCAAGTCCCGGCCTCTCCCGCTCCCTCCCGGCCCTGCTGGCCTGCCCATCATCGGCAATGTCCACCAGAGCCCAAAGCACCGCGCCTGGCTTCAGTGGCACCAGTGGAGCAAGCAGTATGGCCCCGTGATATACCTCAACATGCTTGGCCAGCCCGTTCTCGTCCTGCACTCGGCCAGGGCTGCCCAGGACCTCCTCTCGCGCCGCGGCGCAATATACTCGGACCGCCCGCGCCTGGTCCTGGCCGGTGAGCTCGCCCTCAAGGGCCTGCACCTGGTCCTCATGCCATATGATGCCCGTTACAAATGTAAGACACACCCGTAAGGTGCCACCGCTCCAGTCTAAGACCGCATCGCTGTAGTACACCAGAGGCTGGAAGCCCCCTTGCTCTCCCCCAGGGCCGCCTCGTCCTACCGGCCCCTGCTGGACCTCGAGACCAGGCAGCTCCTCTTCGACCTGCTGACCTTGTCGGCCTCGCCCGGGGGCGCCGACTACCACCACCAGCTCGAGCGCACCATGGCCTCCGTCACCTATGCCCTCATGTACGGCTACCGCCTCCCCACCGGCCGCGAGCCTGAGATTGTCCGCGCCCACGCCATCATGAAGGAGTTCGCCGACATGATGTCCGGCAACTGCATAGTCGACATGCTGCCCTGCCTCGAAAAACTCCCAATCCCCTGGCCCTGGAGGCGCAAGGCCGAGAGGCACTGGCTGGAGCAGCGGGACCTCCACCTCACCAACCTTCACCGCGCCCGCGCCAACCCAGCCTGGAACTTTGCCAAGGAGATGGCCGCCAGTTCCGAAGCCAAGCAGATGAGCGAGGACGAATTCGCCTTCGACATCGGCATCCTGGCCGATGCTGCCCTGGAAACCACCGTCCTCACCGGCAACTGGTTCGTTGTGGCGTGGCTCACCCAGGACAAAAAGTCGGGCTTCGTGGCCAAGGCCCAGAGGCTGCTGGACGACGTGGTCGGCAGGGACCGCCTGCCAACCTTTGCCGACAGGCCGAGCCTCGTGTACATCGATGCCATCGTCGAGGAGGTGTTGCGCTGGCGTCCCATCGGCATCACAGGCGTCCCGCATGTAACCAAGGTCGAGGACCAGTACGAGGGCCATCGCATACCCGCAGGCACCATCGTCTTTGCGAACCAGTGGTCCATCACCCGCGACCCGAGCACATTCGGCCCCGCTGTTGACGACTTTGTCCCGGAGCGGTGGCTTGCCGGCCCCGACTGGGCCAGCTGTGGGCCCGGGGACGTCAAGGCCAGGCCCAAGTCGGAGGGGGCCGCGCCGCTCAAGGACATGCCATCGACCGGCTTCGGATTTGGGCGGCGTATCTGCACCGGCCAGCACATCGCGCGCAACGAGCTGTGGCTGCAGGCCGCGCTACTACTATGGGCCTTCAATCTCGAAGGTGCCTTAGACCAGGAGTCGGGGGAGCGCATCGAGGTCGACCCCATGGCCATGGCGGAATCGCTTGTCATCAGGCCCGTGCCTTTCAATGTGATATTCAAACCGCGGGGCCCATGGGTTGAGGATCTGGTCATGACAAATTGTGATACCACTGGGGAGGATGTGGTCAAGCTACTGGACAAGATCGGCCGGGACAGGGCGCCGTGGCAGTGACTTGCCGAGTTGATGGGCTCATGTGCGACTCACATACATAAATCTTAATTTGGCCGCTCGGCCTGTTGGTCGCATCTGAGGCCGTGAATCCGATACGCTCCGCTTTGACTGCGTCCAATGTGCTTAGGCAAGTCTATCCAATAGCATTTTGTCTATAACGTCTTCGCTCGCATCTCATTTCGTGTCTGCGCCTTTTACTTATTTCGTAGCATGATGGCTTCAAAGAGTTAGGTAATCGGCATTTTTCCCCCCCCTTTTCTCCCACGTGGAGCTTCATTCCAGGACGGAGCTCCGCTAGGCAGCTCTGGCGGAGTGCGAAGCATGGGTATTAGTCCAAGAGTAGACAAAAGAGCCGACATACTCTCACGTCCTTGGATATGTGAGTGAGAAGCATGAAAGGTTTAAATAAGCCCACCCCGGAGGGGAGGCGCGTAAATCCAGCTGTGGTTTTGTGTGCCCAATGAGGTAATAGACTATTATTCTAGACTATTAGTCTAGACTATTATTCTAGACGAATAGCACAAGGCGACCTCGGGGAAATTTCAGACCCCTCGTGTGCCTGTCTCACAGGTACGACTGACAGAACAGCACTTTCGAGGTGCAATGCAACGGATTCTTATGTGTATCTACCTGGCTCTCGGTAGCATTGCAGGCTGTCTAACCTTTTGTTTGACGAGCAGGGGCGGCAGTATGCAGCCGATTGTCACCAATGCCAGCCAATTGCGCAAGTCCTTTTTCTCAACGCCAATCCGTCAGCAGTAGTCTCCTTTTTCTTCTTCTTCTTCTGCCAAGATCCCCAGGTGTGTAACATCCACATCAAAAGGGCGAAAACTAAAGGTGATGAGGGTCTCTCTCATAGTCCAATCACAACTCGTCAGGAAGCCACCATGCAAATGCCGGCGTCTTCCTTGTAAACCGCCCTTCTCTCTTCCCTCTGGGGTGCTTGGTTTCCCCCTTGCAACTTCTTCCATGTTCCAAAGATCTTTTCGCACACAAAACTGACCATCGCCCGTCCGTCGGGTAAGACTTCAGGGCCCGAAAATAAAGAGAGTGTGGGGGGCGGGGGGGGGGTAACCAAGAAGAAAAAAAAGAGTGCCTCGTACCACTTGAGTAAATCCACACGACCATCGGCTGCCGAGAGCCTCGCGGGCCATAAATGCAAAAATGCAAATGATCGTTTGCACAAGGCGAAAGAAGCGAAATCGATGGTCGAACAGGAAGCGCGGGCGCAGAGGCGCAATTTGTCTGTGCTGGAAAAGCTCTGGAAAAGCTCGTTAAACTGAAGAATTCGTGACCAGCTTCGTGGTCAATTCATGGCGGAAGAATGAACACCAAGCTCTCTGCAATGACTCGAGCTCACTCATGGCGCCGAGGAGAGCCCGAGAGTTGTCTTGTGCGATCAGACCTCGTCATCAAAATCGTCGGCCGTGTAGTTCTTGGAGGAGTATCTAGAGCTGGAGATGAAGGAAGGCTGGCTGATTGGGTTCGTATCGAGGTTGTAGCCGATGCCGCCACCGAGACCAGACGACAACGGAGGCTGGCTGAACGAGAAGGCGGCAGCGTCGCTGGGGGTATGCAGCTTGAAGTCCTCGTCCTCATTGGGCGTGCCGCCCTGCGTCGTGTCGAGGGCTGGGGGCTGAGTATCGGTAGCAGTGAACTGCTTGTGGTAGGCATCTGTGAAGCGGGGGCCCTTGGTAGGGGTCTCCATCAGCTGCGAGATAGGCGGGAGCTCGTTATCGTCGTCGTCGTCGTCAAGAGCGATGACGGGGGCGGTCGTCGCTGCGGCCTTGGCGGTGTTGGCCCGGACCTTCTTGCTGGCGGAGAGCTTTCCGCTCGAGGGCGCCGAGGAGGCAGGACGCTTGCGGACCGTCTTTGGGGTGACCGGCGCGCCGTTGGCGGCGGCAGGGGCGTTGGAGGCGCCGCTCTTTTCCTGTCTCATGGCCTCAGCTTTCCGCTTGATGTCGCGGAACTGCCACTGGATGCCGTCTGGGGTGGAGGCGCCAAAGTACGCAGCGATATCTGCCCAGTGGAATTTTGGATGTTAGCTTACCGCCTTCTTGTTGTCGTAGAAACTCTTTGCTGGTTTGCCATTCTTGACCATCTCACGGACAAGACGCGCATCGCCCTTCAGGGGGCGAAAGAAGTGCTCGATGCCATACTCGCCCCAGTCCTCAGGACCAAAGTGCTGGGAAATAGCTGACAAGAGTGAGCATCAGCCTCACTTGTGGGGCACAGCCTTGAGAAGCACGGCAACAGGGAATGGAATTCCAAGCAATGATGAGGCCAGCGTCAAGGCAGGGTGAAATGAAAAGCAGGTGTGGATGAAAATGGACCTGTGCCTACCCTTGAAGTTGAGCTTGAGCTCTGGATGAGCCGCAATGACTGCAGTCAGTAGGCGACGCTGGCTCTCCTCGGTATTGAATTTGACCATCTTGTCCCTGCAGGGCGTCATCAGCGTGAGAGTCAGAACAAATCCTCCATAACAACTGACCATTTGCGTGAGGCTGGAGATGTGGATGTGAGACAATCTGTGTGGAAGAGCGCAAGGGCACCAAGGGCACTTGAGGACTGGGTAGAATCACCAGACTGATGATGTCTGGCGCAAGTGACCAAGGAACATGCCCATGTGTCTCGACGGTGCCAGGGCGGGTGGGGAGGGGCTACTCAAGAGGTAACATGCATGTGAGATAGGCAAGAGGGCAAGAGCGGGCTGCTTCCCCGAGGACCAAAATCGGCAGTCGAGATGCCCAAGAAGTATGGCGATGGGGAGGGGGGGGGGCAAGCAGGGTGTGGAGTGAGATGGAGTATTGCTGTGCGGCACAAGACTTACCGTTCCGAAACTGGTGATCAAGGGTGCTGAAGAAGATTCTCGTGAGTGAGAAGGGCTGTTACAAAGGAAGAATGCGGCTGTCAATAGATGTGGTGAGGTGCGATATCAAAATGAAATAAATGGCCGAGGAGGCGACAATGCAAATAAAGCCTGCTGCCAACTGGTGTACGGAGTATGGGGTTGTCACTGAAGAAGTGGGGGGGGGGTTGATGGTTGTACTGGGCAACAACTCCAAGCGCAGGGCCAGATTGGGTGGGGTGGGTGACCAGAGAGAGGCTCAAGATAGCACAACTTGGGTGGGCAAAGACAAAGAAAAAGAAGAAGACAGGTAAGAATCTGCCAAGGTCAGGTAGTGCTAGTGGAATTGAATCGGTTTGGGCAAATGGTTTGGGCGACTGCAGATGGTCCTGTCGTGTTGTTGATAGTTCAGGGTACTCCGTACAGGACCTGAGATGCTGGGCAAAGCTGAGGGGTTGAGGGCGGAGGGTGCAACTTTTGGTGCGTCTGGGATAGGTAGGAAGCTACTTGTTACAGCTGGAACCCTACCCTGCAGTATGCATCAAATCTCGGAAAAGAGCCATGTAAGCCTATTGAAAATGTTCCACTACAGTCTCCTAGCTTTGGAGTTTTCAAAGTACTTCCTCTGAGACGTCTCACCCTCTAAGCTGAGTAAGGCAACATGTAGCTGGAAGTCACCTGGTAGCAGAATTTCACATACCCAAGGCCTTTTGAGCTGCAGTGCTACATTCGAACCCTTGCAGGGGTAGACGGGACGCTTGCCCTAACTACTTAACCTAGGTAGGTAGGTACCTTTACGGAGTTGGGTGGTAAAGACCCGGTATAGTATTTCAATTAGAAAGGTCAATAATAAGAATAAACAAAGGTGTCCTAGCTAGTCCAGCAACCTAGTCAAGACAAGACACAGCAATCTCAGACTTCACCCCCCCACAATTTCCTGGGCTCCTTGGGAGTGTTCTACTGATGTCCAAGTTTAGCCTTCCGTCGCCGAGGCTTAGAAATCGGCATTCAGAGGCCAGGCGATGGCGTTGTAAATTTACAAGGCCAGATATTCGCCCGCTCAGTAATGCGACCTCCCCGGATTGCCAGTTGCCAAGTCAAGAGCGATCGATCCGCAGGCTCTGTTTGGTGACCAAGAGCCATCCCGCTTACCCCACACAACTACGGCCCATTGTGCACGTCTGGCGGCATGGATCAGGTATTTGTTAGATAATCACTTGACGAGTTGGTCCTTATAATTAGGTCTATCACAACGGCTTCTCGAACGGAGTTCGACGGCCGCTCTGTAAGCCACTTGGCATGGCCAAGGTCTTCATCTCCCCATTGTACTCGGGCACATCCCCCTCATCCTTCAACTTGGCTTCCCCAGACCCGTACATGAGGTACTGCACGCCCAGGAACGCATCACAAGCCGCCTGGAACATGCCGCACAGCTTAAACGCCCAGGGGATCTCGGTCACCGACGTGAAGAACCAGAACATCTTCATGGCGTCACCGGCGAGCCAGCTGGCCAGGACCGAGACCCGGAACCCCCTGCACGACCGCGAGCGCGCGTTCGCAAACATCTGGGGCAGCGGCAGCGTCGCCTCGACCGAGAGGCCAATGTACCCCAGCAGGCTCGAGTACGACAAGTAGAGGCCGCGGAAGGGCGCGAGGGCCAGCTCCAGGGCCGTGAGGATGATAAAGAGCCAGAGCAGGAACTGCCAGTACCTGTGGCGCAGGTGCGTCAGCACACGCATCGTGCCAGCCCCAAGACGGGAGGTTGGACCATATACTCACGGCTTGGGCGACCGCCACTGCCAGAACTGGTACGGCCGCTGCTTGTCGAAGAAGCCCTCCTTGGCCGCAGCAAATGGGGCCGCTGCGTCGCCGCCCTTGGACGCCGGGCCGGGGCGGTGATCCAGGGCTATCTTCAACAGCAACAGCTGCATCATCACCATCAGCAAGGATTGTAGGAGCAGCGCAGTATCGAACCGGGCGCCCGGGTAGTAGAATATCCTGTACAGAAGACTGTCAGCGCCAGAGCACGAGGAGCAGGCGCATCTGTTGGGGTGATTGATGCGGGACAGATGCTACGCACCTGAACATGGACGCGACGAGCATGATCAGGGGGATGTCCAGGGAGAAGCCGGCGCTCGACTTGTTGCGATGCATGGACATGGCCTGGTCGCTATATGACAGCACGGGCGACAGGATCAGGAAGATGGGGGCAACATAGCCCGCGAGCGAGGTGAGCCATCGCATCGCGGCGTGGTGTGGTCGGCCGGGGAGACGGGGCGGGATCTGCGCAGTTGTGCTTCAGGTCGTTTGTGTCGCCGGTTCGGGCAATGCGCAGGGTGACGAGAAGACAGACGGCAGACACGATTGCTCGCGACGGGTGGGTGGGTGGACGTCGGAAAGGTAGGAAGCAAGGTGCGGAAAACTCGGAGCGAGCCTGCGGATGCGCTGGCGCATTTGGACGGCAAATCTGGCTCCTGCGCTGCGACGAGGGCCCCCTATTTTTGGAGTCGTGCTCGGCTGGGACCAGGGCATGTTGTGTGTTACATGGTAACTCTGCTACCACTGCAAGTCTGGCCGCCCAGCGTTGTCCAGCCCAGCTCGGGAGTGAGCGTGTACCTGCTTAGGGACCTGCTTAGGGACCTGCTTAGGGACCTGCTTAGGGACCTGCTTAGGGACCTGCTTAGGGACCTGCTTAGGGACCTGCTTAGGTGCCTACTTAGATGCCTAGGTAGTATAAGTACTCAACTCTGCACTAGGCATCGCGACATCCTCACCTTGTTTGTGCTTGTTACATGGCAATCTTGCATCTACCACAACGGACGGCACAGGCGAGTTTCTGTGGTGCCATCACAGATGGCCTCTTACACGAAAGCCCGGATATAAACACAACGCATGCAGCCTCACCTCCACCCCAGTCGTCTACCAAGGCTGTGCTCCATCACAGACGACAGACAGAGGCCATCGGTATATGCACACGCAGGCGCCATTTCTGACGGCTGTTCAATGGCTGCCAACATATGCTCCTGTCTGCCTTCCCGTTGGTAGGCCCCATGCAGCTGGGTGGGATTCGCGTCGCAGCCCGAGGCCCAGGTGATCCTTCTGTTGGCGAGCCAAGGCATGCCAGCATGCAGGAAGACGCCTGAACCTGAAGAATATTTAAGCCGTGAAGAAGTCTTCCCGATTCCCCTTCATCTCTTACCTCCACTGCCTACACTCTCATTTTCTCGGTGAGCTCTCTCTCTCTCTCTCTCTGCCTCTCCCTCTTCATCACCTGCAATTTCCGGAGTGCAACCCAGCCTTAACATGGCGGTGCCTGCACTGGAAACGGAGGCTCTGAGTCAACTTGGCTCCAAGGATCAACTTGATCTCCTAAACTCCATCGATCAGTTACGGTCCCAAGGGATCAGTCGCTTTGTCTCCCTGCCCCAGATTATTGTTTGTGGGGACCAGTCAGCTGGCAAGTCTTCTGTCCTTGCGGCCATCTCTGGCGTCTCCTTCCCCGTCCAGAGCAACACGTGCACACGCTTCCCCACCGAGCTTATCCTCCGCCGAACACCAGAGGTCAGCTCGAGTGTGTCCATAGTGCCCGATGCCTCGCGGACCGAGAGGGAGAAGTTCGCACTCAGCGAGTTCCACCATGAGCTGGAGGACTTCGACGACCTGGGCAACCTGGTAGAGGCTGCCAAGAATGCCATGGGCATACACGCCCATGGGAAGACCTTCTCAAGGGATCTGCTGAGGATCGAGATAACCGGCCCTGAGCATCTCCACCTGACTATAGTCGATCTGCCTGGCCTGATCCATTCAGCCACCAAGAGCCAGACCGCCGATGATGTGGGCTTAATCAGGGATGTCGTGAGAAACTATAGCGAGTAGAGCCCGGCTTTAGCTTCACGACCGGGACTGATGATGGTCACCTAGTGGAACAGCTGAGGAGCGTGATTCTGGCAATTTTTTCAGCCAAGAACGACCTGGAGAACCAAATCGTCTTGCAAATGGCGAGGGAGGCTGATCCAACTGGGCAGAGGACCATGGGTAAGTTTATTGGTGCTCAACTACCTGCCGTGCATTTACGTGCAAGATGCCGCCGAAAGTGACGCCTGCCCGACATCTAATCATTCTCCCTGCGCAGGTATCATCACCAAACCTGACTGCCTGGTCAAGGGTTCCAAGAATGAAGATTACTTCGCCTCTCTGGCCCAGAACAAGGAGGTTTGAGTTCCGCCTCGGCTGGCATGTTCTCAAGAATCTGGACTCTGAGAAAGGCTCCTTCAACTTGAAGAAGCGCAATCTCGAAGAGGACGCTTTCTTCTCGAGGAACGTATGGAAAAGCATTCCAGCTCGCTTGTTGGGTGTATCCAACCTTAGACCCCGCCTCAGCAAAGTCTTGACGGAACACATTGCCCCAGAGCTACCAAGTTTCCTCCAAGAAATCGCGTTGAGGCACCGAGCCTGTCGTAAAGAGCTCGAAAAGATGGGTCAGAAGCGAGCGACCAAAGACGAACAACAGCAGTATCTTGTAACAGTCAGCATGAAGTTCCAATCATTGCTCACGGCTTCGATCGAAGGGACTTACAACAATCCCTTTTTTGCAGACGCCCAGTCTTACCGCGGATACTGCCAGCGACTCCGGGCTGTGATCCAATACTTCAACCAGCAGTTTGCCCGGGATCTCTTGGACCGCGGCCAGTACCGCTACATCACTGAGTCGCACGTCGAGTCTGTCGACGGGTCAGATTCAGGAGATCGCATACACATCTCACTGGGCAAGTTCATCAAGCACATACAGAACCTAATGCTTCGAACCCGCGGCCGGGATTTTCCGGGGACTTTCAGCCCTATGATAGTCGAAACTCTCTTCCGAGAGCAATGCCGCCCCTGGGGAGGAATCCTGGGCAGTCACGTCGACAAGGTCTCAGCCGCCGCCAGAAAACTCCTGCATCTGGTGTGCGAGGACATCGCCGACGATACCACTAGCGAATACATCATACGGGAGATTGTCGAACCTGCCCTTGAGGAAATCACGAAGACATTGCAGCTGAGAGCTGAGGAGCTGTTGGAGCCCCACAAGAATGGGCACCCCATAACCTATAACCACTATTTCACGGAGACACTGCAGAAAGTCCGCGACGAGCGCCGCATGGATGAGGTCCGGAGCGCCTTGGCCTATTGGCTCGGCATGGATGAGAATGAACTAGACTCCGGGAAGTGCAAACTGCAAGGTACGTTCGACGTGCGGGGGCTGATGACGGCCCTCGCCGGTCGTAGTGAGCCAGACATGGACCGCTTTGCCGCCTCCGAGGCCCTGGACTGCATGGAAGCCTACTACAAGGTGAGCAGCGTACAGCGCCCAGAACATTGCAAGTTGAACCAACGCATGGGATAAACAGGTCGCGCTGAAGCGCTTCATCGACAACGTGGCCGTCGAGCTGGTCAAGGCAAAGCTTGTCAACGTGCTCCCACACATTTTCTCGCCCATGACGGTCATCAAGATGCCGGCCGGCCTCGTGGGCCGCATAGCTGGCGAATCGGATGAGAAGCTGTGACGGCGGGAACAGCTCGAGAAGCAGCTCGACATCCTGAGCAGAGGTTCCGACTTTTGCAAGCGCGTCGTGGGCATGAAACTTGTTGGTAAGAGAGCTCTGGCAATGATAACGAGTACTTCCTACAGAGGGGCGTGCTGACGTGTCTGCAGATGTGATTGTTGACGGAGCACAACCCCCGGGGTCCGCCACTGTGCGTGAGTCCGTCACCGAGGACGAGGCGTTGGGTTCAGACGAGGCATTGAATGATGAAGCTCCTGTCAGTAAGGTTGACACGGACCTCCAGCTTGGAGACCCATTGCCTCGTCGCTTGTCTCAGTCCACTGCGAGTCCGAGTCCTGTCTTCGCTGAGCCTGATCTTCCCCCCATCTTCCAGGAGCCAGATAGCCCTCCTAGACCTTACATATATCCAGAGGTGGGATGGGAGACCCCCGACCATGGCGGGTTAGATTATGCGGATTAAATAGCGTAGTGATATCTGGCCTGTCGAGATTCAGTAGCTGATAAATGAAGAACTCCGTCGCCTTGAATAACACGCGCGGCACCGTGATATGGAGAGGAAGAAAAAAAGAGGGATCTCAGCGAGCAAGACAGCCTGCTTAAATATCATCACTTGCCTTCAAGTTTAGCGCACGCTTACCTAGGTACATTTCTATTTCTTCTATACATCACTTATAACCTCTAACTAAACCATTGTGAATGAAATACCAAAAACGACGTCGTTTCTTTTTAACGGGACAGCATATCCAGTCCAACGTTCACAGAATTTCATGTTCAGTAGCACTTCCAAAGGATGCGGTGTCAATGACTTTCATCTTGCTCATACCCTGGAAGGAAGCACTAGACGTGGTAATTACAGACAGGTTGGCTTGACCACTATTGATATTAAGGCTTACCATTTCTGGACTATGCCGAGTAAAATAAGGCTTCTTATGCGAACGTAGTAATTCTAATTTCCATTCAGTGGGGTAGAACGAATAAATTCTCGCATTAAAGTAGAAAGTGTTGTTTTTATTAAATACCCGGAATGGCTTCTGCTTAACGTGGGTGGCCCACTTTCGGCGCACCCCCTGATTCGGCGCGGCTCCACACCCGCGACGCATCAGGGGACCCCCCATAAAAAAACTCAAATATCTCAACGAGGGATTTTTTTCTGGTCACCAAACTTCTTATACACATCAATTAGACCATTATAAAGCAATACTCAGAAGCTAACGTTTATAACGCCCTCACGGCAATAGCAGATAGGATGCCAACTCAGCTGGCTTCCAGGCTATAGCACATCCCGGAGACCACCCTTCATCGCCACCATATAGGTATCCCTAGCCATCATAAAGCTTCTAACCCTTAAAGGTTTCTTAACGACTATCAGGAGGCTCAATTAGCACTATATATTATCTATTAAAGCAGCCTAGGGCTAGGGCCAACGCAATATGAAACCAGAGCCCTTATAGCCCGCCTCACCTTACCTAACGAGAATTACCCTCCCCTAGGGAGGAAGTAGCTGTAATGATCAGAGGGTATCCGAGTACATTAAACCTAAAAGATCAAGTGTTTATGTTCGGAATACGTTATTAGGCGGTTATTAAGCAATATTATTAACTGATAATGATTACTAGCTATAAGGCTATCTAATGCTAGGATTAAATACTTAGATTAATAACTGAAGAGTCTGTTTTATGAAAGCTATCTACTATAGTAATAACTGTATCCTTATATATTCCGACTCTTTAGTTGGCTTATTACTACTTATTGATCTTGGATGAGCACTTATAGCTATTGCTTGTTGCTATTTATTGATCTTGGATAAGCACTTGCAGCTATTGCTTGTTGCTGCTTATTGATCTTAGATGAGCACTTGCAGCCCTAACCCTGGTTCTCTGGGTTAGGCTGTGCTGACTTAGCGGCTGGGGTCCTGCGAGGTTGTATTATAGTGGTTGCTTCTAGGTCCACAAATAGGTCCCTGGGGTGCTATTTATATTAGCTTATAATACTATCTTCTTTCTTACTTCTTTTGTTTTTAAAAGTGCTTTATAAGTTATTTTTTGTTTATTTATATTGTTATTTATACTTTCCTAATTTGTTATATTATCTAGAGTTAAAGATTCTTGGGTTATAAAAAGTTCTGTTACTAGAGTATTTAAGAAATATTAAGCCTATCTTGATTATTATGCTTTTATTAAATGGTATAATTATAAAGTTGCGTTATATTTTTATTATTTATTTAAGGATCTAGTTTGCAAGATGGTTGATTTTATAGAGAGCTATTTGTAATGTACTAAGCAGGGTTGCTCTTATGATGTGTTGCGCATGCTAGTGTCTTCTTGTGAGTGTCCTGCTCTTATAGGTAGTTGTTAGGCTGACCTTTATAGTGTTGTATATTACTAATAAGTTAGTTAAGCTAGATGATTATAAGATTGAGGAGAAGGAAAATCTGGCTGAGATCTAGGTCTATCTGAATAAGTTCTTGGCTTATTTGGCTTGTTTGAAGAAGTAAAAATGTTTTCTTTAGGAGAAGGGGGTGAAGCTGGTAAATAAGGGGTTGGCTAAGGAGGAGCAGGCTTGTACTGTTGAAGTGGTGCAGGAGGTTGTAGCTACTAAGGGGTCTTTTCCTAATTCTTATTGTTCCGGGGTCTAGGGGAACCGGCATGTTTCGGGATCCGGAGGAAAACCAGCCTTAGCATCCCCCCCCCTCCAAGACTATAAGAAGGGGCCTTCCTGCGTTGCTTTTGAGAAATTTCTAGTCCTAGAGAATCAATCTTTTTATACCCTATAAATTTATATCTATCTAATATATATATATATATACTATAAAATCATTTCTTATACTCTCTTTTTCTGCCTCTCCTTTTTAGCACCCTCTATTCCCCTTATAACTCTGCTATTGCGTTAGGGGCTCCTCTTCTTGCCTTCCACGCTCCTCTTAGGGTAGTTGCTTAATCAGGGTTCTAGCAGAATATATACCTTTTTATATATATAAAGGTTTTATTCTCTTGCTCTCCCTCTTAGCCCGTTTTCACTAGTATCTGCCCCATAAATTAAACATAAGTTTCTTCAGCCAATAAGGTTTCTTTAATTACTATAAAGTTCCTCAGCTTTTAAGCCTAGATTCCCTATTTTATTTATAAGGTTATTAGCTACTTCAGGGGAGTAAATCTCTATACTTCTAATACCATTTGATTCCAATTAGAGCTATAGCGCCCTCTTACTCTTAATAGAGGATTTTACTATCATACAAAGGCCAGATTTACTCTCCTGAGTTACCTACAGTTAACCTAGTGGCAATAGGAGCAGGTATATGTGAGGCTAGTCTGATCTTTATACCAAGCTAACTCCATTACCTCAGCTATATCTTAAACTCCCTCCTAACATACCTAATTTAGTAGTAAAGTACGGAACCTCTAGTCTAGCTACACATTCCTGGAAAAGCTACTAAGGGATTTATATCCTTAGGCCTTAGAAATTCATTTTAATTAGATTTAATAGCATCTAATTAGGGCTTATTTCCTTAAAAGGGATATAAAGGACTAGTATTAAGAAGGTTTAGTGGATCCCAACCGCTTATATCACCTGAAACTCTCTTGCCCTTAGATATAGCACCTAAAGGTTCGGCATACTAATTCCCTAATATAGGTAAACTAGGTATAATAAAGCCCCGGTTTAACTAATTAGGCCCCTCTTTAGTTTTCCCTTTTAAGTTATCATTATAATATCTAGTTATCCTATTAAATACTATATCCGAGATATTATCTGATATTGTATGATGTTGGGTTGGGCAATAGCGGTGCTAGATATTGCATGCTTCTATAGGAAGTTAAAGAGGTTCCTACCCTACCAACCGCTATCCTTCTAATCAGTAAGCTCAGAGCTTCCGCTAGTATTAGCACCCCCTTGCGGTCAGGATGGCTGGCATTAGTAGCATAAGGGTATTCTGAATATTTATATTATCCTCTCCTCTAGTTGCTTGCAATCAAGTAGCTCTTGCCTGCCACTACAGCAAGACTTTATAGTAGTTAATATAACCCTCTATACTAATACCATTCACTCTAATTATACCTAGTTATTCCTATATGTATCTTAGTGAATTTCAAATAGCACTTAATACCTTTACTTCTTCTGAATATGCTTGGTAAAAAGAAATATTCAATACCCTTAAACAGCACTTATATCTCGCCTCTTCAGAAAGCAGCTCTAGTATGGAGAAATATTTAACTTTACTATTACTGCAAGGGACTAATCAAGACCTATTTGTTCCTATATGCGTCTTAGCGGACCCCAAATAGCACTTATGCTTTTGCCTTCTCCTAAGACCCCTGGTAGAGAGAAACATTTAACACCTTTAAATAGCACTCATACTAGGCCCTCTCCTGAGAACATAAAGGTAGAGAGAAACATTCGCCTCCATTATCACCGCAAGGGACTAATCAGAACCTATATCCTCTATTTACCTAATAGAAGATATTTATTTTACTCCCCTATCTACTAAAGGTTCTCCCTCTAGGGGAAGGGAGCAGGATATAAATAAGGTAAGGGGGCTTTTATTAAAAAAAGGTCCACCTTAAGGATGCTGGTCTCCTTAGGAACCTGCCCCTACCCCATCTGGGACCTCTGGTCAGGAGCATTATGCTCCTATGCTACTTATTTAGGCAACTTTTTAGCCTGTTATACCTTTGATGCCCTTTAGAAATGCTGCCCTTTGGATCTTGCCATTCCTTAGTTCTTAAGAGGATATCTGTAAAGGCAGGTCCAACCAGCTTAATCCTGTAGCCCTAGCTTTCTATAAGGATATAAAACATTATAGCATTAAGAAGTTTACTAGAGGCTATCTGGAATTTTTGCTTTTAAAAGGAAGGACAGACTTACCTTATATTTAAAGATATTAGTCTCTAATTGCTAACCGCCCCAAACTTAAGGGTAATATATCTCTTAGGGAACTAAAGAAGATTTAGGACCCTAATCTGGGAATTAAAGTGAATTCCCTCTCTATAATATTAATTCCTAAACCCAAACCAGTATTTATTAGCAATAAAACCCAATATATAGAAACTTTAGTGCCTTTAATTACTATAAATGTTATCAAAAAGGAAGAGAATAAATAGAGACAACCTTAATTGGAATATTAATAATATAATATTTAATGCTACGCTAGACTTAGAACTGGTTGTTAACTCCAACCTAAGGTTACAAATGATTTCTAATGAAGAGGAGGTAATGCTATAAATGCAGCAAGGGACTTCCAGTATGGCTAGGGAGGGGAAAAGTAAAATAAAGGGCAATCCGATTAATCCAAGCAAGACCGAAAAATTAACTAAAGCTAAGCCCAAATAAGGACCCTTAATCCCCCAGACCCCTAAAGCCAAGGCTATAGATGCCATCCTTACTACCTCGATTAAAATGCTGATTTCGGATATTCTCGCGCTTAGCGAGACTAATGTTATTCTAATTGGAGAGCTCCTTATTTGCAGGGATAATACCTTTCTTAATAAGTGGCCTTTTAAGCCAGTCCTGAATAGGGATATGTCTTAAGCTATAGGTTTAGGACTTAGTATAGTCTCTGCTTTATCTAAAATTAAATATAAGCAATGCTTAAGCTCTAATCAGATGCATATTATTAGGTATGAGGTAAATTTAATATTATCTCAAACTGCTAATATAGTAAACTGTAGTTGCTATAGATCTGCCTACTTAAATATTAGGATTGCTTTAGAAAGCTATAAGATCCTCCCAGCTCTACTAAATATAGGTGCTAAAATGAATCTTNTCCTTTAGCTAGACTCCTCTAATCAAAAGCAGGTTATAATTAGAGCCTTAACGGACCCTCTTAAAACTAACCTTAAGTTATCCCAAAATAATAATATCCTTAGGAGCCTTTTAGATAAGGAAGCTAGAACCCTAATGCTAAAATTTTTTGCCTCCTTTCTCTATATTTATAGACCTAATATCCTATTAAGTTACTCTAATTAGCAGTCTTTTATTTAGATGGGTATACCCTAGAGACCTGCAACTTGATTCCGGCCGGACTAAGAAAAGGGGGCAACCGCTCCAGCTGTTAGGACCCTATATAAAAGGGTAGGGGTAAAAGTCCACCCTATTAATAACTTTCCCTCTGATAGTACTATCCCTAAGGGAACTATAAATTAGAAGCCAAGCTATAAGGCTAGGGTTAGGCATTTAATTAATACTAATAGAGGAAGCAAATATAACTTATAAATTAGACCTAGATTCTCCTCTATTCCGAGAGGGTCATAATTAATGCTAGAGCACCTTTAGCACATTATCATGGGAAACTATAATGGGCTTTTTAATTAGGAAAAGTTAATATTTATGCACTTCCTGGAGAATAAGGAAGAAGCTCTTATATAGGACTAGTCTTATATCTCCCAAATTAGTATAGATATCGCCCCTTTTCAGTCTATTAAGACAGTTCTTTACCAGGCATACCAAATGAAAACTATTAAGCTCCCTAGAGCATTAAGGGAGACTGCCATTAAAATATTAAGGGAGTAAGAAGCTAGGGGTATAATTAAAGAATCTCATGCCCCCTACTGAAACTAGTGGTTCCTTATTAAGAAGAAGGATAGTAGCTATTAGTTAATTAATAATATCTCTAAGGCCAATCGGGTTACAATCAGAGATACCTTTATTCCTCTAGCTACTAATAAGTTTACTAAAGAGTTTACAATATATCAGATTTTATTACTCTTAGACTTTTTCTTAGGGTATAACTAGATTAAGCTGGAAGAGAAAAGCCGTAATATTATCACCTTTATAACTCTAATCAGGCTATTTCAATAATATAGGCTGCCCATAAGAGCCACAAACTCAGTAGCATAGTTCATAAGATGCATAGTTCGCTTATTTTATAACCTAATTCCAATAGTCTGCTACTCATTCCTTAACAATATTACGGTAAAATGTAATGATCAAAGGGGTTTCCGAGTATGTAATCCTGAAAGATTAAGGGTTTATATTCGGAATACGTTGTTAGGCGGTTATTGAGTAATATTATTAACTAATAATGATTACTAGCTGTAAGGCTATCCAATGCTGGGATTGAATACTTAGATTAATGACTGAAGAGTCTATTCTATAAAAGCTATCTACTGTGGTGATAACTATGTCCTTTATATATTCTGACTCTTTAGTGGCTTGCTAGCTCATAAGGTGAGCCTGCGAGTTGTAATGTGAGGCTTAAAGGATGCCTCTTTAAGCTGGCTTATATAGCTTGCAACCGAGCATTGCAAGCCAGACTCTAACCCTGAATCTGGGTGTATTATGCTGACTCTGCTGTTAAGGTCCTGCGGGGTTGCATTACGGTATATATCTTTAATGTCTTTTGAGCCTGCAGACCGGGGTCTGGGGTGCTAGCGTATTGATTCATAATACTATCTCCCTTCTTGCTTCTTTTGTCCTTAAAAGTGATCTATAAGCTACCCTTGCTTATTATGCTTTTTGTTTATGCCTTCCTAATTCGTTATGTTGTTTAGAGTTAAGGATTCTTGGGTTTCCAAGTTATCCTATCGCTTTAAGAAAGTTAAGCAGTATAACTCCCTATTATCCATCATTTTATAGGGCGTTATTATGATGCATCCTTATTCTTTCTGTAAGGTGCAGGGCATTAAGTCCTATAAGGTTTCAGAGGAGGTTTCCAACTATTATGCTAAGTGTATCTGATAATAGCGATTAAAGTATAATATTCTGGAGCTTAATAACTTAAAGGACCTTTTGCATATCTTAGCTTAATACTAGAAACTGGAGGATGAGATTAAAGAATTGGAGGAGAAGCTCCTTTATTTGTATAAGCAGAAGCATATATAGCGTGAGAAAATATTATGGGCCATTTATTATAGTTTGTTAAATTTAGATGAGTTGGATTATGTGGAGAAAGAGGAGGCTGAAGTTAAGTAGAAGCGGATTGTTAAGTAGTCCGCTGGGGTTATGGGTTGCAACTCTATAGAGGAGGCTGGTGGGATGGTAGTGTAAGAAGTATGGCTGCATTCTGAGGGGGCAGTAGGTATTTTTAATTGGAGTTCTATAGTGGATGCTAATACTAATTGGGAAAAGTTTCTTAATGTTAGTAGTGAAGGGAATGCGCCTATAGGTGGCTTGTCTGGTACCTAATTTTATTTAGTAGATAAATATACTGATAAGTTTGTTTTCAACTGGTGGGGCGTTTTGCTGGTTGATGGTCTGACTGGTTCCTATTGGTTGAGCGGTTGACTGGTTTTGCTGCTGGGCCGTTTAGTAAGCCTATTGGATTTTCTAGGCTGTTTATTGGTTATTTTAGCTAAGGCTGGGTTCTAGGCCTTGAAATCCTTTAAGAGTTACCTGTAGTATATAAGGTTCTATCCTGGTTCCTATATATTTTTGCTAGTATTATATCCCTTCTATTTAATTAAGTACTCTATTATTCCTTAGTATTATCTTGAGTTTATAATCTTTTCTACTTTATATTTCTTATTATATTTATTAATGGTTTTAATTTATATTTTAAGTTTTGCGTTTTCTAGTGCTAATTCTAGCAGTAAAATATAGAAATTATTATATTATCTTATCCCTTTGGGTAGTAAAAGTTTATAGTTAGTATTTAATTGTTTTTATGAAATTTTAAAGGGGCCGATTTTCTTATGGTTAAGCTTATTGCTGGGTTGCTTGGTTTTGATATTTTAGTAAAGAAGATAGACCTTATCTTCCTCCTTAAGAATTAGTCCCTTAATTCTTTTCTAATTTACATATTTTATTATTTATTTTTATATAAAAGAAAGTTCTGCCTGAATATCCTTCTGAATTTATCTAATTTGTATTACTTTCTGCTCTGCTAATTTTACTGGAGTGTTATCTAGTAGTAACTTATAGTATGCCTGAGGTTTATATCTATAGAGTGTAAAGAAAGGTGACTGTCTAGTTGTGCTGATTGTTATACTATTGTAGGCAAACTGTGCTAGTAGTAGTAGTTCAACCTAATTATCCTATAATTGGTTGATATAGTATTGGAGATACTGTTCTATAATCTGGTTGATTTGTTTTGTTTATCTGTCTGTTTGTAGGTATGCTGTTAAACGGAACCGCTCAGCAGGGCGTTGGTACTCCGTGCAAGGAGTTACCCTAGACTTTGTTGTAAGGAGTTACCCTAGACTTCCTAGCAAGGAGTTACCCTAGACTTGCGAGTCAGGCGATTTTCGCTAAGTACGCCCAGTGCGTGCGTGACGCAAGATGAGTTTGGTGGCCGTGAGTCGATTATTTTGGCCTGCATTTGCACCTTAATTCAGACCTCTGCATTACCCTTATTTCTTACCCAAAAAGTATAT
>NQMI01000044.1:241112-251306 GCA_002270565.1 Stenocarpella maydis
AATAGGAGTTTTACTTAACCTGGAAGTCTGGACATTAGTAGGCCTTAAAAGATTAGCCTTATTAAATCTTACTATAAGGAAGCCTAGCAGATTTTATCCCAATTCTAATCCCATACTAGGTATAGCATAATACTTAGTCTCCCCCTTATTTATCCCTAAGATATTAGCTTGAGAGTATATAATATTCTTTCCTATTATAAGCCTCTTATATTTATTATAGCTAATAACTAGAGTATTCTAGATGCCCCTAATTAGATACCCAGATCTATTAATTTCTGATTGGATAGTAAAACCCTAGATAAGAGCTAAGGCTTTTTTAGCAAGCAAGCTAGGAGGGGCAGATTTAAGCAGCCTAATCTTAATCCAGTCTTTAAACTCCCAGCCATTCTTTCTACAATTTTCTCAGAAGAAAAAGGCAATATAGGTAGCTATAAGGAGTCTACAAGCAGTTAATCCCAGCTGCAGCATAACCTTCACTTGGATCGCCATGCATACCTATTTTGAGAATCCTTCAGGTAGCCCAAGGGTAAGGAAGTATATAATGCAGTCCCTTATATAGGGGTATATCTTATCATAAGTTCTCCAATCAGGATAAGTATTAATTATACTAAGTCGTTTAGTATCCCTATTAAAAATGCTTAATACCTAATGGCCTGGGGTATATATAACTTGGATAATGAACCTCTGGCTATCCTTTAGTGAGTAGTATCTCTACAATCTGGGGGTTTCCCTATTAATATTATAGGTTATGGGCACTATAAAGACCAGGTTGCTGAAATTAATTAGCTGCTAATTAATAAGCCCTAGAATATAATTAGTATGCAGGTATGCCTCTTGAGCTAGGAGACCTTCTGCATCATAAAGGGTTATAAGGAAGTTACTGTAGTGAGTGCTAAATAGGTTCTTCTGCCTAGGGGGGTCTCTAAACTAAGGATAGGGATTAACACCCTTAAAATATGTGTCCATTACCTGCTGCATATGATTATTATGCCCTTATTTTTAATTCTAAAAGAACGGTGGTTATACTAAAAGGTCTGATATATTAAAAGCTTGGGAGAGTGCCAACCCATTATTAAGGATTCTGGTTTTAAATGGGTCTTTTATTGGGTCTGCACTAGCTTTATAATTCTAGTTTTCTTGATTGCAGATATTGCATGGGTTGGGAAATCTTAGCTGCTATATAGGGTTAATATCATTAAAATTCATAATGAAGGGTAATGCTGAAAGTTATGCTTTAAGGCTAACTTAATTAGAAGGGTCTGGGTACTTAATAGTAGGTATGGGGGCGTTAGGATTGTTTATAGGGCTGACTTAGCCTTTTAAACTATTAATAGCTATAAACTAGATTAATAGGGATCCCTTCTTCTTTCTCTTACCTTTCTTTATTATTTGCTAGCTTAAGGAAGATATCTTTCTAATTAGTTGGACTGGGGAAAAGGGTGCTAAGGTAAGGAGAAATTAGGTAATGGAGGGGAGGCAATAAGTTTTAAGGGTAGAGGTTGATGGTTATAGTAGCTTTTAAGTCTTAATAATGCAAGTTGTATTATGCTAATTAGAGATTAGTTAAGGTATGGTGGTTATGGAAAAAGTGGTTGGGTTGGAGGTTATAGCAGAAAGGTGGGCTTTTATTAGAAGGGGAGCCTTAAGATAGGTAAATTACTTGACTTTTTTCCCTTTTCTATTAAGTAGCAACCTTTGCTACTTTAAATGCTTTTGATAAGAGCTCCCCTCTCTGACTTTTTATATTTAAAGTTGCTTTTTTCCTACTAATTCTTTTCTTTAACTTCCCCCTAATAGTATTGTTAACTATTAATTATTAATCTTATTATTAAATTATTAAGCCTCTCTGATTAGATAAGCTTCACTATTGCTATATCTTCTCCTCCTTAATTGAGCTAAGAAGAGAAGGGAAAGGGTAAGGAGCAATTGCCTCTTGTTATTAGGGTCTTTAAAACATATAATTTTCCTCCTATTTATAAAGAGGGCATCTGCACTTGCTTCCAGCTGAATGCAATCCTCTTATAAAATTAGGTCCATGAATTACTGCTTTATAAGGTCTTTATAATAAATATTAAGATGTATAATATTAAGAGTAGAGGTAAGGGTCTTTATGTTCTATAGACCCTCTTCTTAATATGCAAATCTAAGCTGCTTAAACTATTCTTTTCCTTCTTAAAAGCCCTAAAGGCTTATAAGTACCTATAGTTTTGCCTTAGCACTCTGATTAAAGGAGGTCCAAATGATATTTTTGTTGAGTATATAAATGGTAGCCCTTATAAGAAGTATATATTTTATTCATGCTAGGGGAATAACCTTTATTAGGGCCTGGCTCTTCTTACTGCCTTCTTTGGTTGTTGTAATGAGAACCTATGCGACTGTTGCATGTGGCAGATGGGGGCTAACTATAATTAAATAACTCTCTAAGGCTTTATTCTTATTATAAAGTAAAAATCTTTTAAGTATTAATTGCCCTAAGGATTTAAAGATAATCCTTATGCTAATTATATCTATTATATTAAGGGTTACCTTTATGATTTTAAGATGCTAAAGATTTCTAAAAGCAGTTATAATTATATTACTAATGCGTATTCCGATCTAATCAATAAGCCTTTAAATATGCCTCCTTTAAAGCTCTTGCTAGGCAAGTATACTAAGGTAGCTACTAAGATAGGATATAAGGAAACTCACGTGGATGCTGTGAGTGAGATTACCAGATGTATATCTAGGAAGTTTAAGTATAAGCCTATAGATCTCTAGTTATGGTTATAAGGTGATTAGAAGGGTTAGGTAAGGCAGGGGTAGATCTAGTTTTGCAGGTTGCTAATACTTCTTTTAGTAGTAAATTAAGAACTGATGATTTTTGTCTTGCATGTAGTCCTAAGAGAAGTATACTTGTCTGATTAGAGATATAATGTTATCTTGACTTTTTTTATATTTTGACTTTTTTTTTTTATATCCTAACTTTTTTATATCTTATTCTAGAATTTATATTCCTTTAGCTTGGGGTTATTAGGGTTGATAAGTAGAATGTTTATATATAGTATTATCCTTTAAGTCTAATTAGCTAAATTTAATAAGTCTGAATTATATAAGCTATTTATATTGAAGTATGCTTGCACTTGGGGGACTATCCGGCTAGGAAGAGACTAGTCTTAGTACTAATTGTTATTATCCTGATTAGGGGTGGTGGGATAGAGTATATTATCTAGTGTGTTTGGGAAGATATTATATCTGGCTACCTCTAATAGCTTCCTCCCGGTTTATTGACTTTTAGGAGGGTTGTCCTCCCAAAGAAAAGGTACTTTTAGCTCCTAAATTCCCCTTTTATAGATGAATTTCTTTAGGTGCATTAGGGGATAGGTCCCATTAATAGGGATCCCATTAGGGGTCCTTAGCTTATATATATTATTAGGCTTAATAGTATTAATGATATAAGGCCTGAACTATTAATGTATTAGCTTTTGGAATGATAAGTGATTAGATTTCCTCTGCTTATTTATAACTAGCATAAGGTTATCTTTTATAAGAGGCTTGGGTCTATGGAATCCCCGGTGGGTGTCTCTGGTTGCTGCCTTTTTTCTTTGCTTAGCAACTAACTCCTGGGTATATAGGATATCTTGTTTTAGGTTTAGTAATGAGCATAGTTAATATTCCAGTACCTGACCAGAGGTTATATAGGGTGACTAGGCTTGAACTTACTAGGTAGGGATCTCCATTTTAATAGGTAATACTAGGTTAAATCTATAGAGCAGGTAGAACGGGCTTTTCTTATGTAACCGCCTTAAGGATGTCTAATTAGTAAAGAGTACATAAGGAAGGATCTTTTTCCATTTAGTTATACCCCCATTTAGTATCTTTCCTAAGGCTAATACAATATTAAAGTGGCTGTATTTTATAATATTGTTTGCCCTAGGATTATATGCAGATATTCTGATTTAATGCACCCTGAGGTATTTGAGGTATTTGGTAAAGTCTCTAAGGTTCTTAGGTCCCCTATCTATAACTATTGATATGGGTAAGCCTTATTTGAGTAGGAACTTGTTAATAAAGAATTGCTTGATGTTCTTTAAGTTAGCAGCCCTGAGAGCTATTGCCTTAGGCTATCCCATAAGGTTGCAATGTCCTTCTATAAGGTATTAATATCCCTAATTAGAGGGCAAATGCTGAATGTTAATATGAATTTTTGAAAACGGAAGCCCTAAGATAGTGGGTATTACCTTATTATTATAGATCCTGGTATCCCATTTGTTGTATTTAGGATATCTGGTAATTGCCTTTTTTATATCCGCATATATCCCTTTCTAGTAGTATATTGCTTTAATCTGGTAATAGGTAGTATCCCTCTCTCTATAATTAAGGGGAGCGTGAGTATTCCTAATGATTCTTTTTCTTAAATTAGGGTTATTTATAACTCTCCTTCTAGGGAGGTCTTTCTTGGGTTCCCACTAGAGCACTCCTTCCCTAAGGGAAAATACAAGAGCTTTCTTCTTAAAAGCCTTCTGTTACTAATTAGAGAGATAACTAGGTAGAATACTATAGTAGAGGTAATCTGCAATCTCCCTTGATTTCTTTAACCACTAATAACTATCTTCAAGCAATGGTATCTAATTAGAAGGTATTAGAGCCATTATAGGGTTAAGAGAAGCATCACACTATTCCTTAATATCCCCTTGAATTTGTTTATCTACCTTATTTAAAGGACCCAGAGGTTTTCTTAAGAGCAAGTTAGTAACTGAATTATTAACCCCTTTAATATGCCTAACTATAAAGTTATATATTCTGATTACAGCCAGCCATTAAGTAATATAGGCTCTAGGGATATCTAATGCTAACCCCTTTAGCTGCTAAATAAGAATATTTAAGTTAGTCTTTAGGATGAAATGAACTCTATATATATAGAACTAAAGCCGTTTGATTGCATAAAGTATAGCCCAATACTTATATTTTATCACATTATAGAGCTTCTTGGTAGTAGTCTATGAGCTATTCTTGTATTAGACTGGATAATGAACCCTATCTTTTACCTGCATTAGATAGACACCCTAGCCATCTAGGCTTATATTAACTATAAGGATAATCTCTCCCTTATTATAGTTAATATTTATAAGGTAGGGTTTTAAAGTGATTGTTAACTTGAGGGCATTTATAGCTTTCTAGCAGCTTTTAGTCTAAATAAATAGAGTACCCTTCTTTAGTAGGTTAAAAAGAAAATATTATATAATTCTATAAAAGGGCATCCAGATCTAATAAAAGTTAATTAGGCTGAGAAATGATTGGAGCTGGCTAATATTTTTATAAATCTCCTACTCCTTAATCTTAATGATTTTTTTATCTACAGGAGAGCAGCCTAGAGTCCCACATATATAACCTATAATGTTAGCCTGCTTTTTACATTATTTGGATTTAGTAGTATTAATTACACTACTAGCAAGCTCTATATTAAAAAGCACATTATTAAGGTTCTTAATGTGCTCTATGATATACCTCTGTACCTTAGGAAGGTTATTAAGCTCCTGATTATTATAGGTGGACTCTAGCCCTTTTACTGCAATATTGTTAAGGAATGGGCGGCAGACTATTGGAATTAGGTTGTAAAACAAGCAAACTATGCATCTTATGAATTATGCTACTGAGTTTGTAGCTCTTATGGGCAGCTTATACTGTTAAAATAGCCCGATTAGAGTTGTAAAGGTGGTAATATTACGGCTTTTTTCTTCTAGCTTAATCTGGTTATACCCTAAGAAAAAGTCTAAAAGCAATAGAACCTAATATATTGCAAACTCCTTAGCAAACTTATTAGCAGCTAAAGGAATAAAGGCATCTCTAATTATAACCTAATTAGCCTTAGAGATATTGTTAATTAACTAATAGCTACTATCCTTCTTCTTAATAAGGAACTACTAGTTTTAATAGGAGATATGAGATTCTTTAATTACACCCCTAGCTTCTTATTCCCTTAACATTTTAATGGCAGTCTCCCTTAATGCTCTGGAGAGCTTAATAGTTTTCATCTAATATACCTAATAAGGAACTATCTTAATGAACTAAGAAGGGGCGATATTTATGCTAATTTGGGAGATATAAGACCAGTCCTATATAAGAGCTTCTTCCCTATTCTCTAGGAGGTGAGTAAATATTGACTTTTTTTGATTAAAGAGCCCTTTATAGTTTCCTATAATAATATACTAAAGGTATTCTAGTATTAATTATAACCCTCTTGGAATAAAGGAGAATTTAGGTCTGATCCATGGGTTATATTTGCTTCCTTTATTAGTATTAATTAGATGCCTAACCCTAGCCTTATAGCTTAGCTTCTAATTTATAGTTCCCTTAGGGATAGTGCTATTAGAGGGAAAGTTGTTAATAGGGTGGACTTTTACCCCTACCCTTTTATATAGGGTCCTAATAGCTAGAGCGGTTGCCCCCTTTTCTTAGTCTGGCCGGAATTGAGTTGTAGGTCTCTAGGGTATACCTATCCAGATAAAAGACTGCTGATTAGAGTAATATAATAGGATATTAGGCCTATAGATATAGAGAAAGGAGGCAAAAAATTTTAGTACTAGGGTTCTAGCTTNCCTAGCTTCTCGCTCCCTTAACATTTTAATAGCAGTCTCCCTTAACGCTCTAGGGAGCTTAATAGTTTTCGTCTGGTATGCCTGGTGAGGAACTATCTTAATGGACTGAGAAGGGGCGACATTTATACTAATCTGGGAGATATAAGACTAGTCCTATGCAAGAGCTTCTTCCCTATTCTCCAGGAGGTGAGTAAATATCAACTTTTCCTAATTAAAGAGCCTGTTATAGTTTCCCATAATAATGTGCTAAAGGCGCTCTAGCGTTAATTGCAACCCCCTTGGAATGGAGGAGAATCTGGGTCTGATCTATGGGTCATATTTACTTCCTCTATTAGCATTAATCAGATGCCTAACCCTAGCCTCATGGCTTAGCTTCTAATTCACAGTTCCCTTAGGGATAGTGCTATTAGAGGGAAAGTTATCGATAGGGTGGACTTTTACCCCTACCCTTTTATATAGGGTCCTAATAGCTGGAGCGGTTGCCCCCTTTTCTTAGTCCGGATGGAATCAAGTTGTAGGTCTCTAGGGTGTACCCATCTGGATAAAAGACTGCTGATTAGAGTAACCTAATAGGATATTAGGCCTATAGATGTAGAGAAAGGAGGTAAAAAATTTTGGTACTAGGGTTCTGGCTTCCTTATCTGAAAGGCTTCTAAGGATATTATTATCTTAGGATAACCTGAGGTTGGTTTTGAGAGGGTCCATTAGAGCTCCAATTGTAACCCGCCTCTGATTAGAGGAGTCTAGCTAAAGGAGGACTATCATTACCCTCTAAGGAAGGTATTTTTGGGGAACCATTGTACCTTCGGTAGTAGCCACCTGGAAAGGCTTCTGGTTCCTCCTCCCCAGCCCATACATTACTTGCAACCTATTAAGAGTAATATATGCAAAAAGGAACCCCCTTAATTACTTAAAAGTTAAGTTTATATCTAAAAAGAAAGGCATCCCTAAAAGGATGTTATAAGTAGTATTATGCGTTTTATCATCTATAATAAAGAAAATAGCCCTTGTCCTATTGTAGCTAATGCACACCCACTCCTTAGTTACTCTAATTAATACTAGTAACGCTTCATTATAAACTGTGGAGTTTATATCTTAAAATAGAGTATAAGATAACTTATTCTGGCGGCAATAGGATAAAGGAAGAAGATTTATCTTAGTACCTGTATCCAGTAGGGCTGGAAGGATCTTATGGCTCTCTGAAGCAATCCTAATGTTTAAGTAGGTGGATCTGTAGCAACCACGGTTCACTATATTAGCAGTTTGAGATGATATTAAATTTACCTCATACCTGATGATATGCGTCTGATTAGAGCTTGAGTATTGCTTATGTCTAATTTTGGATGAAGTAGAGACCATACTGAGTCCTGGACCTGTGGCTTAAGGCATATCTCTATCCGGGATTGGCTTGAAAGGCTACTCATTAAGAGAGGTATTATCCCTGTAAGTAAGGAGCTCTCTGATTAGAATAGTATTAGTCTCGCTAAGCGCAAGAATATCTGAAATTAGCATTTTGATTGAGGTGGTGAGGATGGCATCTATGGCCTTAGCTTTAGGGGTCTGGGGGATTAGGGGTCCTTGTTTAGGCTTAGCTTTGGTTGATTTTTCAGTCTTGCTCAGACCTATCAGATTACCCTTTGTTTTACTTTTCCCGTCCCCAGCCATAATGGAAGTCTCTTACTGGATTTCTAGTATTACCTCCTCTTTATTAGAAATTATCTGTAATCTTGGGTTAGAATTAATAACTGATTCTAAGTCTGGCCTAGCATCAAATATTATATCGTTAATATCCCGATTGGGGTTATCTCTATTTATTCTCTTTCTTTTTACAGCATTTATAGCAATTAAGGGTACTAAAGTTTCCATATATTGGGTTTTATTGCTAATAAACACTAGTTTAGGTCTAGGAATCAACATTATAGAGAGGGAATTTACTTTAGTTCCTAGATTAGGGTCCTAAATCTTCTTTAGTTCCCTAAGAGATATATCGCCCTTAAGTTTAAAGTAGTTAGCAATTAGAGACTAATATCTCTAAACATAAGGTAAGTCCATCCTTTCTTTTAAAAGCAAAAATTCCAGATAGCCTCTAGCAAACTTCTTAATACTATAATATTCCATATCCCTATAGAAAGCTAGGGCTATAAGATTAAGCTAGTTAGATCTGCCTTTGCAGATATCCTCTTAAGAGCTAAAAAACACTGAGTTGCTTTCCCACCTAAGAGACTAGACTAGGTCGAGCTTAATGAGTTCCAGCAATTTAAAATATTAATAGGCCCTATAATTAGAGGAAGTGCTATATTTATAGCACTTTCTGATCTTACTGTTCCATTAATAGGCCAGCTTAGATATATTCTACTGATAGTCTTTAGAGTATCCATCAGTAAAACCATCCTCCTAATCATAATCAGCTTCTAATAAGTTTAAGGATATAATTACACTAGGGCTATTAAGTCCCAAGCAAGCCTAGCTTTAATTATAGCTAAGCACCCTATCAATATATGCTTGATTTACATTAAGTTTATTTAATATAGGCTGCAGGCTTTCCATAAGGTCATTCTTAGTTACAAACTTAATCTCCATCTAAGCAAACTTATAGGCCAAGTTATCCACTAAAGAGTCTTCATTAAACCAGACATTCTTCTAAATAATCTTATATCCCGGCTAATTAAAGTAAGAGGGGGTTTATACTAATGATTCCATAGTCCTTAGGGCAGATCAAGGCTATAGGTGAGGTATCTTTATAAGCTAAATAAGAGGGGGATGGTGAGTCATAAGACCAGCCCCCCTTATATCATTATGCTCATCCTAACGGGAGTACTCTAGTTCCTTATTAATTAGAGAAAGGAGTTCTATTTTAAAAGTTCTCTAGTTATAGGTTCTAGCCTCCTTATCAGATATACTTCTAGTGGCTAATATCTTCTTTAGGGTTAATAGCAAGATTTGATAGAACGGCCAGGTTAGCGAGATTAGACTATTATTAGTGGAATCCAGTACCTAGTTATAAGTTGCAATCCAGTGCTTCCAGGCTTCCAGATCTTCAGCAGGGTAATTCCTCCGGATAGTATTAATTACCTCGGATGGATCAGCATAAAAGGCAGCATTATGGATTTGGTAGTGGGCTATCAGCTGGCCTTTCTAACCAACTTAATCATGCTCTCCTGTAATAATCATATGAACATTATTGATTAAGCTCGAGGTAGTGCAAACCTGGAGGAATAAGCTAAGTACCTAATCTAATGGATACTAGAACTGGTTAGCAATAGTCTCCACTGAATTAACAACTTTGATGATATTGGTTCCATTAAATTGCGGAGTTGATTAAAGCATAAATGGCAAGGCCCAAAGGGCAGTATTTCTAAAGGGCATTAAAGGTATAATAGGCTAAGAAGCTGCCGAATGGGTAGTATAGGAGTATAATGCTCCTAATTAGAGATCCTAGATGGGGTGGGGGCAGGTTCCTAAGGAGACTAGCGTCCTTAAGGTAGACCTTTCTTTGATAAGAGCCCCCTTACCTTATCTATATCCTGCTCCCTTCCCCTAGAGGGAGAACCTCTAGTAGATAGGGGAGTAGAATGAACATTTTCTATTGAGTAAATAGAGGATATAGGTCCTAATTAGT
>NQMI01000044.1:251596-276182 GCA_002270565.1 Stenocarpella maydis
AGGAGTTATTTCTTAAGCATATATATTGTTCCGGGGTCTAGGGGAACCGGCATGTTTCGGAATCCGGAGGAAAACCAGCCTTGGCATTCCCCCCCCCCTCCAAGACTATAAGAAGGGGCCTTCCTGCGTTGCTTTTGAGAAATTTCTAGTCCTAGAGAATCAATCTTTTTATACCCTGTGAATTTGTATCTGTCAGATATATACGTGTGTACTGTGAAACTATTTCTTGTGCCCTCTTTTTTCTGCCTCTCCTTTTTGGCACCCTCTATTCCCCTCATAACTCTCCTATCGCGTCAGGGGCTCCTCTTCTTGCCTTCCACGCTCCTCTTGGGGTGGTTGCTTGATCAGGGCTCTGGCAGAACGTGTGCCTTTTTGTGTGTGTGGAGGTTTTGTCCTCTCGCTCTCCCCTCTGGGCCCGTTTTCAATATTACCCGAAACTCTCTTGCCCTTAGATATAGCACCTGAAGGTTTAATATGCTAATTCCCTAATATGGGTAAACTAGGTGTAATGGAGCTCTGGTTTAATTAATTAGGCCCCTCTTCAGTTTTCCCTTTTAAGTTATTATTATAATATTTGGTTACCCTATTAAATACTATATTTAAGATATTGTTTGATATTGTATAATATTGGGTTGGGTGATAGTGGTGCTGGATGTTATATGCTTCTGCAGGGAGTTAAAGAGGTTCCTGCCCTACCGACTGCTGTCCTTCTGATTGGTAAGCTTGGAGCTTCCGCTAGTGTTGGCACCCCCTGCGGTTAGGATAGCTAGCGTTAGCAGCATGAGGGTATTCCGAATATTTATGTTGTCCTCTCCTCTGGTTGCTTGCAGTTGAGTAGCTCCTGCCTGCTACTATAGTAAGACTTTATAGTATTTAATGTAACCTTCTATACTGATATTATTCACTCTAATTATACCTAGTTATTCCTATATGCATCTTAATAAATTTCGAATAGTACTTAATACCTTTACTTCTTCTAGATATATTTGGTAGAGAGAAACATTTAATACCCTTAGATAGCACTTATATCTTGCCTCTTTAGAAAGTAGCTCTGGTATAAAGAAACATTTAACTTTACTATTACTATAAAGGACTGATTAGGACTTATTTACTCCTATATGCATCTTAGTAAACCTCAAATAGTACTTATGCTTTTACCTTCTCCCAAGACCCCTAGTAGAGAGAAACATTTAATACCTTTAGATAGCACTTATACTAGGCTCTCTCCTAAGAATATAAAAGTGGAGAGAAACATTTGCCTCTATTATTACCATAAGGGACTAATTAGGACTTATATTCTCTATTTACCCAATAGAAAATATTCATTCTGCTCCCCTATCTACTAGAGGTTCTCCCTCTAGGGAAAGAGAGTAGAATATAAATAAGGTAAGGGGGCTCTTATTAAAGAAAGGTCTACCTTAAGGACGCTAGTCTCCTTAGGAACCTGCCCCCACCCTATCTAGGACCTCTAATCAGGAGCGTTATACTCCTATGCTACCCATTCAGGCAGCTTCTCAGCCTATTATACCTTTAATGCCCTTTAGAAATGCTACCCTTTAGGCTTTGCTATTCATGCTTTAATTGACTCCGCAATTTAATGGAACTAATATCATTAAAGTTATTAATTCAGTAGAGACCATTACCAACTAGTTCTAGTATCCATTGGATTAGGTACTTAGCTTATTCCTCCAGGTTTGCACTACCTCAAGCCTAGTCAATAATGTTCATATGATCACTATAGGAGAGCATAATTGGGTTGGTTAGAAAGGCCAGCTGATGGCCCACTACTAAATCCATAATGCTGCCTCTTATACTAATCCATCTGAGGTAATTGACACTATCTGGAGGAATTACCCTACTGAAGATCTGGAAGCCTAGAAGCACTGGATTGTAACTTATAACCAGGTATTAGATTCCACTAACAACGGTCTGATCTCGCTAACCTAGCCGTTCTATTAAATCTTGCTATTAACCCTAAAGAAGATATTAGCCACTAGAAGCATATCCAATAAGGAGGCTAGAACCTGTAACTAGAGAACTTTTAAGATAGAACTTCTTTCTCTAATTAATAAGGAACTGGAGTACTCCCATTTGAATGAGCATAATAACATAAGGGGGGCTGGTCTTGCAACTCGCTATCCCCCTCCTATTCAGCTTATAAAGANATTTAATACCCTTAGATAGCACTTATATCTTGCCTCTTTAGAAAGCAGCTCTAGTATAGAGAAACATTTAACTTTACTATTACTATAAGGGACTAATTAGGACCTATTCACTCCTATATGCATCTTAGCAAACCCTAAACAGCACTTATGCTTTTACCTTCTCCCAAGACCCCTGGTAGAGAGAAACATTTAATACCTTCAAATAGCACTCATACTAGGCCCTCTCCTAAAAATATAAAGGTAGAGAGAAATATTTGCCTCCATTATTACTACAGGGGACTAATTAGGACCTATATCCTCTATTTACCTAATAAAAGATATTCAATCTACTCCCCTATCTACTAGAGGTTCTCCCTTTAGGGGAAGGGAGCAGGATATAAATAAGGCAAGGGGGCTCTTATTAAAGAAAGGTCTATCTTAAGGACGCCGGTCTCCTCAGGAACCTACCCCCACCCCATCTAGGACCTCTAATCAGGAGCATTATGCTCCTATACCACCCATTTAGGCAGCTTCTCAGCCTATTATACCTTTAATGCCCTTTAGAAATGCTGCCCTTTAGGCCTTACTATTTATACTTTAATTAACTCTGCAATTTAATAAAACTAATATTATTAAAGTTATTAATTTAGTGGAAACCATTACTAACCAGTTCCAGTATCCATTAGATCAGATACTTAGCTTATTCCTCCAGGTTTATACTACCTTAAGCCTAATTAATAATGTTTATATAATTACTATAGGAGAGTATAATTAGGTTGGTTAGAAGGGCCAGCTGATAGCCTACTATTAAATCCATGATGCTGCCTCTCATACTAATCCATCCGAGGTAATTAATACTATCCGGAGGAATTACCCTGCTAAAGATCTAGAAGCCTGGAAGCACTAGATTGCAACTTATAACCAGATACTGGATTCCACTAATAACGATCTGATCTCGCCTACCTAGCCGTTCTATCGAATCTTGCTATTAACCCTAAAGAAGATATTAGCCACCAGAAGTATATCCAACAAGAAGGCTAGAACCCATAACTAGAGAACTTTTAAGATAGAACTCCTTTCTCTAATCAATAAGGAACTAGAGTACTCCCGTTAGGATAAGCATAATAATATAAGGGGGGCTAGTCTTGCGACTTACCATCCCCCTCCTGTTTAGCTTATAAAGACACCTCACCCACAGCCTTAATCTGCCCTGAGGACTATGGAATCATTAGTATAAACCCCCTCTTGCTTTAATTAGCCAGGATATAAGATCATTTAGAAGAATATCCGGTTTAATAAAAACTCTTTAGTAGATAACTTAGCCTATAAGTTTACTTAGATAGAGATTAAGTTTATAACTAAGAATAACCTTATGAAAAGCCTGCAGCCTATATTAAATAAACTTAATGCAAATCAAGCATATATTAATAGGGTGCTTAGCTATAATTAAAGCCGGGCTTACATGGGACTTAATGGCCCTAGTATAATTATATCCTTAAACTTATTAGAAGCTAATTATAATTAGGAGGATAAAGTTTTACTAATAGACACTCTAAAGACTATAGGTGGAATGTATCTGAGCTGGCCTATTAATGGAACGGCAAGATCAGAAGGTGCTATAGATATAGCAATTCCTCTGATTATGGGGCCTACTAATGCTCCAAATTGCTGGAACTTATCAAGCTCAGCCTAGTCTGGTCTCCTAGCTCTGGCTTTCTATAGGGATATAGAACATTATAGCATTAAGAAGTTTGCTAGAGGCTGTCTGGAATTTTTGCTTTTAAAAGGAAGGACGGACTTACCTTGCATTTAGAGATATCAGTCTCTAATCGCCAACCGCCCTGAACTTAAGGGCGATATATCTCTTAGGGAACTAAAGAAGATTTAGGACCCTAATCTAGGAACTAAAGTAAATTCCCTCTCTGCAATATTAATTCCTAAACCCAAACCAGTATTTATTAGTAATAAAACCCAATATACGGAAACTTTAGTACCCTTAATTATTATAAATGCTATTAAAAGAAAGAGAACAAATAGAGATAATCCTAATTAGGATATTAATAATATAATATTTAATGCTAGCTAGACTAGAACCGGGATTGTAACTCCAACCTAAGGATTATAGATGATTTCTAATAAAGGGGAGGTAGTGCTAGAAATGTAGTAAGGGACTTCTACTATAGCTAGGCACGGGAAAAGTAAAATAAGGGTGATCATTGGTTTAAGTAAGATTGGAAAAATTTAACTAAAGCTAAGAACCTAAATAAGGACCTGATCCCAGACCCTAAGAGACAGGGCTATAGATGCCATTCTTGCTACCTCAATCAAAATGCTGATTTCAGATATTCTCGCGCTTAGCGAGACTAATACTATTCTAATCAGAGAGCTCCTTGCTTGCAGGAATAATACCTCTCTTAAAATAAGTAGCCTTTAAGCTAGTTTCGCAGATAGGGATATACCTAAAGCGCCTATAGGTCCTAGGACTAGTATAGTTTCTGCTTTATTTAAAATTAGATATAAGTAATACTCAAACTCTGATTAGATGTATATTATTAGGTATGAGGTAAATTCAATATTGTCTTAAACTGCTAATATAGTAAACTATAGTTGCTATAGATCTGCCTACCTAAATATTAGGATTGCTTTAGAGAGTTATAAGATCCTCCCAGCCCTACTAAATATAAGTGCTAAGATAAATGTTCTTTCTTTCTCCTATTGCTATTAGAATAAGTTATTCTATATTTTACTTTAAAATATAAACTCTATAGTTTATAATGGAGTATTACTTATACTAATTAAAGTAACTAAGAAGTAGGTATATATTAGCTATAATAAAATAAGGGCTATTTTCTCCATTATAGATAATAAAATGCATAATACTACTTATAATAACCTTTTAGGGATGCCTTTCTTTTTAGATATAAATTTAACTTTTAAGCAATTAAGGAGGTTCCTTTTTATATATATTACTCTTAATGGGTTGTAAGTAATGTATGGGCTGGGGAGGAGGAACTAGAAGCCTTTCTAGGTGGCTATTACTAAAGGTATAATGGTTTCCTGAAAATACCTTCCTTAGAGGGTAATAATGGTCTTCCTTTAGCTAGACTCCTCTAATTAGAGGCGGGTTATAATTGGAGCCTTAATGGACCCTCTTAAAACTGATCTTGGGTTATCCCAGGATAATGATGTCCTAGGGAGCCTTTTAGATAAGGAAGCTAGGACCCTAGTATTAAAATTTTTTACCTCCTTTTTCTATATCCCTAGGCCTAATATCCTATTGGGTTACTCTAATTAGTAGTCTTTTGTTTGGATGGGTGTACCCTAGAGACCTGTAACTTGATTCTAGCTGGATTAAGAAAAGGAAGCAACTGCTCTAGCTGTTAGGACCTTATATAAAAGGGTAGGGGTAAAAGTCCACCCTATTAACAACTTTCCCTCTAATGGCACTGTCCCTAAGGGAACTGTGAATTAGAAGCTAAGCTATAAGGCTAGGGTTAAGCATCTAATTGATACTGGTAGAGGAAGCAAATATAACTTATGGATTAGATCTAGATTCTCCTCCATTTTAAGAGGATCGCGATTAACGCTAGAGCGCCTTTAGTATATTATTATGGGAAATTATAATAGGCTCTCTAATTAGGAAAAGTTGATGTTTATGTACCTCCTGGAGAATAGGGAAAAAGCTCTTGTATAGGATTAGTCTTATATCTCTTAGATTAGTATAGATATTGCCCCTCCTTAGTCCATTAAGATAGTTTCTTACTAGGTATATTAGATAATAACTATTGAGCTCCTTAGAGTATTAAGGGAGACTGCTATTAAAATATTAAGTGTAATGATCAAAGGGTTTCCAAGTACATTAAACCTGAAAGATCAAGGGTTTATGTTCGGAATATGTTGTTAGGCGGTTGTTGAGCAATATTGTTAACTGATAATGATTACTAGCTATGAGGCTATCTAATGTTGGGATTGAATACTTAGATTGACGACTGAAGAGTCTATTCTATGGAAACTATCTACTGTGGTGATGATTATGTCTGTATATATATTCCGACTCTTTAGTGGCTTGATGGAATCGATGGTGATGCTGTTGACTGGATGCCGCTTGATGGAATCGATATAGATCCCATCGATCCTGGTGGGTTCCTGACCCTAACCCTGATAAGGTGGCGTTACTGATTGGATTAGGCGGGGCGCTCCTTTTGGGGGTTACTTCCTAGCCTGCGGGGTTGTCTTCTGCGGTAGTTAGCCGCTAATGTGTGTTGGCTCATAATACTATCTTCCTTCTTGCTTCTTTTGTTCTTAAAAGTGTTCCGTAAGTTATTTTTGCTTGTTTATGTTCTTGTTTACTCCTTCCTAATTCGTTATGTTGGGTAGGGTTACTAAGTCTTGTCCCGTGAAGTCCTTTTCTGTTGCTGAGCATAAGGCCGCCCTTCTTTTTGCTATTGCCTTGAAGGGCAGCATTGTTCCTATGCCTTATTCTTATTGTAAAGAGCACAACCTGGCTAAGGACTGCAAGGTTGCGGATACTGGTATTCGTTTAGGTGGGTTTTGGGTGTGACTAGTATTCAGGTTATTGGTTGGATAGGGCGACTGGTATTGGTGTGCTTTTCCGAGGGGTTAACTGGTTGCTAGCTTCTGGTTATTCCTATTGTGATTAGTCTCTTATTAGTTGTTTTCCCTGTTTTAGCTGTAAAGTCCGGGGTTTATTATATAGTTTCATTATGATGTTGGTTTGTTATAGTTCATTATGTATAGGGTTTTCAGGCTGCGTTCCTAGTTTCTAGGACTATTCCATAGTGGTCCACGCATAGTACTTTTTGAGTTTATTATAATAGTGGGTTAAGTTTTAAGCCGGTTCCTATGTGTTTTTGCTGGAGTTATAGCCTTTCTACTTAATGAGGTACTCTATTATCCCTTAGTACTATCTTAAGTCTATAATATTTTCTACTTTATATTCCTTATTATATTTATTAAGGGTTTTAATCTATATTTTAAGTTTTCTATTTTTGTATGCTAGTTCTAAGAGTAAGATATAAAAGATTGGGTGTTATTTTATTTCTTTAGGTAGCAAGAGTTTATAGTTAGTATCTAAAAGTTTTCTTAAAATTTTAAAGGAGTTAATTTTCTTATAGTTAAGCTTTTTATTAAGTTGCTTAGTTTTAATATTTTAGTAAAGGAGGTAGACCTTATCTCCCTCCTTAAGAATTAGTCCCTTAATTCTTTTCTGATTTATATATTTTAATATTCATTCTTATATAAAAGAAAGTTCTACTTGGATATCCTTCTGGATTTATCTGATTTATATTACTTTTTATTCTGCTGATTCCGCTAGGGTGTTATCTAATAGTAATTTATAGTATGCCTAAGGTTTATATCTATTAAACGGAACCGCTCAGCAGGGCATTAGTACTCCGTGCAAGGAGTTACCCTAGACTTCATTATAAGGAGTTACCCTAGACTTCCTAGCAAGGAGTTACCCTAGACTTGCGAGTCAGGCGATTTTCGCTAAGTACGCCCAGTACGTGCGTAACGCAAGATAAGTTTAGTGGCCGTAAGTCGATTATTTTGGCCTGCATTTACACCTTAATTCAGACCTCTACATTACCCTTATTTCTTACCCAAAAAGTATATAACCTAGTACATTAAATAGCTTAATTTCCGAAGTTCATTCATACTTAATTTGGGTATTACTAGGGCTATAGTTAGCTAGTTGCTTGGAACCAAAGATAGTGTATTAAAAGGGCGAATTTTCCGGCATTTGCAAATTTACACCAGAGCCGACCGCAGCATGCCCAGGGGTGAGACAACGTCGAAGGGTATATAAGGAGGGCTTACAGAAGCCCAACTTAATTCAATACAAAGTTGTCCAGACCATTATCAATCATCCCAATTCGCCTCAGAGCACCATACTACAACCCTGCCGAAACACACGCTAAACTGAATGCTATTCTATAGCACAAATTCATCAGAGTATCTATAGAGTGTAAAGAAAGGTAACTGCTTAGTTGTACTAGTAGTTATACTGTTATAGGCAAACTATGCTAATAGTAGTAGTTCAACCTAATTATTTTATAATTAATTAATATAGTATTAGAGGTATTATTCTATAATCTGGTTGATTTATTTCGTTTATCTATTTATTTATAGATATACTATTATTAAGAGCTTATGCCTTATTTTAAGTTACTTCATTAGTAACTTTTAAAAGTTTAATATAAAGAGCTTATCTTTATTTAAAATGATTTTATATAGCATTCTATAGTTGCTTATAATGATCCATAAGAATATATATATAAGTTCTTCTATAGTGCTAGCTTCCTTATATAGTATAAAGTATATATACTTGCTTAGTCTATAAACTACTATTAGGATACTGTTATATAGTACTTCAGTTAAGGGTTCTTATAAGAGAGGTAGCTTAATGATAAAGTCCAGGCTAATGGATAACCATATAGCTGTGGGTATTAGTAAGGGTTTTAGTAATCCATATGGTTTATATCTGGAGGCCTTATTTTTATTATATGAGTTACATTTGCTAATAATATCTTGAACCTTCTCTTTAAGGTTGGGGATCTGATAATTCTGCTGAATCCTTTTGATTATTGCTGCAACACCTTGGTGGCTATATGTTAGTGCTCTGTGTATTTCTGTAATTAATTTATCTTATTCCTTTAGATTGGTAGGGGTCTTTCTGGTTTGAAAGTTGATTCTAATTATAGTGTTAAGTTTGTAGTTAAGAATAAGGCTTCTATCTTCTTGGGTTTTAAATACTATCTATTCTATAGGTAAGTTCTTATCTTAATAGTTAGGTCTTTAACTTAGTGCATCCGCTCTTGCATTCTTAGCTCTATTTATATAAATAACCTTAATGTTAAATTATAATAAGAACTCTATATATTTAAGTTATTATTTATTAAGAGTTTTAGTTATTATAAAAGTTATAAGATTCTTATAATCTGTATAGAGTTTGATCTGCTTTTTAGCTCCTATAAGGTAGTATTGCTATTCCTAGAATGTATATATTATAGCTATAAATTCCTTATCTAGTATAGTATAGCGGGTTTCTGGTTTATTAAACTTCTTACTAAAGTTTATAATGATATATATCCTTCCTTAGGTATCTTTTTAAGTAAGTTCTCCATTTATAGTATTATCTAAGGTATCTATATGGATTTTAAATTCCCTCTCTAGGTCTGCTTCCTTAAGTATGGGGTTTTTTATGATTTTATCTTTAAGTATTTAAAAAGCTTATTATTCAGTATCTATCTATTTAAAGGCATATTCCTTCTTAATAAGGTCTGTTAATGGTTTCGCAATGTTATCATACCGTATAATGAATTATTAATAGAAGTTAGCATATCTAAGGAATGCTCTAATGTCCTTAATGTTTATAGGGGTTGGCTATTCTTTAATTGCTTTAACTTTTCCTTTTTGTATCTTGATTTTTCCTAGTTTAATTATATACTTAAGGTAGTTAACTTTTTATATATACTAGTTGTATTTTTCTGGTTCTACTAGGAGATTAGCATTCTAAAGTTTTTAGAGAACCTTTTGAATATATTCCTTATAATTATTAAGGTTTTCTAAGAAGATAAGAATATTATTTAAGTAAGTAATAATAAAGATATTTAGGTATTTGCTTAAGACTTAGTTAATTATTTCCTGGAATAATATAAGGGTATTAATTAATCTAAAAGGTATAACTATTATCTTATAATGCCTATAGTATATTCTAAATACCATCTTCCATTCTTTTCCTTCTTTTATTTAGATAAGGTTATATCTGTGCTTTAAGTTGAGTGCTATAAACTATTTTGCTCCTTTAAGTTAATCCTATAGTTCCTTAATAAGCAGGAGAGGGTATTAGTTCTTAATTATAATGTTATTTAATTATTAGTAGTTAATATAAAGTTATAGCTTGCTATTCTTCTTTAATATAAAGAGGATTAGGTATCTTACTAGTGATCATGATGGCCTGATGAATCCCTTCTAGAGGTTTTCATTGAGGTATTCTCTAAGTGCTTTAAGTTGTTCTTCATTAAGTCTGTAGATAGGCTTAAATTAGGGTATTATTCTAGGTTCTAATAGTATTTTATAGTCTTATTATATGTATTGTGGTAATATAGTATTGAGTTGTTCCTGGAATACTTTCTTGAATTCGTGATAGTCTTCTGATATCTATATTAGTCTGTTGGTTTTATCTCCTTCTTTTTCTTCCTTTAGGTAAAGGAGGTATTATTGTGTTTCCTGTGTTGTATGCTGACTGGTTGTGTTGGAGTGGTGATCTCTTGATTAGCTTCGGTTCTTCCGCGAGGCGCTTAAGTGGCCTAATCCTTCTCTGCCTTCCTGGAGTCGGGCCTTCTGTCCGCTCCCAGAGGTATCCATGGGTTCATTTGAGTGCTTCGCTTATTTGCTATCCTTAGTAATATAACTCCTTCCCTTGCTGTTAATTGCAACCTTCTCCTGGGGAATGGCATTATCTTAAAAGATCTGGTTAGTGGTCTAATTGATTTGGGGGTTGTTCTTTCTTAACTAAAGTATTCCTAAGATTAACTAATGATTTGCTATTTTAGTAATATTAAATAATAGTGATTCCATATGGTTGTAAATCCAAACTAGGAGAGGATTAGTTTTTATGTTAATAATTTCATTGCTATAAGATACTTTAGTTCTATCTACTGTATTGAGTCTGTAGGGTTCCCTTTTCTTATGCTATAGTAGGTAGTATTTATTTACTACCTTTGGGGATATAAAATTCCCTTGTGCTCTACTATTAATGAGTGCTGAGCATGTGTGGACTTCTAGCTTAATCTGAACCATTAGGTGGCTGTAGTTGCTTGTTATTATATAGAAGTACCTTGTGATATAGTTAGTTGCTGCCTAAGGTTTTATAGATAGCCCTCCTAGTTTTTTAACTGCTTATCTGCTGCTAGGACCTTCTTGATGCTCTTAAGGTTTTGCTTTGTGATGTCTTGTGATTCTTGTAGGTTATTAATTAGCTGTTGCATGCTGTAATCCTATTCCTTCGTTGTTGGAGTTTTGAGTAGCAGCCCCTGCTGTCTTAGTAGATACTAATCCTAAGCCTTATTAAGCATGTGTACCTTGCAGATTGGTTTATTGTAATTTACCCATCCGCTAGGGTTTTATAGGTATTCCAAGGGTGTATGGGAGTCCAGCCTTATTAGGGTGTATCCCATCTTATTATGTTTTTGGTGCAGGTGCTAGTTCTTAAAATTATTATGCTTATATATATATTTGATATCTTTACCTAAATATTATTAGGGAAACTAGTTATACTTGGTTTTCTCCCTTATGTGTTCCTTATATCTATTATAGATATATAATACTTAGGAGATATTCTGATGCTTATTATGTGTTGGGCATATGCATCCTATATCTCCTAGCCTTCTGTATTCCTAAGTAGATTATCCTATAGTTTCTTTAAAAGGTCTCCCTGTAATTATAACTACTGTAATGTTAATTCTTAGGGCTAGAAGGGGTGCTTGTCCTAGGTAGTCTTGTGGTTCCTTCTACTGAGTTTGTAGCGCAAGTATGGCCTAAGGGATAGGTTTTCCCCCCATCCTGGGGTTAATTTGCAGGAGTTCCTCCCCATTTCTTACCGCTAGGGTTCTTCCCTGCTTTTTTAAAGCGTTCTTAGGAAACCATCCGGTAGCTTCCTTATTACTGTGGTAAGTAGTATAGCTGTTGTTAAAGCAAGCTATCTAATTAAGCGATAGTGAAAACGGGCCCAGAGGGGAGAGCGAGAGGACAAAACCTTCTCACACACAAAAAGGCACACGTTCTGCCAGAGCCCTGATCAAGCAACCACCCCAAGAGGAGCGTGGAAGGCAAGAAGAGGAGCCCCTGACGCAATAGGAGAGTTATAAGGGGAATAGAGGGTGCCAAAAAGGAGAGGCAGAAAAAGAGGGCATAAGAAATAATTTCACAGTATATATATATATATCTAATAAATATAAATTCATAGGGTATAAAAAGATTGATTCTTTAGGACTAGAAATTTCTCAAAAGCAATATAGGAAGGCCCCTTTTTATAGTCTTAAAGGGAGGGGGGGGATGCTAAGGCTGGTTTTTCTCTAAATTCTGAAATATGCTAGTTCCCCTAAACCCTAGAATATACCCCTCTCCAGACTATTATAAAGAATAAGTAATAGTTCGCCTGAAATAATTAAAATCATTTTCCTCCTCTAATCAGATAAGCTACTTAAATTTAGCTCTATTGGACCCTTTATAGCTCTTAATTTCTAACCCGCTTATTCCTACTCTTATTTTATTATAGCACGCTCGATCTATAATCCTTCTCCTCTTGCTTAGCTGCCTTTTTATAAGCCCAGGATTAATGGCTGTTACTAATTACTAGTATGGGAACCCAGTAATTTGCTTCCTTAGTTCCCACCTACTTACTTGCATTCCGGTTGTACTCCTGAATTAATATAATTCTCATTATAGCAGGCGATAGGCAATATAGTAGTGGTATAGCCGGAATAGAGGATAGAGATAATAATAAAGACCTTAAGATACCTGATTGCTTAGGGGTTATCCCACTTATATTTATGTTTCCTTCTGGAGATATATTCTTAATGCTTGCCTCTAATATCTGCTATAAGAGAAGTTTAATAGGGTTACCCTATAGCATTCCAGCCCTACTATAATCAGGCATCTATAGAGCAATTCTTACTTTACTTAGTATCTTAAGACTATCTTCTTTATATGTTTATACTCTATCTGCCTAAGGCAGAAGCTTAGGTATCTTAGATGGGTTCTTATAAAGTCCAAGCCTAGATATTATAATTAGATTCTTTATAGCTGTACTAGGTATCTTAGATATTAGGATAGGTAGCTAGTTCTTTAAGTTATTAGGGGCAATAGGAGTTTTGCTTAACCTGGAAGTCCGGACATTAATAGGCCTTAAAAGATCAGCCTTATTAAATCTTACTATAAGGAAGCTCAGTAGATTTTATCCTAGCTTTAATCCTATATTACATATAGCATAATACTTAGTCTCCCCCTTATTTATCCTTAAGATATCAGCTTAAGAATATATAATATTCTTTCCTATTATAAGCTTCTTATACTTATTATAGCTAATAACTAGAGTATTTTGGATACCCCTAATTAGATGCTTGGATCTATTGATTTCTAATTAGATAGTAAAACCTTAGATAAGAGCTAAGGCTTTCTTAGTGGGCAAGCTAGAAGGGGTGGATTCAAGTAGCCTAGTCTTAATCTAGTCTTTAAACTCCTAGCCATTCTTTTTATAATTCTCCCGGAAGAAGAAAGCAATATAAGTAGCTATAAGAAGTCTATAGGTAGTTAATCCCAGCTGCAGCATTACCTTCACCTGGATCGCTATGTATACCTATTTTGAGAATCCTTTAGGTAGCCTAAGGGTAAGGAAGTATATAATGCAATCCTTTATATAGGAGTACATCTTATTATAAGTTCTTCAATCAGGATAAATATTAATTATACTGAGTTAGTTAGTATCCCTGTTGAAGATACTTAATACCTAATAGCCTGGGGTATACATAACTTGAATGATGAACCTCTGGCTATCCTTTAGTAAGTAGTATCTCTATAATCTAGGGGGTTCTCCATTAATATTATAGGTTATGAGCATTATAAAGACCAGGTTGCTAAAATCAATCAGCTACTAATTAATAAGTCCTAGAATATAATTAGTATGCAGGCATACCTCTTAAGCCAGAAAACCTTCTGCATTATAAAGGGTTATAAGGAAGTTACTATAGTGAGTACCAAACAGGTTCTTCTGCCCAGGGGGGTCTCTAAACTAAGGATAGGGATTAATGCCCTCAAAATATATATTCACCACCTATTGCGCATAATTACTATGCCTCCATTTTTAGTTCTAAAAGAACAGTAATCACACTAAAAGGTCTAATATATCAAAAGCTTAAGAGAGTGCCAACCCATTATTAAGGATTCTAGTTTCAAATAGGTCTTTTATTAGGTCTACACTAGCTCTGCAATCCCAGTTTCCTTAATTACAGATATTATATAGGTTGGGAAATCTTAGCTACTACATAGGGTTAATATTATTAAAATTTATAATAAAGGGTAATACTAAAAGTTATACTTTAAGGCCAACCTAATTAAAAGGGTCTGGGTACTTAATAGTAGGCATGGGGGCATTAGGATCATTNGGGGAAAAGGGTGCTAAGGTAAGGAGAAATTAGGTGATGGAGGGAAAGTAATGAGTTTTAAGGGTAGAGGTTAATAGTTGCAGCAGCTTTTAAGTCTTAATAATATAAGTTATGCTATGCTAATTAGAGATCAGCTAAGGTATGGTAGTTATAAAAGAAGTGGTTGGGTTAGAGGTTGTAGCAGAAAGGTGGGCTTTTATTAGAAGGGGAGCCTTAAGATGGGTGAATTACTTAAGCTAGTAAATTACTTAACTTCCTTCTCTTTTCTGCCAGGCAGCAACCTTTGCTACTTTAAATGCTTCTAATAAGAGCTCCCCTCTCCAACTTTTTATATTTAAAGTTGCTTTTCCCCTACTAATCCTTTTCTTTAACTTCCCCCTTAATAGTATTATCAACTATTAATCATTAATCTCATTATTAAATCATTAAGCCTCTCTAATTAAACAAGCTTTACCATTACTATATCTTCTCCTTTTTAACTAAGCTAAGAAGAGAAGGAAAAGGGTAAGGAGCAATTGCCTCTTATTATTAGGGTCTTTAAAATATACAATCCTCTTCCTATCCATAAAGAGGGCATCTATACTTACTTCCAGCCAAATGCAATCCTTTTACAAAACTAGGTCTATAAATTACTACTTTATAAGGCCTTTGCAATAAATATTAAGATATACAACCTTAAGGGCAGAGGCAAGGGTCTTTATATCTTATAAACCCTCTCCTTAATATGCAAATCTAAGCTGCTTAAATTATTCTTTTCCTTTCTAAAAGCCCCAGAGGCTTATAAGTACCTATAGTCTTGCCTTAGCACTCTAATTAAAGGAGGTCTAAATGATATTTTTATTAAGTATATAAATAATAGCCCTTATAAGAAGTATATATCTTAACTATGCTAGGGGAATAACCTTCATTAGGGCCTGGCTCTCCTTATTGCCTTCTTTGGTTATTATAATGCAAACCCGTATAACTATTGCATGCAGTAGATAGGGGCTAACTACAACTAAACAACTCTCTAAAGCATTATCCCCATTATAATCCCTTTCTTTAAGTGCTAATCGCTCTAAGGATTTTAAGATAATACTTACGCTAATTATATCTACTATATTAAGGGTCACCTTTATGATTTTAAGATGCTAAAGATTTCCAAGAGCAGTTATAACTATATTACTAATATATATCCCAATCTAATTAATAAGCCTCTAAATATACCTCCTTTAAAGCTCTCACTAGGTAAGTATACTAAGGCAGCTATTAAGATAGAATATAAGGAAACTTATGTAGATACTATAGGCGAGATTACCGGATATATGCCTAGGAAGTTCAAGTATAAGCCTATGGATCTCCAGTTATGGTTGTAAGGTGATTAGAAGGGTCAGGCAAGGTAGGGGTAGATCTAGTTTTTTTTTTTTTTTCAGGTTGCTAATACTTCTTTTGGCAGTAAATCAAGAACTAATGATTTTTATCTCGCATGTAGTCCCAAGAGAAGTATACTTATCTAATTAGAGACATAATATTATCTTAACTTTTTTATATCTTAACTTTTTTATATCTTGACTTTTTTATATCTTAACTTTTTTATATCTTAACTTTTTTATATCTTATTCTAGAATTTATATTCCTTTAGCTTGGGGTTATTAGGGTTAACAAGCGGAATATTTATATATAGTATTATCCTTTAAGTCTGATTAGCTGAATCCAATAAGTCTGAATTATATAAGCTATCTATATCCAAGCATGCTTACACTTAGGGGACTATCCAGCCAGGAAGAGACCAATCTTAGTACTAATTATTATTATCCTAATTAGGGGTGGTGGGATGGAGTATATTATTTAGTATATTTGGGAAGATATTATATCTAGCTACCTCTAATAGCTTCCTCCCGGTTTATTAACTTTTAGGAGGGTTATCCTTTTAAAAAAAAGGCACCACCGGCTCCCAAATTCCCCTCTTACAGATGAATTTCTTTAGGCGCATTAGGGGATAGGTCCCATTAATAAGGATCCCATTAGGGGTCCTCAGCTTATATACGTTATTAGGCTTAATAGTATTAATAATATAAGGCCCGAACCATTAATATATTAGCTTCCAGAACAATAAGTAATTAAATTTCCTCTACTTATCTACAACCAGCATAAGGTTATCTTTTATAAGAGGCTCGGGTTTATAGAATCCCTAGTGGGTATCTCTAGCCGCTACCTTTCTTCTTTACTTAGCAATTAACTTCTAAGTATACAGGATATCTTATTTTAGGTCCAGTAATAAGCATAGTTAATATTTCAGTACCTAATTAAAGGTTATACAGGGTAACTAGGCTTAAACCCACCAGGTAGGGATCTCCATTTCAATGGGCAATACCAAATTAAATCCATAAAGCAGGTAGAACGGGCTTTTCTTATACAACTGCCTTAAGGACATCCGATTAATAAAGAGTGCATAAGGAAGGATCTTTTTTCATCCAGTTACACCCTTATTTAGCATCTTTCCTAAGGCTGATGTAATATTAAAGTAGTTATATTCTATAATATTGTTTGCTTTAAGATTATATGCAGATATTCTAATCTAACGCACCCTAAGGTGTTTAAGGTATTTAGCAAAGTCTTTAAGGTTCTCAGGTCCCCTATTTACAACTACTAATATAGGTAAGCCCTATTTAAGTAGGAACTTGTTAATAAAGAATCGCTTGATATTCTTTAAGTTAGCAGCCCTAAGAGCTATTACCTTAGGCCATCTTATAAGGTTGCAATATCCTTCTATAAGGTATTAATATCCCTAATTAAAGGGCAAATGCTGAATATTAATATGAAGTTTTAAAAATGAAAGCCCTAGGGTAGTAGGTATCACCCTATTATTATAAATCCTGGTATCTTATTTATTATATCTAGGATATCTGGTAATTACCTTTTTATATCTACATATATCCCTTTCTAGTAGTATATCGCTCTAATCCAATAATAGGTAGCATCCCTCCCTCTATAACCAAGGGGAGCATAAGTATTCCTAATAATTCTTTTTCTTAAATTAGGGTTATTTATAACTCTCCTTTTAGGGAGGTCTTTCTTAAGTTCCCGCTAGAGTACTCCTTCCCTAAGGGAAAACATAAGAGCTTTCTTCTTAAAAGCCTTCTATTGCTAATTAGAGAGGTAACCAGGTAGAATACCATAATAGAGGTAATCCGTAATCTCCCTTAATTCCTTTAACTACTAATAACTATCTTTAAGTAACGGTATCTAATCAGAAGGTATTGGAGCTATCATAGGGTTAAGAGAAGCATTATACTATTTCTTAATATCCCCTTTAATTTATCTATTTACCTTATCTAAAGGACCTAGAGGTTTTCTTAAGAGCAAGTTAGCAACTGAATTATTAACCCCTTTAATATACCTGACTATAAAGTCGTATATCCTGATTACAGCCAGCTATTAAGTAATGTAAGCCTTAGGAATATCTAATGCTAATCACTTTAGCTGCTAAATAAGAATATTTAAGTTAGTCTCTAGGATGAAATAAACTCCATATATATAGAACTAAAGCCATTTAATTACATAGAGTATAGCCTGATACTTATGTTTTATTACATTATAAAGCTTCTCAGCAGCAGTTTATAAGCTACTCTTATACCGGACCAGATAATAAACCCTATCTTTTACCTATATTAGATAGGCACCCTAGCTATCTAGGCTTGCATTAACTATAAGGATGATCTCTCCCCTATTATAGTTAATATTCATAAGGTAGGGTTTTGAAGTAATTATTAACTTAAGGGTATTTATAGCTTCCTAGCAGCTTTTAGTCCAGACAAATGGAGTACCCTTCTTTAGTAGGTTGAAGAAAGGATGTAATATAATTTTATAAAAGGGCATCTAGATCTAGTAAAAGTTGATTAGGCTGAGAAATGATTAAAGCTAGCTAATATTTTCATAGGTCTCCCACTCCTTAATCTTAATAATCTTCTTATCTATAGGAGAGTAGCCTAGAGTCCTGCATATATAACCCATAATATTAGCCTGCTTTTTGCATTATTTGGATTTAGCAGCATTAATCACACTATTAGTAAGCTCTGTATTAAAAAGTATATTATTAAGGTTCTCAATGTGCTCTATAATATACCTCTATACCCCAGGAAGGTTATTAAGCTCCTGATTATTATAGGTGGACTCTAGCCATTTTACTGCAATATTGTTAAGGAATAGGCGGCAGATTATTGGAATTAGGTTATAAAATAAGCGAATTATGTATCTTATAAACTATACTACTGAGTTTATAGCTCCTATGGGCAGCCTATACTATTAAAATAGCCCGATCAGAGTTATAAAGGTGGTAATATTGCGGCTTTTCTCTTCTAGCTTAATTTAGTTATACTTTAAGAAAAAGTCTAAGAATAATAAAACCTAATATATTGCAAACTCCTTAGCAAACTTATTAGCAGCTAGAGGAATAAAGGCATCTCTAATTATAACCTAATTAGCCTTAGAGATATTATTGATTAACTAATAGCCATTATTCTTCTTCTTAATAAGGAACTATTAGTTTTAGTAGGGGGTATAGGATTCTTTAATTATACCCCTAGCTTCTTACTCCCTTAACATTTTAATGGTAGTCTCCCTTAACGCTTTAGGGGGCTTAATAGTTTTTATCTGGTATACCTGGTGAGGAACTATCTTAATGGACTAAGGAGGGGTGATATCTGTGCTGATCTGGGAGATATAAGACTAGTCCCACATAAGAGCTTCTTCTCTATTCTCTAGGAGGTAAGTAAATATTAACTTTTCCTAATTAGAGAGCCCATTATAGTTTCCCATGATAATGTGCTAAAGGTGCTCTGGCGTTAATTATAACCCCCTTAGAATGGAGGAGAATCTAGGTCTAATCCATGAGTTATATTTGGTTCCTTTACTAGCATTAATCAGATGCCTAACCCTAGCCTTATAGCTTGGCTTCTAATTCATAGTTCCCTTAGGGACAGTGCTATTGAAAACGGGCCCAGAGGGGGGAGCGAGAGGACAAAACCTCCTTACATATAAAAAGGCACACGTTCTGCCAGAGCCCTGATCAAGCAACCACCCTAAGAGGAGCGTGGAAGGCAAGAAGAGGAGCCCCTGATGCGATAGGAGAGTTATGAGGGGAATAGAGGGTGCTAAAAAGGAGAGGCAGAAAAAGAGGGCATAAGAAATGATTTCATAGTATATATGTATATATCTGATAGATATAAATTCATAGGGTATAAAAAGATTGATTTTCTAGGATTAGAAATTTCTTAAAAGCAATATAGGAAGGCCCCTTCTTATAGTCTTAAAGGGGGGGGGGGAATGCTAAGGCTGGTTTTCCTCTGGATTCCGAAATATGCCGGTTCCCCTAGACCCCGGAACACTATTAGAGGGAAAGTTGTTAATAGGGTGGACTTTTACCCCTATCCTTTTGTATAGGGTCCTAATAGCTGGAGCGGTTGCCCCCTTTTCTTGGTTTGGATGGAATTAAGTTGCAGGTCTCTGGGGTGCACTTATCCGGATAAAAGATTGCTGATTAGAGTGACCTGATAGGATATTAGGCCTATGGATGTAGAGAAAGGAGGTGAAAAATTTTGGTATTAGGGTTCTGGCTTCCTTATTTGAAAGGCTCCTAAGGATATTGTTATCTTGGGATAACCCGAGGTTAGTTTTAAGAGGGTCCGTTAGGGCTCTAATTGTAACCTGCCTCTGATTAGAGGAGTCTGGCTGAAGGAGGACTATTATTACCCTCTGAGGAAGGTATTTTTGGGGAACCGTTGTACCTTTGGCAGCAGCTACCTGGAAAGGCTTCTGGTTCCTCCTCCCCAGCCTATATATTACTTACAACCCGTTAAGAGTGATATATGCAAAAAGGAACCCTCTTAATTACTTAAAAGTTAAGTTTATATCTAAAAAGAAAGGTATTCCTAAAAGGATATTATAGGTAGTATTATGTATTTTATTATCTATAATGAAGAAAATAGCTCTTATCCTATTATAGCTGATATATATCTACTTCTTAATTACTCTAATTAGTGCAAGTAATGCTTTATTATAAACTATAGAGTTTATATCTTGGAGTAAAGTATAGGATAACTTATTCCGGTGGTAATAGGATAAAGGAAGAAGATTTATCTTAGTTCCTATATCTAGTAGGGCTGGGAGGATCTTATAGCTCTCTAAAGTAATCCTAATATTTAGGTAGGCGGATCTGCAGCAACTATAGTTTACTATATTAGTAGTTTAAGATAATATTGAATTTACCTTATACCTAATGATATATATCTAATTAGAGCTTAAGCATTACTTATATCTAATTTTGGATAAAGCAGAGACTATATTGAGTCCTAGACCTATAGCTTGAGGTATATCCCTATCTAGGACTGGCTTGAAAGGCTACTCATTAAGAGAGGTATTATTCCTATAAGCAAGGAGCTCTTTAATTAGAATAGCATTAGTCTCGCTAAGCATAAGAATATCTGAAATTAGGATTTTAATCTAGGTAGCAAGAATAGCGTCTATAGCCTTAGCTTTAGGGGTCTGGGGGATTAAGGGTCCTTATTTAGGCTTAGCTTTAGTTGATTTTTTAGTCTTACTTGAACTAATTAGATCACCCTTCGTTTTACTTTTCCCATCCCTAGCTATAGTAGAAGTCCCTTACTATATTTCTAGCACTACCTCCTCTTTATTAGAAATTATCTATAATCTTAGGTTGGAGTTAACAACCAGTTCTAAGTCTAGCCTAGCATTAAATATTATATTATTAATATCTTAATTAGGATTATCTCTATTTATTCTCTTCCTTTTAATAGCATTTATAGTAATTAAGGGCACTAAAGTTTCTATATATTAGGTTTTATTACTAATAAATACTAGTTTAAGTTTAAGAATTAATATTGTAAAGAGGGAATTTACTTTAATTCTCAGATTAAGGTCCTAAATCTTCTTTAGTTCCCTAAGAGATATATCGCCCTTAAGTTTAGGGCGGTTAGCAATTAGAAACTAATATCTCTAAATGCAAAGTAAGTCCATCCTTCCTTTTAAAAGTAAAAATTCCAAACAACCTCTAGCAAACTTCTTAATGCTATAATATTCCATATCCCTATGAAAAGCTAGAGCTATAAGATTAAGCTTGTCAGACCTATCTTTATAGATATCCTCTTAAGAGCTAAGGAATACTAAGTTGCTTTTCTACCTAGAAAACCAGACTAGGCCGAGCTTAATAAGTTCTAGTAATTTAGAGCATTAGTAGGCCCTATAATTAGAGGAAATACTATATCTATAGCACTTTTTAATCTTGCCATTTTATTAATAGGCCAGCTTAAATACATTCCACCCATAATCTTTAGAGTATTTATGAATAAAACTATCCTCCTAATTATAATCAGCTTCTAGTAAGTTTAAGAATATAATTACACTAGGGCTATCAAGTCTTAAGCAAGCCCGGCTTTAATTATAGCTAAGCACCCTATTAATATATACTTGATTTGTATTAAGTTTATTTAATATAGGCTGCAGGCTTTCTATAAGATTATTCTTAATTATAAACTTAATCTCTATCTGGGTAAACTTATTGAAAACGGGCCTAAAAGAGGAGGGAGCGAGAGGACAAAACCTCCACACACACAAAAAGGCACACGTTCTGCCAGAGCCCTGATCAAGCAACCACCCCAAGAGGAGTATGGAAGATAAGAAGAGGAGCCCCTAACGCGATAAGAGAGTTATAAGGGGGAATAGAGGGTGCTAAAAAGGAGAGGCAGAAAAAGAGGGCATTGAAAACGGGCCCAAAGGGGAGAGCGAGAGGACAGAACCTCCACACACACAAAAAGGCACACGTTCTGCCAGAGCCCTGATCAAGCAAACAACAATAAGAGGAAGAGGTGGAAGGCGAAAGAGAGGAATAATAATAGAGAGTTAAAGGGGAATAGAGGGTGTAAAAAAGGAGAGGCAGAAAAAGAGGGTATAAAAAATAGTTTAAAATACCACATATATATCTGATAGATATAAATTTATAGGGTATAAAAAGATTGATTCTCTAGGATTAGAAATTTCTTAAAAGTAATGTAGGAGGGCCCCTTCTTATAGCCTTAAAGAGAGGGAGGGGGGGATAATAAGGATTGGGTTTTATATAGATATGAAATATACTGGTTCCCCTAGACTCTGGAATATACCCCTCTCTAGACTATTATGAAGAATAAGTAATGGTTTGCCTAAAATAACTAAAATCACTCTCCTCCTCTAATCAAATAAGCCACCTAAATTCAGCTCTATTAAACCCTTTATAGCTCCCGATTTCTAGACGCTTATCATTACTCTAATTCTGGATATAGTGATGCTTAGTTTGTAATCCTTCTTCTCTTACTTAGCTGACTTTTTGTAAGCTTAGGATTGATGGCTATTATTAATTGCTGGTATGGGAACCTAGTAATTTGCTTCCTTAATCCTTACCTACTTGCTTGCATTCCGGTTGTACTCCTGAATTGTTATGATTTTTATTGCGGCGGGTGATGGGTAATATGGTAGCGATATAGCCGGAATAGAGGACAGAGATAATAATAAAGACCTAGAGATACTTAATCGCTTAGGTTTATACTACTATATTTTTTATATTTAATAATAAGGATATTATTCCTCACACACTCTCACTATAATATTTGAATAAGGAAGTTAATCAGGCGCTCTACCTTGAGGAATTTTGGCATATATAATTAGGCACTCTTGTAAGACGTAGCTTATTGATTTACTTAGTGTCTAAGGAATATATTATCAATATATATAATGATCCTATCGACTAAGGCAGAGGATTAGGTGTCTTGGAATGGGTACTTATGAAGTCTAGCTAATTTATTTAAATAGATTATTTTATACAGAACTAGGTGTCTCAGATATAGAAGGTTGATAGTTCTAGATGTTAGGGGTAATAAGAGTTTTGCTTGACCTGGAAGTCCAGATGTTAGTAGGCCTTAAAAGATTAGCCTTATTAAATCTTGCTATAAGGAAGCCTAGCAGATTTTTATCCTAGCTTTAATCTTATATTGGGTATAGTATAATACTTAACATACATTATTTATCTAAAGATTATTAGATTAAGAGTATATAATTATCTTTATTGCTATAAGCTATTATAATTATTATAGTTAATAACTAGAGTATTTTAGATGCTCTTAATTAAATGCCTGGATCTATTAATTTCCAATCAGATAGCAAAACCCTAGATAAGAGCTAAGGCTTTTTTAGTGGGTAAGCTAGGAGGGGCAGATTTAAAGTTCACATGGTCTTAATCCTAATATCTAAACTCTAGATACATTCCTTTTTATGATTTCCTAGAAGAAAAAGAAATATAGGTAAACCTTAATAAGGAGTCCTATAGGCCAGTTGATCAGATATAGTATAACTTTCACTTGGGATACGTGAATGACTTTTTGAGAATAATTTAGGTAAGCCAAGAGTAAGGAAGTTATAATAATACAGTCCATTATAATAGCGGGTATACTCCTATTAAAATTTCTCCAATAAGGATAAGTGTTAATATACCAAGAGTTATTTGGTATCTTTGTTGAAGATGCTTAATATCTAATGGCCTGGGGTATGCATGACTTAGATAATGAACCTCTGGCTGTTCTTTAGTAAGTGGTATCTTTATAATTTGGGGGGTTCTCTATTAACATCATAGGATATGAGGAAACATATAAAGAAAGGGTTTGGACTGAAATTGATTAGCTGCTAATTGATAAGCTTTAGAATATGATTAGTATGCAGGCACGCCTCTTAAGCCAGAAAACCTTCTGCATTATAAAGGGTTATAAAGAAGTTAATGAGTAAAGTGCATTAAACCAAGTCTTTTTTTTTTTTTTTTTGGCCAAAGGGGGCGTACTTACTTAAATTAAGGATAGGGATTAATGCAATTAAAATATGTAATTCACCTACTGATTATATACTAAATCTACTATGACCAATTTTTAGTTCTAAAAAGAATAGGGAAGCTTGAATTAAAGGTTCCCTGATATATTAAAAAGATTGGGAGAGTTACTAACTTATATTTAAGATAGGTTTAAATGGGTTATTTTATTAGATCTACAACTGACCTTTATTAATCCTAAGTTTTCTAATGAAGTATTGGAATAAGTTTGAAATATTAGCATTTAATATAGGGTTGATATAATTAAAATATATAAAGGTAATGCTGAAATCAATGGATTTAAGCAACTTAATTAGAAGGTCATTGGGTTACGTTTAAATAGTAGGATGGGGGGCTTAGGAATTGTTTATAAGGGC
>NQMI01000044.1:286706-296772 GCA_002270565.1 Stenocarpella maydis
GGCTGGGGCGCCTGCTGGGCTACTAGGGCCGATAGGCCCTGAATAGCAGTAGCTAATTCCCCTAGCGTACCTTGAAGGGTATTGCTAGTGGCTACTTGCTGAGCTAATAGCTCTTGTACAGACTCTAAACGGGTGTTTAGGTCTAAAATCTGCTGATTTTGCAGATCTAGGCGCTCTGCTAGAGCCCTATTCCCCCGGGAATTAGGGGTAGTCCCCTCTGCAGGGGCACTAGAAGCCATATTGGCTGTTGAGGAAGACTAAATACACCTAGAGAATAGGTATATAAGGGGCAGAATATTGCTAGAAAGTGTGATTCGTAGCAACCCAATAGTATAGTCGTATATTTCCTCAGTGCCTATTCCGTAGAAATCCTAGGCGTGACCCTCTGACCTGTAGTCTCTCAAGTGAAACTTTCCCTCGTACAAAATTGCTAGCGTTTGAGTTGCAATTGTGAGAAATGGTGTCCGCGGCACAATGTGCGCTGAGGGCCGTGGGTTCGAATTACCCAGCGAGCAATTTTTGCTCTTTTTGCAGTTGTTTCTGGGCGTTGCAGGCCCAAACCAGCGATGTTTTGGCTGGTCCGCTAATCAGTGCAAATAGCGCTGTAGCGTACAGATAGGTAGGCTTGTTTAAGGCCTAAATTCAATGTTGTTTCAGGGCGCTGACTGCTAGAGCCGGGCTCATAACCTCTGATGAATTTGTGCTATAGAATAGCATTCAGTTCAGCCGTGTGTTTCGGCGGAGGGTTGCAGTGTGCCCCGTGCTCTAAGGCGAATTGTGATAATTGATAATGGTCTGGATAACTTTTTATTGAATTAAGTTGTGCTTCTGTAAGCCCTCCTATATACCCTCCGATGTTGTCTTACCCCTGCGGCTTGCTGCGGCTGCGGCCCTCTGGTGTAAATTTGTAAATGCTGGAAAATTCGCACTTCCAACACACCATCTTAGTTCAAGCACGGCATCCAAACATAGCCCTAGTAATGCTTAAATTAAATACATATAAACTTCTGAAATCAAAGTGCTAGCCAATGCCACTAGTTATATACCTTTTGGCTAAGAAATAAGGGTAATGTGGAGGTTTAAATTGAGGTGTAAATGCAGGCCACAATAATCGACTCACGGCTCCCAAACTCATCTTGCGTCACGCCCGCACTGGGCGTACTTGCGATAATCGCCTTAAACTCGCAAGCCTCTAGGGCTAACTCCTTGCTAGGACGAGCTCTAGTCTAACTCTACAACGGTCTAGGCGTAAACTCCTTGCCATGCGAGTACCAAGCCCCTGCCTGAGCGGCTTCGTTTTAACACAGGGCACTAGCAGCTGCAGCCCTTAGCTAACTAAGTAACCCAAGCACACTCTATATCAACCACGCCTCTTCATTATTAATACTATAGAAACCGCTAAATGATATAAATTAACTGTTTAAGCAATTGGTGTGGATTTAGTCTGTTCTGAAGGCATCCTTTTATTATTTCTAGGGGGGAACTCCCTAGGACCCCCTGCCTGCAGCGCTAAGCCTGTAGCGCCTCATTACGCCCCCTTCCGGCCCACGCCCCCTTCCAGCCCGCGCCTTCCTCTTCAATAACGGACCATGATTTTCAATAATATATCTTCTTAATAATTTTTTCTTAGCTAAATACTTTTAGAGGTATATCATCATTAACCAATCCAGACTCAAGGATTCTGAATGAACCAATCCAGACTCAGATAACTTTCGAGTAATTACGCTAGGTAAGAACGCTACGCGGGCCGCATATCTCGCACGCTTCGCATGCTCGATACACGTCCCGCTCCGCTGAATGATATTACAGCATGTTAGCACATTTCAGATCCAAATGTTCAAATAGGCAGATCAAATGTAACACCTGCAAGCCAAAGAAACTCATTTCATGTTAAATGGAAGAAAATGAGGATGTTCGGGTCTGCACATGTGCAGATCAAAGCCCACTAGCACCAGAGTTTATGTACACTACATGTCTGCTCGACAAAGTCCAGATCAATCAAGAGTTCTTTCTAGTCAAGTCAAAAACAAGCAGGAGCATTTCTGAATAGAATGAGCCATGTCACAAATTGTGGAAACTGAAGTGGGGTGGGACAAAAGTGGGTGAACACAACCAACACCAAAAACTATCATGATCTGGCCCGGGCTTGAACCGGGGACCTTTAGTGTTAACATTTATTGCTAGAAATAGCTACTTTTAATGTTAGACTAACGTGATAACCAACTACACCACCGGACCATTTAATTGGTAAGGAGTTATTCTTGAGAGCCATGTCGACATGGTGGATGAAAATCTTTTCCGGGAGTGGAGAACCGCCACCCCGTCGATCCTTGGCACGGAGGCCCCATCAAAACCTAAATTAGGTGTCGAGGGTCAACAAAATATGAGATTGATTTGATCCAAATGGCATAACCACGGCTGTAACAGGCAACGGATGCTAATATGTTATCTTCAGAGGCACCATTTGGGAATGATGTACGCCTCGACATATAATGATGAGGGTGATCGGGCATTGAAGAGTGTTTCCTACCGTATTCATCATGACGGGCTTTGGAGGGGGTTCGCCGGAGGAGGAAGCGGAGGGAGTGACGAAGGCGACCCGCCTCCAAGCTTAATTAAGCTGTAGTACCTAGATACTCGGACGGATAGCTCCCAGGGCCCCGGGAGGGGCTTTCCACCTGGTATGCTGAGCATCAAACTCTGACTTACCACAACCACATGCTCATCACATGCTTCTCTCAGTACCCTTAATTCGCTCAGGGACGCTACACCCATAACCAAATCTGCCATTGTACTACAGTGATGCCGAGACATGTTGCTCGGGAAATCTCATCTAGCCGCGGATATTCCCGGAGCCCTGGGATGATCAGAACTTGGCACTAGATGGTTCGATGTGTCATGTTCTGCACGTCAGCTTTATGTTTATTAGAGTTATTTTCAACCTAAAACCTTGGGTCTTGTCCTGCTCCTTTCGTCAACCGCAACCTGTCTATCTCCAAGTCCCACTCAAACAGTGGACTTCAGGACGGACAGAATTTGCAGCATAAGCCTTCCACCAAGCCGCATAGAACACCTTCCGGTGCATCCAGCCTTCGATTGATTAGATTTATTCCCAATAGCGACTTCATCTGGCGTTTCATCCCTTTCACCGAAACACCGTCGCCTGGTTATACCATGTTCCTATCACGTCTGGATGAAAGCGATTGATACATCTCACTGACGGGGGCACCACATGTCTCCATCACTATTGTGAATGCTCTAGGGATCTCGTGTCCCTAACGGAAATACAAGGCTTGGTCTCCCGGGCCATTGTATACCAGAGTCAAGATAGCCTAAAATATATATAAAGAGGAAGTTAAGCCCAACTACACCTTCATATTCCTCAACACATCATAATCATACGAACACAGGCCTGACTGAGTCACAGTATCTTGATGAGCTTGTGCCAGTACCTACCAGTACCTTGTCCAGCGCCAAAATCTCCTGATTAGCCACTAATCTCAACTCGCAACGCCAACACACACCCTCCGCAACCATGCAGTACTCAAGGGAAGCCACCCTCGCCCTTGCATTCATCAGCCCAACACTCACTTCATCACTGGCTGTGCCAAGAGCCGCCGCCAGAAAAGACGATGCACTCGCAGTGACAAATCCTCCACTCGTATCGCGTTACTACCTGGACGGAGCTATGCCTGTGAAGCTCAAGGGGCGCCACGGTGGTACGACCGAGGGTGACAAGGAAGAGGCCGGAGGCCAGGGCAGCGACACAGAGGAGGAATCCGGTGGCGAGACGGGCACTGAAGACGGTAGCAACACTCCTGGAAGACGCGGTAATACAGATGGTGAGGATGGGTCTAGTTAGTCTGGCAGACTGGGCTTTGGTGTAATCATCTATTCTTGATAGCGATTTATAACTATACGTGCCTTTAATGCATCTAGCCTTTTTGAAATTTGAAAATTGTAATGTCGCCCTACGAGACAGTGCCAGGGCGAAGTTTAAATGCCGGGCACGAGTTATTCACATCAATGATGTCCTAGGTACGCGATTATATTCACGAAGAAGTCAGGTTTTGATATCAACCAATGGTCACCCTCTGAAGTATTGGATTGCTATCATTGACAACGGACCACTCAAAACTTTAGGTCTAGCCAATGTTTCCAATCGCATTTAAGTGGCCCCCCCCCCCAAAAAGCCAAACCGAGCATGTCCAGATGGGCGTAGTTGGTGTGTACGCAGCTGTGGGGGGATTTATGGATCCACATGCCGAGGCTATCTATCGTACATATCAAGGGATTTGTGACCTGATTGAAAACGAAACCAGCCAACGGAGCCAGCTATTGTACATAGTGTAGGAAGAGAGGGGCCTGGCGGGTTTAGTGTACGGGTGGGCGGTCCCAGATCGGAAGGAGGGCTGTCATCTGAATATTGGATCTGGTGGGGAACTCTTATCCCGTGCACCTCACAAAACTGGGCAGGGTCGACAGGACTGCTTACCCTGGTGCCATTTGGAGTGGGTTCTCTCGGCCTTTTCCACATGTGAAACTGGAGCCCATGCAGAAAGGGAATGGTGCTGATGAGGCTTACCAACAATTCGGAGTACCTCCATGTAGATAGCATGCACTATACTACACACCATGTATACGAAGGATGCGCCGGCCAAGACCAGTGAGCACGGGCATAGCATGGATGTCCAGGATAAACGTGCGGAGGCTGCGCGATAATGTGCCATCAGCCCTACCCATGACACTGGCGTATGCGAATGCGACTGTCCCTTGTGCCATCGCGGCTGGTGGTTGCGCCCGGCCGTGTATGGCAGTGCTTTGGCCGCGCGAGTCTCGTGGGAGGGGTGGTGTGCGGACCGTAGAACCACAGCCGCGGAACGGCTCTGGCGGGCCTTGTTTGTTTTGGACGTACTGCCCGATCCCGGGGGCATTGAAGCAGGATCACGAGGGCACGAGAAGCAGGGCACAGACATTGCCCATGTCCAAGGAGACAACGGGCCTCGTTACCAACGGTCGTGCGCCGGATCCGAGGGCTCGGCCCCCCCCCCCCAGGCCCGCTGTCGTGCAGCATACACTAGTGCAGATGCCTTGTTGAGCCTCGATGCGGCGACCTTTTTCTTCTCGCCTGTCGACCGCTGCTGTGCTGCTGTCTAAGTAGACTACATAGCAGTCGACGTGTCCAGGTGGCGAGCGCGGCTGTGGCGCCACCGGGCAGGCAGCAGACGCGGCGCTGGGCCCAGCGGCTACACCAAAATAAGCCGCGGCGACGGGGGTCTCGTATGTTGTATGGGTATATCTCGGCACACAGCAGGCATGGCACTGCCTGTTAGTGGTAGGTTCACCGTGGTGGTGGCAACAGGGCCAGCGGGCAGACAGAGGAACCCCTGCCAACGCGGCCGCTGCACCCGCCCCTACTGGGCAAGTAATCCGGACTCGCCCTCGCGTGTCGAGGGGGACACATGCTGGCGCGCAGAGGCAGCCGCTGCCGAACATGGTCAAGAGGCCCGGTCAAGCTTCTCGGACCCTGGCGCGCCCCCGACCGGGACAGGCCCCGCAGGCTGCTCAGGTAGGAATCATTCCGGGCCACTCACAGCCCAGGGCCACGGCTGTGGCTCGCAATAGGCTGGAACCCCGATCCCGCCAGGGACCAATCGAGCCTCTGCCCTGGGGCCCTGCTGTGATGGCCTCACCTTGTCGAGCGGGTAGCCAGGGGCCGCCGCTCCTGGTCCTCTGCAGCACGCCCCTCGACTGCCTCCCATTTGCCCTCGCCGCGCGCGCATCTGTGGAGCCCTACACTACTGTGTGCGCTTGGTACTAATAGTATGTCCTCATCGGTCTCGAGGTCGGGCCTGGCCCACGGGCTCCGCTCCAGCATGTGGGCTCAGCCGGGGCTCCGCCGTGCTGCTTGCCTGCGTCTTCGCTGCCCGCCCGCTGCTTGATCTATTATGCATGCCGCCGTCCGTGTTGGAGGACCCTTGGCGCTCAGCTCTGTGTCCCTCTCTCCTCTCTTCTTCCTCTCTGGCAGCCCCCGCGCGCTCATGCCGGTTCACCGCGGACAAGACCAGACAATGCGCCCCTGATCTCCGCCTCACACCCCGTCGCGAGGAATCTGACCCTGTGTGCTGCACATACACGGCGGCAGGAGGGTGTCTCCAGCGGGAGCACAGAGCCAAGCGGCACACCGGAAACATGTGGGACTATGGCGACGACAACCGGGGGCCTGAGATGGCGGCCATCGCCATCGTCATGACGTCCCTCAGTGTCGTCGCGGTTGCCCTGCGCTGCTACACCATGGCCACCATACTCAAGCGCTTCTTGGTCGAGGACTGGCTAGCCGTCCTCACCTGTGTGAGTGCTGTGCACCCCTGCCGCAGGCCGTTTTGTCGGACCCGTGCTGATGGTACATCTTGATGCCAGCTCCTCCAGTGCGCCTTCTGCGCCTTCGTGCTCCTCGGCGTGTCCCACGGGCTGGGGGCTCATGTCGAACACGTCCCAGAGCGCCAGCGGCCCGACGCCCTGGTCTTCAAGTGGGCAGGCCAGATTGCTTACATTGTCGTCTCGACCATGGTCAAGTTCGTCGTCGGCATCTTCCTGCTCCGCCTGTGCGTCAACAACGGCTGGCAGCGCATTACCATCTGGGTTCTCCTGGTCCTCGTCGGGCTCTTCAACGTCTTTTATGTCCTTGTGGCAGTGTTTCAGTGCCAGCCTGTGCCCTTCTACTGGTGGCGATACGCCCGGGATGCCCCCATCACCGGCACCTGCAACGGCAAGAAGATGGCAACCATACCGACCTACATTGCTGTGCTTTTGGGCATCGCAGGCGATCTGATCCTTGCCCTGCTGCCAATCACCCTCATCAAGCATGCAAAACTGGACAGGAAGACCAAGATCTCCGTCATCTGCGTCCTCTCGCTCGGCTCGCTGTATGTCACAAGCCCTCCCAGCACCTCCGCCCCGTCTCATCCGTGCGCGTGGTCCACCCGGCCCACGCCTGTCACCCCGCCCCTTGGCTGGTTTACTGATGCGTGGCGGCAACTACAGGGCCTCGGTGGCTACTATCGCTCGTATCCCATACGCCCAGCAGCTTCTCTCCAACCCAGACTACCTGTACAACTTCAGCGACTTGGCGATATGGAGTATCGTCGAGTGTGGAATCGCCATAACAGCCTCGTCCCTCGCCACACTGCGCCCGCTCTTCGTCAAGATGAAGCTCCTCGCAACCAATCATTTCACCAGCCGCTTTACCTCGAGCATGGGTGGCAGCGGTGGTCTGCCCATGTTCACCAACAAGACCAACAGGACCAACAGGACCAACACCTTCGTATCGCCGTCTCAGATTCAGGGTCAGGGCGCGAACCGGTACACCACGGTAACAGAAACGGCAACCAAGAAAGGAGCCGGCATTCTGAGGAACGTTTCCGACTCGAATGCCGGCATCAACGTCAGGAAGGAGTTCGAGATGTCCGTCATCACGCGGTCATCCAGGGACAGCAGCGACCAGCCTGAGCACGAGGTGGACGACGTGGCCAGCCCGGCAACTGCCAAGGCCAGCAGTACCCACAGCAGGGGCCAGAGCCTCCATCAGAGCCTTCGCTTAAATCCCAGCCCCAGGCTGAGTCCGGCTCCTCGACCGACACTCCAAGATGCGCCGATTTTGATGCCATCGACCGCTATCACGCCACCCTTGACACATTCCACCAATGTCCAGTACTCTAATACCAGCTGGCAACCGGGCGCACCCCCCCAAGGCTCTCGCACTGCCGAGGCTGCCAGGAAGGGCAGCTTCGGCCAGGTCGCAACCCCCTTTGGAGGTGTTTCTATGTACCATGCAGACACGGAACTGCTGCGCTCCCCTCCGCCTATCATGACCCAGTCACCTCGCCACCAGTCGACGAGTTCTCAAGACAGTTTCCTATCACCCAGGACACCGAGATCGACTGCAACGAGCTTTCACCTCCCAACAAGAGCACAACACTACAGCATGGCCTCCTCGGCCTCGGGCCACAGCAGGTCAAGCACGTCCACCAAGACCAACTCCCGCGGGACGTTTGGCGCAGACGGCCCACCACCGCCCGTGCGGATGACAGAGCCCAGCTATGGCGAACATGGCCCGATTGCCAGCAGCAACCACCCGAGCCTCCCTGGGAGCCCCGCCACCCAATCAACAAGTCGGTCACTGGGCTACTCCCCCATCATGACCCCGCCAATCTCGACTCCGACCACGAGGTTCCCCTTCGACAAGCCCGAGCCTATCCCAGACTCGAAGACTAAGATGCGGAAGACTCGAGTTAGCGCCTTCCTTGCCGACAATTCGTCCGTGTCTAGCGTGGACACTGGGGACTGCAGCGACGAGGAACTTGCCAGGTCGCAGTGGGCGGGGCCGAATCGCGAAGCGCCGCCGAGCCCCTTGACGAGCCATCCCCCTTTGCCCCCAGGGGATAATTGGCTATGAGTATAATGGGGCTTCACGACATCAGAACGCCAACATATCACCCTCGCCTCGAACGAATGATGAGACCCAGTCGGACATATCGAGACGGTTACCCAACGCCGTAGCCTTCCCTTTCGGCAAAATTATCTCTATGCATCTCCCCGCATAACCTCCGTATACACTTTAATCACCTATTTCACATGTCCCATCAAGTGTTGATGGCCATGATAGAGCCAGCCTCTCAAGTGGATTTAGACGCAGGCCGGCAACGAATTCCATTCTTTCATAGCGTGGCTCCAGTATGCAGAGCACGAGTCTCCTTTGTTTTTCGCATACAGATATACCCAATAGAGAAATGACAAAAACCGTCTAAAATAAACTAAACTTGGTGCTTGGACTAATGTTGGGGGCTCACTATATACTCTACCAGTGGTTTGTTAATACAAGTAGTTAATAATTGATGGCAGCCCACCCCGGTTGCGGACACTCCAGCGGACATAACTGCGGATAGAATTAACACCATCTCTCCAGATTCCAGCTACCCCCCCCTAATTCCAGCCGCCTTTCCCACATAAACTCGCACTCTTTAATAGCATATATTAAATATAAATATGGTATGAAAAAGCTTTAACCCTTTATAAATAACATAGTTTATTAATAAGTAGGCTATATTAGTAAACAAGCTAGTTTTATAATATTTACTAACTTTACCTAACCATAGCACCCTCCTAGGGCTAAATAATTAATAAATGTTAATATTAATTAATATTAACTATACTTAAATACTTATTTCTAATTTATTTTATTAATTTAAAGGAGTTAAGATAGGTATAAATGTGCTTATAAGTATTAAGAATTTAATAAAATAATTTTAATATTAATTATAAACTAATTATATTCTTTAAGTTCTTCTTCTTATTTAAAATAAATAATAATTGCCTCTAAGGAATAAAAATCATTAGTTTATAATATTGTTATGAGCCAACACACATTAGCGGCTGACTACCGCAGAAGACAACCCCGCAGGTCGGGAAGTAACCCCCAAAAGAAGCGCCCCGCCTGATCCAATTAGTAATGCTACCTTATCAGGGTTAGGGTCAGGGACCCACCACGATCGATGGAATCAGTATCGATTCCATCGAGCAACACTCAATCGACAGGATTATCATTGATACTATCAACAACGGATGAAAAGTTAGAATATATAAGGATATAATCATCACCATATTAGATAGCTTCTATAAAACAGACTCTTTAGTCATTAATCTAAGTATTCAATCCCAACCTTAAATAGCCTTATAGCTCTGATGAATTTGTGCTATAGAATAGCATTCAGTTCAGCGTGTGTGTGTTTCGGCAGGGTCGCAATATGGTGCTCTGAGGCGAATTGAGACGATTGACAATGGTCTGGACAACTTTGTATTGAATTAAGTTGGGCTTCTGTAAGCCCTCCTTATATACCCTCCGACGTCGTCTCACCCCTGGGCACGCTGCGGTAGGCTCTGGTGCAAATTTGCAAATGCCGGAAAATTCGCCCTTCCAACACACCATCTTTGGTTCCAAACAACTAGCCAACCACAGCCCTAGCAATGCCCAAATTAAGTACATACAAACTTCAGAAATCAGGCTATC
>NQMI01000045.1:0-248714 GCA_002270565.1 Stenocarpella maydis
CCGGCGATTTTGGGTACCTGCAAACAGGTGGGGGTGTTGATCGGATTAAGGCCGAAACCAGCAGCAGCTACATGCTGTGCACAGGCTATGTCAGTTCTCTCCTTGGTCGTCCTGAATTGCTTAAGGGCCGTGTTCCAAGTCTTCTAACCCAGATATTGCACAATTAGTTCAGTGCTGGTCGAGCATATTCCTTAGATCTCCGCACAACAGGCAGCTGCGCGCAAAGAGATGTCGAATTTCGCCAGTGAAATGGCGTCTCTGATGATTCCATACTTAGGTAACGTTCAAGCTTCAGATCCAACATGGAGCAATGAGTGAATGTCACGAATCCCTATCTTCGAATAGGTTTTACATAGAACTCGGATATCCCTCTTGTGGTGTGCTGGGGATGTGCAAGGCTGGGGTGTGTCGTCCGTTTCTGAGGATTCACGTTTCTGATTTCTTGACATAATGGGCCCGCGCCGTTTAATCCACGTGTTTCCATGATAGTTGCATGGTGGTTATCTTTCTCAATTACCAGACGGCCTGGCATGTAGCATGGCAAATAGCCGAGTTAGCCAAGAGCACACATGACACTGTCTCTATATTCCCATTCCCATATGGTCATAGAAGATACGCCCAAGTACCTATTAATTCAATCACGCTTACATGTCACAGTAGCCTGGCGCTAGTAATGCAAACAATATCAACGACTTGGATTCCCTCGCTTCAACAGAATGTACTGGAAACCCAGTGTGAAAACTCTGCGTTGTTTTCTAGTACGCACTTTGAGTGTAGACCATAGCAATGCGCCCTTGCAACCTCAATTCTCTTAATCTTCAATTGACACAGTAGTACGCCTTCCCGCCGAGCACCTAGACAAACAAAAGGCACCTTATTCCGGTCATTAGGAAATATCGGGTCTAAAAATAGGATACTCTTGGAGCTCTAGCCTCGGTTGGCGAACTTTAGAAGCCTCTGATGCGTGTGGATTCAATTAAGCTTTTAGCCCGAGGCTCAACTCGAGCTTGGAACCAGGGCTTCTAATTACTAATGCTATTCTTCTTGTCCGCCATGCATCGGTGTCCTAGAAACAACATTCGCCGTCCATTGATGCCCGACGGATCAGGTGAGATTGGGCTTCTGTTGTACCACATTGCGAACGCCATTTGCAGGAACATGCACTCCATTGATACTCAGATACTATGCACCGTCTGCGTGGGACACTCTGGAGATGGCGGGTCGTTCTTGATTCATGACTGCCACGTGCCTAGGCATGCATGTCAGCTTCCGGATTTCCATGTAAGGAATACCGTGTGTTTGCGCGTGTTTGTGTTGAGCAGATGCACAGAACCGATGCTGGACTCGGCAAGTCGTCTCAGGTAAACAAAAGGCCGATCCCGGATTCTGTCGCCAGGCCAAGGTTCCGTCCACGATTCGACCACCCAACCAGCCCGCCGGAGTGACTGTGAGAGCTGGCTGGTCCTGACCGCCACTGCGTCACGACTCCCAACCTCCTCCCATCTTGGGCCAAGCTATAGGTGCACTACGCATCCGCTGTGGGGCCTGGGAGCATCTCATGGGCCCCATTTCAGGCAGGTACACGGCAGAACTGGGGGGAGATCTACAAGCTTGACCTGCAAGACGGCAGCGACCCTGCGACCCCCCGCATGTGCGCTGTGGTTTCATGCGGAGGGCTCGGAAGCAGCACGGCAGCACGGGAGGTTGTGCCTGGCTCCCTGCGCCAGATGCTTGGCTTCGTCTCTACACAGTATTTAATCCCAGCCACTCCCATCCCTGCCACCACGTCGTCTGAACACGGCGTCTCTCATATCTCTATGCATTCTTAGTTCCAACGACCACCCGGGACTGAGAGGAAAGCACTGCACTGTCGGCTAAGCCTCCAGCAGACGGTCGACTGTGGAGAACGACATTGCACAGTTCAAGCATTGCAGCACGTCTGCAGGTACGAGCAGTGCAGACCTTGGTGATATTAATATCTCGCGCACGCCGCTTGATCTGCAGGAGCCCTGCCAGGATGAAGCTTAGCCCTGCCATCGCGGCTTGTCTCCTTGCGCCCCGGGCACTGGCTGGCACCGCCTTCGAAGCTTTCAACCCGCTCCTCCGGTACAAGCCACAGGGACAGAAACGGCCATCCGAAGCACCGCCAGTTGTGAGGCGGCAGACCGCGACATCACCGTTTCTCAATGCCAACACCACGAGTCAGTAACTATCAGCACCAGGAATCGCCCTGGTGCACGTCCGTCGGCCCTGGACAGCCTTCCACAGCTGCTGACCACCCGCGCAGAGTTCGCCGTTGACGGCACCGCCATCCCCGATGTCGACTTCGACGTGGGCGAGTCCTACGCCGGCACGCTGCCCGTAGGTACCGTTGGGAACAGCACCGACGGCCAGATGTTCTTCTGGTTCTTCCCCACCGCCGCGCAGGAGCAGTCCAAGGAGATCATCATCTGGCTCAACGGGGGTCCCGGATGTTCCTCCCTGAGCGGCATGATCCAGGAGAACGGCCCCTTCCAATGGCAGAGCGGCACCTTCAAGCCCAATGCCAACCCGTGGTCGTGGCACCAGCTCACCAACGTCGTTTGGGTTGAGCAGCCCATCGGAACGGGATTCTCGACTGGCACGGTTACTGCTACGAACGAGGATGATGTTGCGCAGCAGTTCATGGGCTTCTGGAAGAATTTCGTGGATGCCTTTGGTTTGCACGGTTACAAGATCTATGTTACTGGCGAATCGTTGGTTGCCTGATTTCAAACTGTTGTGTCGACAGGTGTGCATCTCCACATGTGCTGACTGCTGAACAGGTACGCCGGGGCATATTGCCCATTCATCAGCAGCAATATGCTAGACGCGAATGACACCACATACTTCAATGTCAACGGCATGCTGATTTACGATCCAGTGATATCTGGCGGGTCTGCTGGTATTGCGCCTACGAGATACTTCATCGATTATTGGCGGAATGTGAGTTTCTACTTGTTCAGCATCTCCTCCTTGACAAAATGCATCTCTAAACAAGAGTTGGGGCTGCCCAGGCCCATATTCCTGCTAACAAGGCTCCGAATCTTGCAGGTCATGCCGTTTAACGACTCGACTGCAATTAGCATAGCGAACGCGTCCAAAACCTGTGGCTTCGACGAATTCACCGACAAGTACCTGACATTTCCCCCGTCGGGACAACAACCCGATATCTGCGCACAGCCGGGCATAAACTCGGAGTGCAACGACTATATAGAAGGGTGTGATGTCTTTGACGCCGCCTTCAGTGCCATTTCCGATATCAACCAGGGTTTCAATATCTGTAAGTGAACCTCGCTTGCGTTCAAGAGTCTTCAATCACATGTGTGAGAAGACTGTCCCGCAGCTGTTGAGCCCCCTTCACGTGAGCAATATTTAACTCACGCGTCCAACAGACCAAGTCGGCCAGCTCCTGCCAGTTCTAGATGACGTTCTAGGCTTTCCCACCTCTTTCACGTACGTCGCCCCAGGCCGAGAGATCTACTTCAACCGAACAGACGTGAAGCGGGCGATCCACGCGCCGCTGGACGTGAACTGGGCCATCTGCGCCGACCAGTCCGTCTTTGCTGGCGGCGACAGCTCCGACCCCTCCTCCTACCGTGCTATACCGAACGTGATCAACCGCACACGAAACGTCCAAATCGCCCACGGCTCAATGGACATGGTCCTGCTCGCCAACGGCACTCTCCTGGCCATCCAGAACATGACCTGGGGTGGGCAGATGGGTTTCCAATCGGAGCCGCGCGAGCCGCTCTTCGTGCCGCACCACCCCAACCCGGACATAGCGGGCTCTAGTGGCCAGGGCGTCCTGGGGACGTGGCACAGCGAGAGGGGGCTGACTTGGGCACTCATCGAGCTCACGGGTCACATGGTCCCGACGTGGCAGGCGGCCGTGTCGTTCCGGCAGGTCGAGGTGCTGCTGGGCCGCGTGGAGAACCTGGCGAGCACGACGGCTTTCCCCATGTATTCCAACGCCACGCAGCCGGATGCGTCGCAGCTTGGGTTTGGGACAGCCTGGTACGGTTTTGGGGGTGCGCCTGGCATTCCTGGGGAGCAGGCAAAGGTGGAAAGCGGGAAGAGTAAGTACAAGTCTCACCCCATGGCATCATATTTCACTGTGAAATGCCTATAGTGATCAAAACTTGATGAAGTCCTAACAATGAGCTCGTCTATCTAGCTTCTGGAGCCATGACACCGAAAATTAATGGAATAGTGTATAGGATGGTTGGGGTCATACTGAGCCTCTTCCTGTTATCTTGATTGTAGATGGGGTCAGGCCAATCTATACAAGTCATCGGGTTCTGAGAAAGCACAATCATGGTTCGCGACAGAGATTATATTCAAGAATCACTGGGTAGCAAAAAGTGCCGCCCTTGTGAGTTGACCTGGTCCCTAAACTGAAGAACATCGAATCAAAGGCAGTTCCAGTGTACCTGCCAGCCTCACGAGCAGCTGCCCTTTGGCTTCTTAACGCAGACACCACCGCAATCATAGCCACCATAAAGCGGATCGCATTCGTCTCTCGGATCATCGACGCAGTATTCATCCCTGGTCTCACATCGGAGAGCGGCAATGCCACCGCAGAGACTAACAGCACACAGCAAGAGCAGAGTAGTCAGCACTATATCTAGATCCATGAGTGTTTGTGGACAGGGCAAGAAGCGCTAACCCGTTAGTGGCGGCGCAGCGAGGCTCGGGGTCCGCGATGCAGATGGCGCTCGACGGGCAGGGAAGGGCGCAGATGGGCCTGGGAGGGAGGGGCAGGCTGACAGCGCTTGCCGAGGAGGCAGTGAGGATGGTGTATGCCACGATATGAAAAGGCCTCATCTTGGTGCAATTTGTGATTCACGAGTAACAAGTTTCAGAGTTGGCATTCTGTGGATTCGCAGACAACCAAAATCGTGCTACAACTTAGTTTGCGCTCAGCCAGTATACATATGCAATCACGGCGCGCCACAAGTACCTAGTTACTTGTATAGCTACATTCCTGACTGCGCATACATATCCTTCATAGCCACCTCTTCTTCTTCTATCAAGAAGCTCATACTCCAGTGGCTGCTTACTATGTCTGGGAGTTTGCCGGCGTTCCTCCTTGGGGTACGACACAAATGTCGGCATCGAGGTGAGACAAAGGCCCATCAATGTACACCTGTCTTGGCTCGTACAACACACATATCGGATCTCGTGAGCCTTGTTCCGGGCTTCGGATAGGCTATAGTGCCTCTTCCGTGATACTCCAGCTGGTTTTAGCAGACACCTGACCTCATCTGAGGAAGGGCTGAAAAAAGTAAAAGAGGACGCCCAGCCTCTTTGGATAATTGATCGTCCGTCGATCCCTTGCGGCTGAGAGCATAGTGAGTTCCGCTAGACTGGAACAAGGTTGTGCGTATTAGTCAAGGAGAACGCCAGTTTTTCTTTGTCTTGAGCGACGAGCGGACATTCCTCCGAGACCATGCTCACTTGTCCCATTTTAATCACTCTGGAGAGGGGAAGAAAACGCGGGGTATTTGCCCAGTTTCCCAGTCTGGCCAGGACCCATTGGTATAAGATCACAACATATGCATCCTGTGACGGTTCATTGGACAAGTCGTGGCTGGGGTCAGGCGGTATCGGTAGAATGCATGGTGCATTTCAGAATGTGTTGGGTGCCCCGGAGAGGCGAAGTACAATTCCAATACTGGCCCCCTGGGAATATTCACTCACGGCCGACGAGCTCCTGTCATACCGCCACCAGGTTTAGTCGTGACAGGTGTCTGTCGGCGGTCCAGTAGCTTTTCGCAAGTTGGCCAAATGCAGTGTCCAGATTGTTCTTTCATTGATTGGCTTGCAGTTTCATCCGTCTGGAATTGAGGCGTTATATGTGCGTCAAAGACTGAGACCATTACTATATTGCCAATTGTATTCATGCCGGGCCAATAGGTGTGAGTATGCTAGGTGAGTAAACGCTAGGTGCTTGCCTGTCGATTCCCAAGCTCACACGCGTGGTCTTTGCCATCTTCTCCAACTGCCTTGGGCCCTGGACGTGTGTGCTGATAATGTCCCGAGTCGGCGAGACAGAGTGATAGAGGAGGGCCGTGGAGGATGACTTCCACAGGCTTATGTTCCGGCTCCTGCGGCTTTCCACCATCTCAGCAAGCAGCAGAACTGCCGCTGCCAGGACAACAGCAAAAGGGAGTGCCAGCCAGGCCCATTGGACGCGGACAAGCACAACCGACCTGGCAGTAAGACCGCGCGCGTCCGCATTGTAGCTTGAGCGGAGCTGGTCCGTCATACCCGTCGCCATCGCCTGCAGCACCTGCGACACGTTCCTACCCGGGCTCCAGACTCCGGGGGTGATACCGGCCGAGTATGATGCAGGCCCCTCACCGACAGCTAGTTTGCCGCTGAACTGGTCGGATGGGAAGAAGTAAAGCAGCGCACCAAGATCCCATATTGAAACCTTGAACTCTGGCAAGCCGGTCGTGTTGAAAAGGACATAGCTTTGGCGACTCCAGTTCCCGACATCCATGAAGCTGCCCGGTTCGAGTGGTGTCGTTTTGACGGCCCCGAAATTAAAGTCGTTGCCTACGGACGTCACGTTGGAATACGTATAAGCCGCGAAGTGCAAGTCGCACTCGAGAGTCTCCTCGACGGTTGCGTCGTACTTTATGTAGTCAGCGGGCTGCCTGAAGACGGCGAATCGCATAAAGGTTGGCGAGACTGGGGAGGTTTCGAAGGTGCTGTTGAAACCAAGGTTATAGGGAGTCGCGGCCTTGATCACCAGGACAGTTGACCACATAGTATCAGCTTCGCCTGTGCTGAAGGCAATATTGCCCGGGGTTGTGTAGTCGCAAATGCGTGTACCATTGGAATAGTGGGTACAGTTTCTGGTGTCATATGTAGCTTGGGTGACATTGCTGCAGCCTATGGTGAACCCAAGCGATGTATAAGAGCCCTCCCAGGTACAATTTGACGTGCAGTTGAACAAGGCAGGCGTTTCGAGATTGTAGAAGGCCTTGAAGACAGCACCCTGCATAGAAGTATCGATAGTATACGCTATGCGCAGTACGCATATGTTAGTAAGTCGTGGCCCCACAAGATGAAGGTGACAGAAATGGATGGGAAACAGGGGACGAACGATCTGGCTGCCAAGAGTTACCAGAGCTCCCGGGGGCATTATCCAACAGTGTCCTGGCGCTCCCATTGTAGCTATGCGCAAGGCCAAATGATGCCGTCCCGTCGTCGGTCCACTCAAGCACAACATCGGTGCTGATGACCTGTTGTGCAAAGGTGTCGATGCCCAATGCCACAATAGTGACAAGCGCCCCTAGGGTGCCCAGCCCCCAGGCTACCGAGGTCAGCATCTGGAGGGAACCAAGAGGCCCCCGGGATGCCTCCTCGATGATGTCGAGGTCGGCAAGCCGCCTGGGTTCTGACCGGAAATAAGCCCACTTCCACTGGCTTATACATGCTGCCACCGAGAGCATGGCGGTGGACTTTGCGGCGGTGATCAAGGCGGCTATGGTAGCGTTCAGACTAACCTGGAGACCAGCACGGGCTGTCAGACGATGATGGACAGAATTTGAAGCGCGGGAGTGGGCTTACGAAGAAGTTCCATTGATCGGTTGGCTTGTCCTGGACAATTCTGAGGATGACAATGACGGCGACGATGCAACCGAAACTGGCTATGATACTGACCAGCTCCTGCCACCACCAAAACGACGAGCATCGGTTCCTTTGCGAGGCCGGCCGCTCCAGGAACGTGTACTGTACCATTGGTGTTGACTCTGCACCCATCCTTTTCGGAGTGTACATTGATGTGTGTAGCGACACAAAAGGTCAAGCAGAATTCTGGACAAGACTCCCCTGGCTACATACCTGAATGCTCTGAAACGGCGAGAATCCTTCATGACATAAGCCGCTGAGCCGACTCGATGCAACAATTCGGCTGCCTAGGCCAGCTGAAATTCATCGTTACACGCGCCGTGGCGCGGTTGATCCTGCGGAGTGCATGATTTATACATGGGTCTGCAACGAGGATTGTAGGGAGCCTCGACGGCCTGAGGACCTACTGCCTAGGTACTACGCTACGCCAGGCAACTGTGGTAAGGGGTAAAGTTGGTGTAGATACTGTCTATGGACCCCCGCCAACCACAATATTCAAAGACATCAACGCAGCAAGCGGGGATCTCTTATCGCAGTCTTATCGGAGCTCTCCCTAGCTTCCCCTGCCCCTCCGGCAACGACCGGTCGCACTCCGACTTCACCTGTTCTCACCTACGTTTTTTGACGTCTTGTTGCTTCTTGTTGCTTCTCGGTGTATCGACATCTGCCCCCCGCGCGCCCCCTGCTTTATACCCGAAGATAGTGTCGTAGCTGTGTCGCGTATCGTGCAAGGCGTGAGGTGAACCGTCTCAGTGATAGCCCACCCGGAAACCCGAAACGCCTCCACTGTGCAGCGTCACCCGCCACCTTCAAACAAGCAACATGTCAACCCTCCCAAAGAATGTCCACGTCTCGAACCACCCTTGCTTAAGGGCCAAGCTGAGCCAGCTGCGGTCCAAGAGCACCCCATCCAAGGACGTCAAGGCATTGGTCCATGAGATCTCCCTCATCGTGGGCTGCGAGGCACTCGCATCAGCCATCACCACGGCCCCCGGCCCAAAGGTCCGTCACCCTCATCCATCCCCACGTCTTTCACACGAGCAACGCCACTCACACGCAGACAAGGACCAAACACCACTGGGCTTCGAATATGAGACGACAACAATCCAGCCCCACGCCATCTCCATAGTGCCCATCCTGCGCTCGGGGCTGGGCATGGTCGACGCCGTCCAGACCCTCCTCCCGGACCCCGTCGCCGTCCACCACCTGGGCCTGTACCGCGAGCCCTCGACCCTCGAGCCCGTTGAGTACTACAACAACCTGCCCGAGCACATCAGGCCCGGCGGCGGCGGCGAGGCCCCCTCCAGCCTCGCCATCGTCGTCGACCCCGTCATCGCCACCGGCGGCACCTGCGCCGCCGCCATCCAGACCCTGCGCGAGTGGGGCGCCCAGAGGATCGTCGTCCTCAGCGTCCTGGGCGCGCAGACGGGTCTCGCGAGGGCCGCCGGCGAGTGGCCCGAGGGCGTCGAGATCTACGTCGCTGGCCTGGACGAGGAGCTGACTCCTGGCGGGATGCTGAAGCCGGGCCTGGGGGACGTGGGCGATCGTTTGTTCTTGACTATTGGGAAGTAGGGGGTTCTATTCTAGATTGTGTGGCTTCCAGGGCCTTGCGGTTGAGATGCGCCGTTGTGGTTGGATTGTCGGGCGTGTAGGTCTTGCGCGTGCCACCGTTGATGAGATATGGCGCCGTCAGGGCCTGTGCTTAATAGAACCAATTACTAGGCCTTATTACTATTAGACGAGGCGTTATCTGCGCTTCGGGGCCAATCCAGGAATCGGGGGAGAAGTACCTACTGAGTTCGAACGTGCGACTGCCGACCACCCGCAGAATGCAAGAAATTAGTATGCCAGGGTGCCAATTCCAAATCAATTCATAACGCGTTGATTAAGCTTGCACGTATGCAAACATACACGCGTAGAATGTAGGACTTTCGATTGGTCGTATTGGCCGAATTATGGTCTAGAGCCGCGCCATCGTCCTGTGACCACCATAGCCTGGTGGAGAGTAGTGGGGTGAGGGGGGTGCAACGGCGCTTTAATCATATCTGAGTAGGTGTGCATCCCACTATTCCCGCAGGGAAGGCATTCGGAGACATTCGATTTCCCGTTCATATTAGAACTAGAACGCAAATGTATCAATTTGTCGCACGATAGCTTTCATTCCCCTTCTCCCCCCCCCCCCACTAGCCTGGCTCTCTTAGACATAGCATCTAAATCTACGGACCCCAGCCTGTACACCCCTACGCCAATCCCATCGCAACTCCCGTAGTTCACCCCGCGCGTGTCGACGCTGGTGTGGGGGTCTGGACAGTAGCTCAGGCAAAAGGCGTTTCGGACGTTTTTGATGTGTCTCTCGCTGGAGAAAAGGCTCGATGCCAGCGTTAGGGTGTAATAATCACATCGGAGCGGAAGATGACTATACATGCATAGCACTTGAAGTATTCGCCAGTGTCTAACTGAGGGGATTGCTCACGAGCACGTGCAGGTTCCGAGTTGTACAGAGCCTGAATGCCTTAAGAGGAAGGTCCAGGTTTGATTTGACCTGCCAGATGGATAGCTGCTGTGGTGTGGATATATTCATTATGCCCGGTTGAATCCACAGTCGCCCTATTGCAACACGATAGAGAGACTCACCATGGATACTTAAGTATTGCCTGTATGTGTGTTGGTCACAGCAACCTGGCCCTAATCTGTTTCTGCACTCAGCTCCTGGGAGTAGAGCCCAGTCACCTACACACGGAATATGCTGTGACTTGCACATCCCCAGGTGCACAAAAGGTAGGGGGTGGTAATCCATCCGTGATGACTTGTGCAGCTCCCCTTGACCAGCGAAATGGATAAACACCAGCCAGAAATGACATCCCTGAAAGTGACTTCACTTCATCATTTCGAGGGCCCTTGCCACGCCGTACAGCCTGTGCGCGACAGCAACATCGGTGTCCGAGCCTTGGAGGCAGTTCGACCCAGCGTCTTCGCAAAGCGCAGAAGCAGCCAAGAGCAGCGGGAGCTACACCCAACAGATCACCGTCCACATATGGTGAACAGCTCCATCCTGTGGCTACCACAAGCGAGCGCCCACAATCACACAAGTGCTACACTCGAATGCCCAAGCAAGCCAAAACTCTTTTATTGTTGCCTTTCTACGTACTGCATCATTAGGTCGCATAGTAAGCGCGGGAGCGAAAACCAAAGACTGTGACAATTGAAGGAAGTAAGACACAGAACGTTCCTCCCTTCCTTGACCCCCTTCATTACACTGCGGCCCATGCAATCTCGTATCAACACAAAGACAACTGGTTTGCCCAAACCGGGTATCAACATATGGAAGTCCATGACCGTCCGGGTATAAGAAGGAAAGAGAAGGGGGACCAGGCATGGTGCATTTGATAGTGATTATTAACAAAGGAGAACCGTCGTTATTTTGCTGGCGTCCCTGCGACACGTTTTCTCCCGAAAAAATTTCCGTGAAGATGTGCCTTCAGTAGCGCGGAAGTACTACTTTTCTCGTCGAACTGGTCGCCCGTCAAATTAAGAGACCGTGGCCATAGGAGAGTTGAATTGATTATGAGCAGCGGCGTTCAAGTCGTTCTTGATGTTGCCGTTTTCTCCGAGTGTGGTATTCCCGTTGGTGTTGGAACCATTAGTGGTAGCACCGGTAGTGTGGGGCTTCCGGGTGACCTTGGGGGCAGCTGGGATGTCGGTGCTGGCTGTTCAACTGTCAGTACCTTGCTGCACCAATGAAGGAAGGACTTCTGAAAAATGACTGACTGGAACAGCCTTTGACGGATTGTTCTCGCGAGGGGAAGGAACGGGAGGAGTGGAGGAATGTTGACGATGATGCAGTCGGTTACTTACTCTTTGCAGATCCGATGGAGAAGACGGGAGACTCCCACTTCTCACCCTTACGGGCAAGCTCCTTGTACTCGGTGGCCTTGGAGCTGATTCCGCCAGGCAGCTTGATGTCCTTGAACATGCTATCCTCCTGGGTGATGGCATAGTTGACCTTCTTATCGGCCACGGCATCTGCAGCCTTCTTCTTACCCTGGAGGATCTGCTTCTGGAAAGCGTCGACGTAACGCTTGTAAATGTTGGGCGCTTGCCGAGGGTCCTCGCGGGCCTCCTCCAAGGCGCGGTCGGCCTCAACCTGAACCTGCTTCAGGAAGGCGTCTGCCTTGTTGAAGTTGTCCTTGATGGCTTTCTCGGCAGCCTTCTGGATTGCGGGCCGCATGGCCTTCAACGCGATTGGCTTGGCAATAGCAAACAGCAGCTTATGCTTGGACTTCTTCACCTTGAGCTTCATGTTGGTGATGTTGACGTCCACCTTATCGACCTTGAAGAAATTCTGGCTATCCTTCTTATCGGCCGAAGACATCTTGAGCGTGAAACCGAAGCCCTCGCCGGCGAGGATAATGTCCATCACACCTTGGTCAGTGATTGATGGGAATCCCTGCTTCTTCTTGACGTAGAAGCTGACGTCACGGAGATCCATCTGGATGCCTGAGACTTTGATCTCAAACGCGTGCTGTTGTTTGCTGCTAGCGTTCTTGCGTCCCCACCGGATGTGGTTTTCGCTGTTGATCTCCAGCAGGTTGGGCATGAAGTTGTCACTCTCGAGAACCAGATTCTCGATGACAGCATCAACCTGTGGGTCAGAGTATTCAATACGAGGGATGGGGATATATGCCACGTTCTCGAAGACAGCGGGCAGGATAACTTCGGTGATATCTTTCAGCAGGTGAGGCTTGAAGGTTGGCCTGCCGTTCTCGTCGTTGCCCAGGTCAGTAAAGAGCTTGTTCATAGTGGCAGCGAATTTCCTGTTCTGCGCATCCTCATCGAACTGGCCGGCAAGAAACTTGACCTCGTCAATGACGCGATCAGTATGTGTCTTGTACTTCTGCCGGAGAAGGTAGTCGCCATGGTCGTGTAGCTTATTCCACTCCTGAGTCGAGGCTTCTTCTAGGATGTAGCCCTGCTCTTGGAGAGATCGGCGGATGTACTTGTCCACCGACTTGAACCAGTCTTTCAGCTCAGGGTCCTTTTGCGCGTCTTCGTAGATCTGATTCACAGCCGACCAAAGGTCGTCACTGGAAGTGCCGTTTGCGAATCTCTCGATCAGCGTCTTGAGATCAGCCTCGGCCTGGGCAAGGGACGAGCGAGCGCCCTTAACGGTGCCGGTGCCACTCTGAGTCAGGGTGTTTGCATGGCTTCCATACTGCTCGGCCAGATCCAGCAGGGTCGTGATTGCCTCTTGGTAGTCAGGATGCTGCTGACACTCGAGGATCATCTTCTTCAGGCGCCAGATAGTCTGCTCGCGACGCTCCTTGGGAATCTTCTTCTTGAGATACTCCAGAGTCTTGGTGCGATACTCTGCAGCCCGCTTGTTGGCGGCCTCCTTGGCCTCGGCTACTTCTTGCTCGGACACTCCGGTCTTCTCCTGCGCGCTCTGTTTCGCGACGTCGAGGCCTGCTGAGACGTTCACCCCGCTGTCAGTGCTGGGGTCCTTGGCGGCAGTAGCCGCGTTATCAGCTACCTGCTGCGCGTCCTTCTGGGGGTCGTTGCCCTTGTAATTCTTCTGGAGCAGGCTCTTAACGTTCTGCTTCGAAAGGTCGGGCGCATCATGCCAGGTGTTATCCTCGGCGGGCCGGTCGATCTGAGCCAAACGATCCTCATCTGGCCTGACCTTACCAGCGGCATTAGTAGCGGCATCGCCGGCAATGTCGCGCAGCAGGATGCTGGCGTCGTTCACTGTTCGATTGTTAGCCACGGACCTTTGGCAGAAGTGGGTTGCGACTGGTGTGCGTACATAGCTTCCGGAACTGGCCATTGGTGATGATCAGGGTACCCAGAGTGCGCAGGCCTTGTAGCGCCTTGTCGCCATGCTGCTGGGCGGTCTCCTTGTTCACGGGGGCATTGGGTGTGCCGACGGCCTTGGGGTCGAACTGTGTAGTCTGCCAGATGAAGTCCTGGAGCAGGTTGCCCTCGTTCTTGGACAACAAGAGGTTCTTGGCCTCAATAACGACTTCGCGGAAGTCTTTCACGAGGGCCTTGCCCTCCGGGGAAAGCTTGTCCGCGGGGCTGGCGAGGGCCTTGGAAGCCAGGAAACTGTTGAGAGCAACATCGATTTGGGCGTTCTGGGACAAGATGGGTCAGAAGAAACAGTCAATTGGTTATGTCCAAAAAAATTGCGACCTACCGATGGGACCTTTCCGTTCTGGAAAGCGGTTGCGATGCCGTAGATCTGGAGCTTCCTGTTTACGTCGGCCTCTTTGAGCTTCACATCGACGGGTTTGTTGACGTTGGCCATGATTACTTTTGTAGCTGGTGTTGGAATTACTGTTGGGATAGGGGAGGGGCGATTAATGGGAGTTAAGAGTGCGAATTTGACAGAAAAGCTGCCTGGGTATCAAAAAGGGACGGGGGTATCACGTTGTTGGGAGGGGTGTGTGTTTGTTGATGGACAGGAGTCAACAAGACAAGAGGTGGCAGGAAAAAGGAGAAGAGAAGTGCGAAGCAAAGGTGAGTGGATGGTGGTCAAGTTGGTTTAATAGAGCTTTGACTCGACGCCAGTCAACTCAAAGTTGCAAAACATGGGACAAAAGTGGCTGGTCTTTGGGGTGGTAGTCTGGCTACGTGGATGCGGATGGGCGGCAGAAACGTACCTCCTCATGCCTTGGTTGGTGGTACCTTGGTAGTGTGGTCCAAACCTGCGTGGTGCGTGTGTTGTGTGCGCGCATTGTGCTGCGGTCGTGACGGCGGTACCTACGCTTGCTGCTGTGGTCGTGACGTGAACCAATACGTCATGAGTACAGCAGCATCGACGTCAAAAAAAAGAGAGAGCTGCGTGTCAAGGGGTAACTTGCTAAGGCGGCCTGCTAGGGGGGGGGTGGTTGTGGAAATTGAACAATGCCAATGGAACCAGCTGCAATACCGAACTAGATCCCGTTATAGCTAGTGAGGGCGACGGGTTACCGGCCCTGGAAAACTACATACTACATAGTACTTAGACAAGTAGGACTGGCTTTGCTGGGCTTCCTCCAGCGGCCCTCCCACCCCAAAGGTGGCAGTCCAAGAAAGAATGAGCAGTTGACCTGTGCAAATGGTCTGCCCCAATCGAGATGGAGAAGTTAGGTATGACGCCCTGGACGCCCGGGGGGTTGGAGGTGGTGTTGTCTGCCGATCATGCCCCGTCTGTGCGGCTCAGCCCCTAGCTACTAAACCAATTTTAGACGCCCAGACATCATGTCCCATGTGTGGTGTTCTTTCTTTCTTTTTTTGTCTGCCCTCGACTTTCCTCTTGGATGTGCTCGTGACTGCAATGTTCCGTAGACCAGACGCGAGCGGATGGATGGCGCGGTAGTCGTCGATGTTGACCCGCAGTAATGTTCCAAACTGCTCATTGGGAGGAAGGTACCTAATACGGGTGACCATCTCAAGCTTGCTGCTGTTGTTGTTGTTGTCGTGCGTCGTTGTTGAATTTGAGTGGCTTGGCCCGCACCTGGAGTTTCCCTCTTGCAGGGCGGCTTGAAAATTGACACCTGGGAGGGATGGAGCTAAGCAGATTAATTTAAAGAGAGAGGCCTCATGAGCTCAGTTCCGCGTCGCAGAAACAGACGAGTTTGAGATTCATCAGAGCAGGGGGCAAGCAGGGATAAGAAGCCGGGAAACAGGGTTACACTCGTGTCTGCACTTCCAAGATGGGTTATTGATCTGTTGAGAAGCTGTGGGGTATGTATATATGTAAGTACCCAGGTACTCACCTAAGCACACCACATGTATGCGGTGCGGGACGTCTGGAGCTCTTGTTGACTGGGGCGCATCGTTCGCCATGAGCTTCAACCCCCCCAGTGCAAATGGCGGGTTTGGGCTGAACTGAGATGTTGGAATTGGTGCGCCAAGAAAAGCATATGATCGGGACTAGTACAACCGGTACACTACGGAGTAGGCCTTGCTGGGTCGGCATGGCGGTCCAAGGAGGCCTCGATGCATGACGTCAAAACTGTTTAACGTCGGCCCATGTTTGACGGCTTCAGCGCCAGCCGTTCCAAATGAGCGAGCCACATCACCGTGTGTGCTTGTGTGCGGTAAAGAGGGAGGGCATCCTTGGTGGAAGACGGCGTGGCTTGGTGCCCATGATGCGCCGTGACCATTCGAGTCATTTTGTACAATCAATCCAATTGGCCCAGTTGATGCTCAACATGGCAGCATGGGAGTTGTTTTTTTCTCTCCCCCACCTCTCTCTTCCTTCATCCCCATGTTCACCTTTCACCTCTAAGCCTCTGAGGTAGTATGGGTGTTAGTGTACACATACATACGGTAATGTTATCCCCCCCCCCGACCGCCCGCTCCCCACCACGACGACGGGAAGCTGCAGATTAGTGTGACAGCCATGACAGGGTAATGATGCAACTCCCGGCTCTGTGATCGCCGCAAGGGGTCATCTACCGCTGCCCTTCTCTCCTCCATTCCTCATTGTCCCGGGGCAGCCGTGCTTAGTGTGATTATGCTGCTGTTAACCACAGCCAAGAGCCACGTTATGTTGGATATATTTTGAGATGGAGGTGTTGCTCTGGGCGGCTAGACGCCTAATGCGGTGAATGGGTGGACACACGGGGCTCATGCTACGCATTTATTTATTCATTGCCATCGCCTGGATGCCCGCACAAGAGTGCCAGGATACTTCTGGTGCGACTGAGTTTGCCAGCCTTTCTAGACGTCGAAGGACTTCGCAGGTACTGCAGCTAAGAATGCCCATGCCACACAGAATTGGTGATGCTATTTTCGACACACGAATTGTCCGTGCTCCTTTCCAGTTATTTAGGCAGTGCAATGAACGAGCTTTCATCACCTACGCTGTTGGGGGCTCCCCGCTCCCCGTTAGGCGCCATGCTGCTGAGCGGCCAGGGCTGATGTAAGCTTCACATGATCTGGCGAGGCAGCCGCGACGGCGACAGCCCACCAGGCAACACTTCATTCACTTCAGTTAGTGAGGCACACGCCCCTCGCGCGTCACCCCAGCCATCACCCAACACCCATCAGCCACACGTATCGCCCACGCGCATCGCCTCTTCCAGTTCCACCACAGAGCCCCAGGATGACCTGGCCTCATCTCTTCATCTCACCCGTCAACCCCATCTCGTCTTGACTGCACGACATCGACTCTGCCCACCATGAGCCAGCACAGCGACCAAGATCCCGACGGGACTGGCATCCCATTGCCAGACCAACCTCCAAATCACTCGCCCACTTTAACCTTCTGGGCTCTCATCAACCTCCTCTTTGAACCTCTGAGGAATGGACCTGGACCTTCCCTGAAGCCCGGTGGTACTCGCAAGCCCGTGTCCACACCTGCAAAATACAGAGAACAGAAACTCGGCGAATTCTTTTCAAAGTGGCGCAAAGATGTCGGAAACGACATCTACCCAGCAATGCGCCTCATCTTACCACACATCGACAAAGAGCGGCCTATGTACGGTCTGAAGGAGCAGGCCATTGGGCAGCGAATCATATCAGTCGACCATATCGTGAAGAACAGTAAGCACTGGAAGCTCCTCGCCGAGTGGAAGAACCCAGGCACTACCGCCGCGAGTCGGTTGGCCGGCGACTTCGCGGGGCGCTGCGGCGTGGTCATCAGTGAGCGGAAGACCCAAAATACCCCCTCTGATATGCGCATATCAGAGGTGAATGAGCTCCTCGACAAGCTGGCCGCCTCCAGGAGCGAGGCTGACCAGCTACCTGCTTTCGAGCAATTCTACCATCGAATGTGCCCCGTGGAGCTGGAGTGGCTCATACGCATCATTCTGAGGCAAATGAAGATCAATGCAACTGAGAGAACTGTCTTGACAGCATGGCACAAGGACGCATGCGAACTGTTCAACATCCACAGCAGTCTGCCGTACGTTTGTTGGCGCCTCTGGAACCCAAAAGTCCGTCTCGACGAGAGCGATCACAAGCTTGAGATTATGCACAACTTCCTGCCGCAGCTGGCACCAATCGCCAACAACGCCGGCACCTGGGGCAAGGTCGTTCAGAAGCTTGGCCTCCCAGATGGCAACCCAGAGTTCTGGATGGAGGAAAAACTCGATGGCGAGCGCATGCAAATGCATGTGCAGATGAAGACGGATGGCGGATACGAATTCAAGTTCTGGTCTCGCAAGGGCCACGACTATACCTATCTGTACGGGAGTTCTCTCGATGACAACCGCTCCGCCCTTACGCAGCACCTGGGCAACTCTTTCCGCGGGGTTGTGAACTGCATCTTGGATGGAGAGATGATCGGATTCGACCCCAAGAAGGGCAAAATGGTGACATTTGGGACCCTGAAGACCGCCGCCCTCAGGGCGCAAGCCAATCCATACGATGAAGAGAGCCCGAGGCCTCTGTTTCGAGTGTTTGATCTCGTGCTCTTGAATAACAAAGATATCACCTGGGAGCCACTTTGGAATCGCCGGAAATCCCTGGAATTAATCACCCGAGAAGTCCCCGGGAGGTTTGAAATCCACCCGTATCTGAAGTGCACATCTCCGGCAGAGATCGAACCATATCTTCGCAAGATCATCCAGGAATCTTCCGAGGGTCTGATGCTCAAGAATCCGCACTCGATATATTCGCCAAATGAGCGCAATGATGACTGGATTAAAGTCAAGCCGGACTACATGACAGAGTTTGGCGAGGACCTGGATTGTGTCATCATTGGTGGCTATTATGGCACCGGCCGACGTGGTGGGATCCTGTCTAGCTTCCTCTGCGGACTGAGGGCTAGCAAGAAGGATATTGAAGACGGAACGGCCCACCCCGAAAAGTTCTACAGTTTCTTCAAGGTCGGTGGCGGAATCAAGGCCGAGGACTATGCCGAAATCCAACGCCTGCTTCCGGAAGACAAGTGGCAGGACTGGAACCCCAAGTGTGCCAGGCAATTCATTGAGTTGGCTGGCGGAGACAGGTACTTTGAGAGGCCAGATCGATGGATTCGACCAAGTGAATCCATTGTTATTCAGGTTAAAGCCTCCAGTGTCGAGGATTCTACTTCCTTTAGTGTCCAGAAGACACTTCGTTTCCCCCGCTTCCGTAGCATTCGCACGGACAAGCCTTGGACGGAGGCTCTCGATGTTGATGAGTGGAAGGAGCTACGATTCAAGGTCGGTCAGGAGGAAAGGCACCAAAGAGAGATCCAGATCGAGAAGAAGAAGCGGAGAAGCCGCAAGAGGCAAAAAAGGGACCTGGAGGTCGAGGGCAACGACGCCGTGGCCCTTGAGAAGTCTAAGCTTTTTGAGGGCATCTCGTTTTACATCGTCGCTAATTCCGAGAACTTGGGCTTTGATATAGATAAACTCCAGAATATGGTGAGAGAGCACGGTGCCTTGGTCGCCCATGACCCAGCCAAGGTGGCTGAGGGCAACGCCATCGCCCTTGCGGATAGAGAGAATGGGTACATCAGGTCCCTGAAGCGCATGCAAGGAGTGGAGTGCATCATCAGCCCCAAGTGGGTTTTCGACTGCATTAAACAGCAGGAACTACTCCCTTACGAGGACGAGCACCTGTTCCTCGCCCAGGACGACATGCGCGCCCTCGCCATGGAGAACACAGACCAGTACGGTGACAGCTACCATCGAGACCTGGACGCCGACGAGATGAAGAGGCTTTTCGACCGCATGAGGGAGGACTGCATGTTGGACGGTCCCGCAAGCTTCGCCAGGAACGCCTTCTACGACCAACTCGAGGCCCACGGCCACGAGCTGCCGCGGTCGAGGGGCTACCTGTTCCGCCGCTGCCGCGTCTACCTCACGCAAGTGGGGGGCCAGGAGAATCTACTTACGACGGCACGTCTGGAGGCCTGGGTGCTTTTTGGATGCGGCGAGCTCGCGGACGACATTAATGATGGCGTCGTTACGCACGTCATTGTCGTGAGCCTGGGCGATGAGGCGGGTGCGAAGAAGGTTGCAAATGAGATCAGGGCCCGTGTCAGCGAGGGAAAGAGCCTCAGGAGACCTTATGTGGTGACGGAGAAATGGTTGGAGAAATGTTGGGACGAGGAGACCCTCGTGCCGGAGGAGCCGTACTTCATCTGACTTGTTGTAAAAGTTTTATTGGATTGCGAATCGGAATGGTGCTGCATGTAGTAGGTATTGTTGCGCCCGATGCTCTCTGACGCGAATGTTTTTGCTGGTCGTATTTAACCCGAGATACCACTTTGAGACTTTGCATTTACCGCATAGCTGAACAGGATTCATTCAACGCTTTTGATGCCCTCGCTCGCTTGTGAGAATGTGGACTAATGCCCCAACTGATGCCATATTCCCTCAGCGATGCTTTCGTATTGTTACAACTAAGTACTCTGCGGTACAAGATCCAGGTAGGGCTGCCATAGGTAGTGCTGAGCAGGCAGGTCATGCACCGTTCTCGACTGTCCGACACAACTCACAACTATCGGACCTGATGCACCATCACCAACTCCATAACGACCTCAGACATTGAAAGTATGATGGGGCCCTGGTATCAGAGCTATCTACAACCTCACTGGCATGGGCCGGAAGAAAGGGCCACTGCAGCGCAGTAAGTGGCCGCGACCAGTGTCGTGTCGAATCCAGATTCAGAAGCGGACTCGGAGCCCCGAGGAAATTACACCCATTCCAGCTAGGCCCAAGCGAGTATCTGATGGCAGGCAGGCCTTCGAGGCTACAGCTTTGCTCCATTCGAAGGACTTCTGCCATGGTGATAAGCCTGACTCACACAGGCTCTAGATCTAACCCCAGGCAATTTGACGATTCGGCTTTCAGAACAGTCTCAGGGGTACAATTAAGAGGACGTTACCGCGATTCCAGTCGGCCGTCGACTCATCCCATCAAAACCTCATCCGGGAAGCCTGCTGGCCGTAGCGCCCCAACCTGCATCGTCAAGCCTATACTTCTGCGTCTCTCCCACAAACCTCTTCACCAGCCGCTCATGCGTCATCGACTTCGACCAGTGCTTTCATGTAAGCCGCCAGCAAGGATAGGCACGCCCGCCATTTACGTGGCGCCTGAGGTTGCGATCGGGCAGCTATCTAGCGAGGCGTCCGACATTCTGGCCCTGGCTGTGTGCTACTCGGCATGCGCTCTGTCGAGGATATCTTTCTCGACTACGACACGTGCTGAAATGTCCAGACGCTCCAGCAGATCGAGAGGACCAGCGGCAAGTTACCAGAGGGCTAGGCGAACGTGCTCTTCGACGAAGATGGAGTGCTGACGACGGCAGATTCGCCATCTGCCCAACTGGACTGATACGGGCTCCCGTGGTTTTCCATGAAGGTGAGGATATCCTTCCTGTTGGATGAGCAACTATCAATGTACATGAACAGCGACTGTGAGCCAGATATCCCGACCGAGGACCCTGCACCCCCGCGCAAGCCCAGTCATGGCCTATAGGTCGATATGAAATGGAAGCCCACAGCCGGATGTATTGACGGTGAATATCATACCTCGTACGGAGACTAGATGGATAACGCGTTCTGGGGCGCATTGCCCGGGATCAGCGACGAGGAGGCATGGCTGTTGCTGGATCTGCTCCTCGCATGTTTGTGGATGATGCAGCCAGTCGGCCCAGTCTAGAGAAAATTGCTGCGCATCCTTGGTTGCGGTATTATCGTGGGGATGACATGTAACAGTTAAACCAATAAGCCTCTGCGAGGAGAAAGGGAGAAGGGCAGCGCTGAAGGAACGTTGCCTTTTTTTTTTTCTTTTTTTTATTTGTATTTGCAAAGGGATGATCTCCATACATTGCCGTCCTACTTCTGCCTTGGACTTCTGCACAGGGAAAATGGCAGAGCTTTGTGTAGAAGCCGGCATGCAATTCGCGAGTGGAATGACAGGAGTCCTGTGGGAAGAATAGACACATCATCTCATCAAAGAGTATGTATTATGATTGATGATAGGGTCTAGGTATTCGCGATGATTCGAGACCGGATTCCATGTGTCGTAGCCAAGGTCAAATCAAAATCATGAGCCTTGAGTAGAGTTTGACGCTGAGTGTACGCCTGCACTATGGTCTCGGAGAGCCGCTGAATCGCCTGGAACCAAGGGCCATTTTGACGTCACCAAAATTTTCACGGGCCCCGCCCTTGTCAACACTCACAACCAAACTGTCGACGTTGTACGACTTCATCTACGGTTGGGCCTGCGACCATTTTTACCTGAGCAAGACCGTGGAGGTACTGCAGCTCTGATCTGTGAACAGTGGTCTAGTTCAGTAGCCATGGCCTCGGAAGCCCCAACCCAAGCAGAGCAGGTGCAAGATGCGAGCAACCATGATAACGCCGGCAACAGCCCAGCACAAGACGTGACGCTAGAGAGGATCCAGGCTCTCCTCCAGACCAAGGACGACACTTCAAGGTTTGTTGGCCTCGCACTTCTAAAGTCTGTCCTCGACAACTCACCACAAATTCGAGAAGATGAGGAAGCAGTCACGACGCTGTGGCACAGCGTCTCGCCAAAGTTCCTGGACCGCCTCCTGAGGAGCGGTGCTGAGCAGGGCCGCTCGCCCAAGGACGCCAGGGACATGGTCGACATTGCTGTCGCCGTAATCCACGTCTTCTCGGTGCTCGTCCCATTCGACCTCAAGAAGGAACCAAGTCTTATCGGCCGGATACCGGCCTTGGTGTCGGTGATACTGTACAGGTTGGTTGTGTACCTCCTCCGCCCCTCAGGCCTTCGTTGACGCGCTGTCACAGCTCCGACGAGACCACCCAGCGTGTGCTCCAGACGCTCTTGACCCTCGTAAGCCGGGTGGAAGGGGCCAAGAAGTTTGTAGCAATAGACGATGTCAGCGCTCTCATAGAGATCGCCCCCTCACAGCCTCTTGCATTGGACATATTCTTCTATGCGTACTCACAGTCTGCCAAATTCGTGGAATATGTTGCTTCGTCAAAGTCCAAGATCGACAAAATCCTTTCAGGCTTGGTTGCGTCCTTCAAGGGAACGGATGCCGTCACGCTGCTGACCTTTCTGGACGAGCTCCTGAGGAGACTCGACCCTGAAGTGAGCAGCCCCATTGGGAACCTCATCTCAGTGCTTGACGCTGATCCTACTGCAGTACCTACCCCGGGATCCAGCTTGGTTGAAGTCAGTCACGGATTTCATACGCAATCTTGTCGCTAGCAAACCAACAGCAGCCGGCCGTGCCGCTTACACCAATCTCGCCGCTTCTTTACTGCAGGTCTATCCCTCCGCGGCATCAAAACTGCTCTTCACGGATCCAGGAAAATCGGAGAATCCATTCCCATACCTTCTGGTCAACCTGACACTCGTTGACCTCCGCTCATCTTTTCCCATGCTACTTGACCAGATCAACAGTCTTGACTACGAAAGCACATCCAAGCGACTTGCATCGGCGTTTGATGTCGTCTCCGCCTTTATCGGCTTTCTTGTCCGCTTCTCAGAAGACGAGAGCGCCGAAAGCTCCATATCGTCGCTAATGATGGCACCAGAGTTCCTCTTCAAATTGCGCGAGTCCATGGCAGACACCATGTCACTAGCAATCGAGTACCTGCGGGACCGGTGGGACGCGGCGGAGGCAGGCGCCATGGGCCTGCACCCGGATGCAAGGCTCGGCGCGGCCAACACATCGCGTGGCTCCCACCTCACCCTGGCATGGGACTCGAAGATCGACCGCGCCAGTCAGGACCCTCTCATCCTCGCCGCCATCAGGGCGCTGGCCATCTGGCTGCGCGAGGATGACAACGACATGCTGAGGAAGGAAGCGATCGGGCTCACCGACATGTTCATAGACCTTTACAAATCCAGCGCCGAGGACGGGGCCCGCCTCGACTTCAGGCGGCCTGTCCTTGTCGCTCTGGAGGGTACCACCACCCTCGAGGACGGAACGGCATCACTACTGGACCACAACGGCTGGGAGATCCTCACCAAGGACCTACTCGCTATCTTGCCATCAACCTCGACTGCAAGCAGTGAGGGCGAGGCGGCCAGGGGAATCGAGATTGTGCGGGTGCTGATCCCAATAGTGGAGAGGGAGAGCTCCGGCAGCCGAGAGGCGTGGATGGCAGTAGTCACGGCGGTTGCGGGGTGGGACGTGCCGGACTTCGAGCAGCCGCCGGCCGTGTACGAGTTCCAGGTTGCTGTTCTGCAGCTCGTCGCGGCGCTCCTGGAGAAGGCGCCCTCGAGGATGCGGAAGCGCTATGTCCACTCGACCAATGCCGTGCTCTGGATCGTGGAGCGCCTCATGGAGAAGATTGTCAAGATTCACGATGAGCCGCTCGAGGATAGCTTGAGGGATGTGGAAACTACTCTCAGTGGGTTCAGGTAGAACGCCTGTCTTCCGTCATTGGTATCGGCTAAACCAACGCTGCCACTGCTGATGTCTCCTTCGCTGAGCTCAGAGTCCGCGCTCGCGCCCGCCTATAGACTCCACAGGCCGAGAAATATCACCAAGGAAAATCCCTGATATCGATGGTAGCAAGATACCACTGCTGGTGTTGGGGATGGCCGTTTGTGATGGAGGGCAAAAGCTGAGGAAATCAGGCGATCTCGAGGTGTAAAAGATCCGATATCACAAGCCGTTAAAATGCATAGAGGCGCGACTTATCACTGATAATTTCCAGACCGACTTCCAACCCGGCTCGCTACTAATTATTTACACACGGGTGGACAATGTTGCGATCCCCAAATGCTTACTTCAGCCGGGGCCATGTGTGTGGTCGTGGGTGGAGCCGCTGGCGAGAAAAAGAAGCTTGGGGAGTCGCGGCTTCAGCAGGCTGAGTTGTTAAAGTGGTCCATGCTCTGAGATGTTAGGGTGCGAGGATGTTGTCGAGGGACAATATACAACAACATTTGAGAGTCTCATTACTCGCGGTCCTTGGTTCATGTTGCCTTCGTACTGCGTATTTAGAATGAGATCTCATAGGAGAACAAGTCGACTAACATGGCCCACAGGTATGGAGTATAAGCGCCTACTAGTACCTAGTGTACCTAGGTAGAGGTAGATGCGGGCCCCCTACAGGGGCCGAGCCGCTATGGGTTTGCAGTGTGATGTCACATGCTAAGGAGAGCCTGCCGCACCCCAACCGTGTCACTCTCAGAGGCTTATGATTCAGCGCCCATTTACCCGAGAGTGGTTATCTACCAACTTTTTTTCAGTTTGACGGCCCCCGAAACAGACCATCAATTTCACCAAGGCAAACAACGCGACGACGCGCCACGCCCGCACCAGCACTCGACGAAAGCCACCTAAACGCAATACAGGTAGCTATTCGAAGGGGGGCACGATGATGCAATAGATAGAATACCCGACCCCCTCATTCGTCTATCATTCAACTCTTACCGGCCTGTGATGGGCCCACACCGAGCACGATGGCAACCGACGCCGAAGACCAGCCCTCCTCCGTCCCGGAGCCCTTGACTGACGCGGGCAGCAATGGCACTGGCAGCGACTCCGACAGCGACTCGGGCGACTCGCCCGCGCCCCAGGTAGAATGGCTGGCCACGGCGCGTGCGAAGCGGTCCACCGCCGGCAACCGTATGAAGTCGATGCTCGCCAACGAGGAGCCCGCCGACGAGGACTCGGACCTCGAGCTGTTGTTCCAGGAGGACGAGGACGATGCGGGTTTCAGCGACAAGGGCCACGATGACGGCTCCGACGCGCAGATGGACTCGTCCGACGACGAGGACGAAAACGACGCCGAGGCCGAGGATGAGGGTGAGAAGGAGCTGCAGCGCAAGGAGCGCGAGAAGAACCTCGCCGCCCGCAAGCGCAAGGCCCAGGCCGCCATCCCCGCAAGGTTCAGGAAGAAGGTCCGCATCAGCCAGCCGCCCACCCCGACCGGCACCACCGCAGCCGCCGCGGAGCCGCCCAAGCCGAGGCCCAAGAAGAAGTCGGAGCGCGCGAGCTGGCTGCCATCGGCCGCCGACATGCCCACGCGCTCGTCCGACCGCAAAACGACCAAGCTGAGCAAGGAGCAGCTACACAACCAGATGGTCGAGCGCGAGGAGAGGCGGAAGAAGCAGATGGAGCTCATGGAGAAGAAGGCCAAGAGGCTGGAGGCCCTGAAGAAGCCGCCCATGACACAGGAGGAGAGGATGGCGGAGGCCGCAATTGTCGAGAAGCGGAACGCAAAAAGCCTGAACCGGTGGGAGGAGGCCGAGAAGGTCCGCGAGGAGGAGCGCCGAGCAAAGCTGGCGGCGCTGAATAACCGCAGGCTCGAGGGCCCGGTCGTCACAATGTGGAGCGGTATAGTCGACTTGAGCGAGACCCAGTTGAAGAACGTCGGCAAGTTGGTTTCTATAGAAGAGAAGCCGAAGAGGAAACGGCCGTCGACTGCCGTATCGACTGCCGCAAACACGGTCGCCCCGAGCCCCAAGCCTGATCGGCCGTCTACGGCCGTCTCGACTGCTGGCACAGCGGCTACAGCAAGCCCAAAGGCCGAGACGGCTTCGTCGGAGGCGCCTCAACCTGCCACCACGGCTCAGGAAGGGCCCAGCCTCCCAACTGTAACGGAAACGCTGGGGGAGCCAGCAGGTCCAAAGGAGGAACCAACCGAGCCATGCGAGCGGGTCACTGAGCAGCCCACCACCGAGAAACCAACAACATCACAACCTACGACTAGTCCGCCCGCAGCTGAGCAACTGCCGACAGAGCAGACGACGACAGGGCAACCCACCAATGAGCAGCCTACGGCTGGGCAAGGAGCGAATGGGCAGCCTGCTGGACAACCCACTAATGGGAAGCTTACGACTGGGCAAACGAGTATTGGGCCGACGACAACTGGTCAGCCGTCACCATCGTTGCCTACAGATACCGCGCCTTCATTCACGCCGGTTTCTGCGCCTGCGCCCACAACTGTACCAGAGCCAGTACCAGGGCCGGCAGCAACAGTCAATATCCCACCACGCCCAGTCCCCGCTCGCAGACCCGAGTCCATGTCTCCTGGGATTACCGGTCCCAGCATATTTGCTCCCTTGGGTCCAAATCGTGGGACACCGCCCCCGAGGCCCACGTCTTCATCTCCAGCAGCCTCAGGTCCAGCCCCCCTGCCTCCTAGCTCTGGCCCTTCGCCTCTTCCCGTGCCCTCTCCATCGGCGAGCTTAGCCTCGCCGGTGCCCTCGTCCCCCGTCAAGACGGAGCCGCAGAATACCTCACAGCTGCCCTTGGCCCTTAGACCGGACATAGGCCCACGTTTTATGCCACCTCCGAACCCCCATCTTACCCAATCACCTCCGCCGAGTGTTCTGGCTCCTCCAGTTGGTATGCCCAGCATGTTCAATGGGCCAATGCCCGTCTTGGGATATTCAGCTCAGCACCCTCCTCGGCCCTCCGGCCTGGCAGCTCCAACTGCTTCTCACTCACCTTCGCCCCTGAACCCGTCATCGCCTGCTCCAGCTCGTCCCATCACGAGCCCATTAGCGAATCAAAATCCCAAGCCATCTGCCGCGTTCCCGAACCCATTCCAATACCCCCCCGCGCCACAGCCGTCACCAATTCACACAACCGCCAGCTTCCAACCGATAATGCCGCCCACAGCCCCCGGCCCGGCCCCCGGCTCGGCCCCAGGGCCGGCTCCGATGCCACCAATAACGACCCCTCCTCCCGCAAAACTGACAAAGAAGCAGCAGAAGGAGGCACAAGCCAGTGCGAAGAAGGCTGCTAAATCCGCAGCTCCCAAGAAGCCCCCTCCTCCGCCTGAGCCCCCAGAGCCCGAGCCGCCCCTTGAGGGGAAAGTCACCCGTAGCTGCATCATTCTGCAGGACTTTGACGAAGAAGCCATCAAGAAGCCCGACGTGCAAACCCAGATCCTTTTCGGGCGGAAGATGACCAAGCTGGCGAGTAAGTTCAGAACGATGCCACGTTTGACCGATGGTGTTCGCTGACCATACACTCCTCAGAACCCCCTCACGCTCCTCTTTGCGTAATCACCAACCATCCAGCACGTTATAGGGATCCTAAAACGGGGCTGCCTTTCTACAACGCCTACGCATACAAGGAGATCCAGAAGCTCATGGCAGGAGACTTCAAGTTCAGCCAGCTCACAGGCACTTGGGTGGGCCGCGGCGATGATGCCGCTGCGGGTGTCCCTGCGCGGTTCACTCGCCCGGAAACGGAGAAAGAGAGGCTGGAGAGGCTGGAACGCAAAGAGAGGGAGAAGAAGGAAGCCGAGGAGCGGAAGAAGCAGGAGAAGTTGGCCGCTGAGGAGAAGGCCAAGCTGGAGGCATCCGCGCCGCCAACGACAGAGGGTCCGGGAACAGTCCCGATGGCACCGGTTTCCCGGGCGAGTTCCGCCCCGATGGCTCCCATGGGACAGGGTGATGCGAACATGCAGCCCCTGCCTGCCGCCTCTGGCTCGATCCCTGTGCCCGAGCAAGTCCCGCCGCCTGCGGTTGGAGCCGGGGTCGGGCCGCCCGCGCCGACGGAGGTTTCACCCGTCATGTCAGCGCCTCCTGGCGACACGAAGTCGGTAGCACTGTTGCCTGCATTACCTGAACAAAGGAGCACGACTAGTGGAACACCCATACCTACCCCATCAACGGCTGATGTCGGTACCGACACCGTGATAACGACAGCACCGCCGTTGGGGGTCGGTTCTGATCAGGGCGAACAGCCAGCCCAGTAGGCTGTGATCAGTCCATATTCGGCGCAGGCCCCGGGGGGGGGGCGGGGGGGCGCTATGGGATAGAATCAAATACCCAAAAAGTATGTCCAGACCACGCCCGCTCGTTGCCACCCAATGCCTCTTCGTGGCATTTTGTTTGGTCGGGATTTCTGCAGCAGATTGCGGAGCGCCTGATTCAAATGGACGGCCGTGGAAATGCTTCAATCAAGGAGCAACATCATCACGCAAATGTAGGGTAAGTCTCTGCTTCCTAAGAAATGTGTACGTGCGCTCCAAATGCAATGACCAATCTGGTCGTGGTGTGCTGTAAAAGGAAGCGGCCCTTCCATGGCCCATCAGCCTCTCGTCTTCAAGGGCCTCCTTGTCACCATGCTGTCTGTGCCCGCCGGGTTCGTGGTTCTGTGGGAAGCAACTTGAATCACATCGTATACCGTTGGGGCAGAGCCGGATTTTAAGAGACATTTGAAAATCCAATCTCCCAAGGAGAGAATCAACTAGAGGAACCATCTCGTAGACTGCTGACTGACATTCAGACGGGTTTGTCTAGGCGACACATAACGAACATGAGTCAATTTGCAAGCCGGTGGGCTAGTATCTCCTGAGGGAGGTGTCGAATACATAAAACTTTCAATCCGCACATGTCCACCACCACATACCAGTCTTCCTTCATCGTGAAATCGTGAGGGTTATCCAAAAGAGCGAGAGGGGCCAACATGGCATGATGGTTCTAAACACGAACCACAGGCTTTGACAAATTCTCCTGCCTCTTAATTACTGTTATAGCACAAAATCAAGAAGGGCACCGGTCACCACAGTCAACGGGGCATAGGATGTCATCGGTGGTGCCAACGGACCTGCAGAATGCACCGTCACCACCGCCCGAGCCGACGCACTTTAACCACACATGTCAGCACGCGAGGCTGGCATCAAGATAAAGAGGGCAAGATTTGTCTCAATTTACCCGAGTTTCAACATACCTTTCCGACTGTGCACTCATAGTTTGCCGGAATACCTCCGGGGTTGAGGTTGCAAGAGGTTCCATTGCACTCCTGTTGATGTCTCTCGCGTTAGCTACTGGCCAGCACGGCGGTTTTCCGTCAGTTGTGGTCGACCCACCCCGTCGTTGCGCTTAGCATTCTTGTGCTCTGAGGTAGGGCTTGCGGCAATGGCGGAGGCGGCCAAAACGGCTAGGGAAATAGAGCGAATGTTGAGGAACTGCATGATAAATCCTGCTGGTTTGACTGGGATGCTTGGGTTTTGGGCGGAAGATGTCGCAGAGGGTCACTGGTGTGAAACTGTACGAAGGTGTGGTGATGAGCCCCTGACAGAATCTTTAGAATCGGGAATTGGCAGCCCTTTTATAGACGGTATGATGAGGCAGTGCAGACTTTGCTCCCAGTTTCTCATACCGTGACTTGAAGTCCATCTTGGGCGCTCGTAGTTCTGTTGCCGATATCCGGAGTCTATCGTGTCGTGGTGCTACCTTTTCAGTCATAAACAGCAACAATTCCCACAATTAGGATTAATCCCATGGCGATCTGCATTCCTCTCGTCAAATTTGCTGCGAATAAGATCCTTTTGATCCAAAGCTGAGGGTAATCTCCAAGCACATTGACCCACAAGCTTGGGTCGGCAGTGCATCAAGATTTGTCAATACTTGCAGCAGGAAGGTTTCTATCCGTTTACATTATATAAAAGATGCGTGCTTACATCTAAAGCATCCTGTATATATTTAAAAATATGACCCAAAGAATTGATCGGAATCCTGCGCTTGATATGTGCCACGTTCAAAACTTGTTTTAACTGCCAGTTAACAAAACTAGACACCCCAAGTCAGGAGGCGATTTTGTTGTTCTCTTAAGTCCAAACAGGAGGCAGTCACCAGCAAGGTATAATTCTGTATTCTATCCAAACTGCACCTTGAATGACCTCTTCTGGATAGCGACTGCAGATCAGTCATCCTATCAAAGGGTCGGCTCAGTCTGCCAAGATACCAACTTACGTACTTTTTGAGTCCTTCCGAGTAAGTTTTACCTGTTGTCGTGGCTTTCCAACAAAGTTTTTGGGACGTCAGACTTTAGTCAACCACAACTGCCGAACAATGACAAATTCTATGGGTCCCTCTTGCATCTACGTCTTAGGGTGTCAAGTATCCTAACCAATACCCTGTCAGGGCGGTTTAAGGAGTGGATTCAAAGCTCCCACCTCACTGCAGGCCATTGCTGCATGCACATATGATCTCAGATTTTGGGTATCTCCCCTGGCGGGCCTCTTAGGCCTGGTCCCTGCTGGAATGACTGGCTTTGACAACATCCTCGGATCCACGGAAGAGCCGTATGCCAGCGAATTCATGGACATCGATTTGTCTCACTTCGCCAAACCAAGGGGCCTTAGTTGATAGCCCTGTCCGATTGCTCGAAATCTACACATCGCCTGTAAATGGCACGGCGAACAGCTCTGTTGAGGTGGTAGCGTCAGGCATGAGCTTGCATGCTTCTGCTGCTGCTGCAGCCAACGTCCGGAGACAATCGAGATATTGAGGCGAATCAGCATGGACGAACTCTCCATGGAGGTTCATTAACTCGACAAGCTTATTTCGATTTACCCAGGCACACGATAGTGCCTCATCAGTATATCTCTGTTCAAGATCCTCAGAACCGGTTATTTGAATGTTAGACTGGTTGAAAATAGCGATGTTATCCGGGTTCCCAAGCACACAGGTTCCATTACGTACCCCGGAGCAAGGCCTGATCTTCGGCGCCTGGTTCGTTCCAGCGGAAACATGGTGGGTTTAGATATGTGGCTCGGGTGGAGTATTCCATATATTGCTCATCCTTTATGTGGGCATGATAGACCTGAACAGACCAGCGTTTGTGGCCATTTACATCGGTGTGCTTCCACCTTTTCATGCCTCGGTTCTGCCCGTTTCTAATGGCAGTTCCATATTCCTAGGTTCAATTCAATAGCAAAACTATATCAGAATTTCTATCTTCCATAACATTCCGGAAGTCGCGTTTTTAGCTGCAGTAACCCAAAAAATGATTCCTCGCTATCAGGCTAGGACCCGGACTATGAGTCACGATACCTGATCACTATGTTGCGGTAATCGGCATTCTTCAATCCTTGAGCCAGGAGTCTCAAGAACGAGACTTTGTATCCCATGTCATTGATATTTAAGCTGTAAGGCTGTATTAGTTCTCGTGGGACCGAATAGAAGATGGCACTTCAAATTGATTTGAGTCTTGAAGAAAGTGCTTATATCTTCGGAAGCCTCTCGTGGTGAGGTTACTTAAAGTACACTAATAAAAACAATTCTGCCAATTCTCCGAGGAGCCCAATCCATGCTCGAGGCTGCCTAGGCTCCTGGCGCCGATTATTGGAGATGAGCATTGTCTGCTAGAGACAATGCTGATGCAACACTGTCCAATATCGCATAACTGTTGACGTTAGCACCCCCCATGAGACCGTGACTTCATATAAAACTGAGAAGCCATAAACTGCTGGTAATATTAGCCCGCCATCTCAATCATTAGACCACTTACACACCCATTTTTAAAAATCATGATTCTTCTTGCTGCGCCTGTGAAATCGGGTGCGGAATCGAGATTCCCGTCTTCCTAAAGTTTAAGGTGTAGTTAGATATATACATTCAGTAGCCATGATACTATCTGCCTGCCGCTTAGCTCTGTAGGGAGGGACTGTTTGTATTTAAATTCCGTATAATTCAAAAGATGGTGGTTCTGCTTTTATATAATTTGGCACTAAAAGACCTTTAGCTTTACTGCAAGTGACACCCAATTAGTCATCAGTATATCACCATATTCGACTTAGATCATAATTAACATCTTGGTGAGACTTTGGACGGTTGATTGTGATCAACTTCCTGCCGCAACTAGGAGCTTCACAGTATTTAGCAATGCGTTGGTAGTATCTTGGGCTTCTATTGATGAATGGGCACCGGAAGCACTGACATCCTGGGGCCGACGTCGGCGGGCTTTCTAGTCACCAAAACTTGGTGCCGCGAGATTGTGACCTCATCCTGCACCAACTTACCTTTATCGGCCAGTCCAAAATGAACCCCAGCATTTCACTGCGCATATGAGCACAAATCGCATCATATGCCTGCAGCATTCTGACTCGGCTCCGAAGCGGCCCCCGGGCGCCTCATGGTGTAGTTGAGGAATACAGCGACTGTCGCGACCATGATCCCATAGTGCTTAATCCCGTAGTGAATGCGACAGAATATTTAGTAATTAGCACCCAATCACTTCCAAAATGACTGAAACAACGCATACCCGGTTTGGACACGAGATGCTTAAGCACTTCCTTTTGGACGAGCAGTTTGTCAACCTCAACCATGGTGAGTCAACTCACACAACAAGGAGACGGACGGTATCAGTATCTCACATGTTCCAGGTTCCTTTGGCAGCACAGTCAGGCCTGTCCAGGATGTCATGCGCAAATTCCAGGACGCCTCGGAGGCGGCGCCGGATCGCTACATACGATATGAGTACCCGGGCCTCCTCGACGAGTCCCGCGGAGCAGCAGCATTACATCTCAACGTCCCGGTCGATGAGCTTGTCATTGTCCCCAACGTCTCGACGGCTATTAACGCTGTTCTCCGAAACCTGAAATTCAAGGAGGGCGATGTAATCATTTACCTCGACACTGGGTACCGCTCCAATGTGAACCTGATCGAGTACATTGTCGAGACCACAGCGGCCGGGTCTGCCAGAGTCGACTTCAGCCTCCCCTGCTCAGACAAGGACATCCTGAACGCTTTCCGGGACACCATCCTGGCCCAAGGCGGCCGCGCCAAAATCGCCATATTCGACACAATCGTCAGCCTCCCCAGCGTGCGGCTCCCCTTCGAGGAGATGGCTTCCATCGCGCGGGAGAACGGCGTCATGACACTCGTCGACGCGGCCCACGGAATGGGCCATTTGCCCGTGGACGTCAAGGCCCTGGACCCCGACTTCCTTACTTCCAACGCGCACAAGTGGCTCTACACGCCGCGCGGGAGCGCGATACTCTACGTGCCCCTTCGCAACCAGCCGCTGATGCGCTCGTCACTGCCGACGTCGCATGGCTTCGAGCCGCGGCCGCGGCCAGGCGTTGTGCGCGCGCCGAACCCGCTGCCCCCGTCTGATAAGAGCAGTTTTGTGCTGCAGTTTGAGTTCGTGGGAACTGTGGACAATGCCTCTCACCTGTGCATTCCTGCGGCGCTCGAGTTCCGCCGTACGGTCTGTGGCGGCGAGGCTGCGATTATGAGCTACTGCTGGGACCTGGCCAGGAGGGGTGGGCTTGCAGCCGCCAAGGTCCTCGGGACAGAGGTCATGGATAATGAGGAGGGGACCCTGACGAGGCAGTGCTCTATGGTTATGGTGAGACTACCTATTGAAGTTCGCAATGCTGACGAGGGGATAGAAGGTGTGCCGGTTGAGCAGGCGCCCCGAGTTCAGCCCTGGATCTGTGAGACTCTGGTGGAGAAGCATAATACCTTTATTGCCATAGTATGCTACAAGGGGCGATGGTGGGCTAGGTTCTCGGCGCAGATCTATTTGGACGAGAGTGATTTCGCCTGGGGAGCGGAAGTCCTGAAGGAGCTGTGCAAAACAGTCATGCAAGATGGCATTGTAGGGGCAGCTAACTAACAAGTACTAAAAAACAAGGGATGCATAGCTATGGGCTTTACAAAATATGAGGCGGCCGTCAGGTCCTGTGCTGATGTACCCAACACAGATGCTGCCGGTGCATGTGCCGTTTGTCAGTCCGATCGCTCGTTTACGAGGGATTTAGGTCAAGATGCAGAGATTACTCCGTATTAGGTTGTGTCAACCCGGACCCCTGTGGGTACCAGGCAGGTACCGAGTACCGAGTATAACCTGCAGCCAAGTACTCCGTAAGTGGAACAGCAGCTGCCACTGCAGCCGGCAGGCGTTGCGATTCAGGGCGCAGCAGCGCCTCTGGTATTTGGATACTTACCCCAAGTAGTCTACCGCCTCAACGCCCGCCCGCTTCCATCGCTCCTTTGTAGTCCGACCATTGCGCCCACTCGTCTCGCCAGCCTTAATGCCACTTAGTCCGATGAGTCGCCGCGCCGGAAGATGAGTGCATTCCCACCCGCGGCCCATCGCGAAACAAGCAGACGCCGCCTCCGACCATGAACGACGCCAACGGCGCGGCCTCGTCGTCGTCGTCGTCGTCGTCGTCCTCGTCCTCCCAGTCGCCCCAGCACCGCTCACGACCGCGCGACCAAGATGGCGCCCGCCCGCCCGAACCCGCAGGCAGCGGCCTTCTCGGCCATGACCCCATGGCCCAGGGCCTTGCCGAGCCGATATCCTTCAAGCGAAAGCAGAAGCGCCCCGGCCTGGGCCTGGGCCTGATCACCACCCTGACCGGCCCCCTGCTGGACCACCGAGGGGGCAGTGGCGCACGTCCTGACGCGCATGGGCTGCAGGATGACGGGCTTGGGGATTCTTCATCCCCGGGGACCTACTATCCCTCGCCCGGGAGGAGGCGTGGAGACAGCCAGGCGGGCTCGACCCCCAAGGACGGGGCGCCTATCGACTGGCACGTCGAAGGGCCAGGCCAGCGCGTGGGCTACGAGAACCTGACGGCTATCGACTGGATATTTGAATACACAAAGGAGAGGGCCAGGCTCAGGGTGCTGCACTCGAGCGCCGTGGGGCTTGTGGGCTACGCCCAGAGGCTGCTCGACGCAAGCCAGGAGTGGCTTGTCCTTGTCCTGACCGGGCTTCTCGTCGGCACTCTCGCCGCCGCCATCGATGTCGTCTCGGACTGGCTGGGCGACCTTAAGGCCGGGTACTGTTCCACGGCCGATGGCGGTGCTTTCTATCTCAACAAGCACTTTTGCTGTCTGGGCTACGACGAAGGCGCGCAGTGCATGGGCTGGCGTCCGTGGGCCACCGCATTGCACATTTCATCTGCCGGGGGGAAGTGGATCGTAGAGTACTTCTTCTTCATCTCCTTGTCGGTATGCTCGGCGCCCGCATCCTCCTTCGACCGGGAGCTTCTTTTGACAAGTATCAGGTTCTCTCTGCTCTCTGCGCCAGCATTCTGGTAAACGAGTACTCGGTCTATGCAAGGCACAGTGGTATACCCGAGATCAAGACGGTGTTGGGTGGTTTTGTTATTCGGCGGTTTCTCGGCACGTGGACGCTTGTCACCAAATCCCTTGGCTTGGTAGGCTGCCCTTCTTTCTGCGCACCCAGGTCTGCCGCTGACGGCACCCTAGTGTCTAGCTGTGGCCTCCGGCATGTGGTTGGGCAAGGAGGGTCCCTTGGTCCACGTTGCATGCTGCTGCTCAAACTTATTCATCAAACTTGCCCCCGCCATAAATGCAAATGAAGGTAATGTATGATCCTCTCCGAGAAAGCACGGGCAGGCCACCTAACAGGGCGCAGCTCGAAAGAGAGAGGTGCTCTCTGCCGCAGCGGCGTCAGGCATATCTGTGGCTTTCGGCGCCCCCATAGGCGGGGTGCTGTTCAGTCTCGAGGTAGGCCCGTCCCAACCAGTGTATCGGCTGGGCGAGGAGAGTCGCTGACTTTGACAGCAAATCTCGTACTACTTCCCTGACAAGACCATGTGGAAGAGTTTCGTCTGCGCCATGACCGCTGCTGTCGTCTTGAAAGCTCTGGACCCTTTCCGTACGGGGGAGACGGCCCTGTATCATGTCAAGTACAGCACAGAATGGCACAATTTTGAAGCAGTGGGCCCTTTTCTTGTCCTCGGCTTCATAGGGGTGAGGTCCTGTCGCATCTTCTCAAGCTGCAAGGTCACTAATCATGAAGCAGGGCATCTATGGCGGTCTTTTCATCAAACTCAACATGAAGGTCGCCTCCTGGAAAAAGGCTCGGGCCATCTCCAAGGAATGGCTTCCGGGGCCTGTTACGCAGGTCGCCATCATCTCGTTGCTGACCGCCCTCATCAACTATCCTAACCTCTACATGCGGGCGCAGTCATCAGAGCTCGTGGCAAACCTATTCTCCGAATGCTCCAAGCTGCTGGACGACCAGTTTGGCCTGTGCAAGACGGGGGCAGCCACGGCAGGCACCATCGTTCTGCTCCTGTTTGCCGCCATCCTCGGCTTCTTCCTCGCAGGCATCACCTTCGGCCTGCAGATCCCCGCCGGCATCATCCTCCCGTCCATGGCCATTGGCGCGCTTTCAGGCCGTGCCGTTGGCATCATCATGGAGATCTGGGTGCACAACCACCCCGGCTTCATCGCCTTTCAGCAGTGTGAGCCGGATATCCCCTGCATTAACCCGGGCACCTACGCCATCATCGGCGCGGCGTCGACGCTCGCGGGGGTCACGCGCATGACTGTGTCCATCGTGGTCATCATGTTCGAGCTCACGGGGGCTCTGACATATGTGCTCCCCATCATGATCGCCGTCATGATCTCCAAGTGGGTCGGCGACGCCTTCGGCCGCAGGGGCATCTACGAGTCGTGGATCCACTTCAACGAGTACCCTTTCCTGGACAACAGCGACAAGAACGTCGCCTCGATCCCGGACATACCCGCCGGCCAGGTCATGACCCGGATCGAAGATCTGGTCGTCCTCACCGCGACGGACCACACCATCGCCTCGCTGCAGTCCATCCTCGAGACCCAGCCCTACCGCGGCTTCCCCGTCGTCTCGGACCCGCGCGACGCCATCCTGCTGGGCTACATCTCGCGCGCCGAGCTGCAGTACAACCTGGCCGGTGCGTCGCGGCCGCCCCGCTCGCTCCCGCCCGAGGCCGAGGCCTTCTTCAGCCACCAGCCGCTCGCCGACCCCCGCACCACGCTCGACCTCCGGCCCTGGGTCGACCAGACCCCCATCACGCTGCCCTCGCGCGCCAGCTTCCACCTCGCAGTCAGCTACTTCCAGAAGATCGGCCTGCGCTACGTGCTCTTCAGCGACAGGGGCGTCCTCCAGGGGCTCCTGACCAAGAAGGACGTCTGGCAGGTTCTCAACGGCGCCGAGGAGACGCGGCGGACCGAAGGAGCCGCTGGCGGCGGGGTCCGGGGAGGACTTTCGGGCAATGCTGGGGTCGAGACGGGCATCACGCGCGAGGAGGGCGAGGGGGAGCACAGGGGCCTTCTGGAGAGGGGCAGTCTCGTCGACGAGGCGCCCAGTCCTGGGGTTGAGGTCCAGTCCATATTGTAGAATTACTTGCGCACCTGGACAGGCGCATATACATGTATATCCTTGGATGGTGCGGTGTTAGCAATCGTCAATATAGAACGCCCGTCACATGCAATGATGTAGACATGTATATGGACTGGGGTACTTCTTGATTATTAGTGGTTCCAACTATAGCTCGTGAGAGGCTGGACGAACATGCTCTGGAGTCATGACAAGCTATACCCCTTTTCGCAAAGGGCCTTCTCCTTGCGTAGTCAGCCCTGCAACCACAGACAGACTTTTAAACCTGTCAAATTCCCGAGCCTTCCCAACTGCCCTAATACTCAAAATCATCATCCACGGCAGGCCCCTTGGTCTTCGTGACGCTCTCCTGCTTGCGGTACATCTCGGCGACCTGGCGCGACGTGGTAGCCTCGTCAGGCTTCTTGTCGTCGCGTACCTTTATGAAGCGGGGGAACCGCAGCGAGATGCCCTTCTCCCCGGCCGGGTCGACCCCCTCCTTGATACCGGCCTTGTACCGCGGGCTGAGGGTGAGGTCGGCGGTGCGCACCTCCCAGACGTGGCGGGGCTCGAACCACACGTCGGGCTGGTGCTGGCCCCCGGACGAGTGCGAGTAGAAGGGCTTGGGCCGGTCGATGACAGTGCCGGAGAGGGACTTGTGCAGCTCTTCGAGCACGGCCTCGCTGAACCCCGTCCCGATGTTGCACACGGTTTCGTACGTGTCCGACGCCGGGCTGTAGCACGCCAGCAGGAAGGCCCCGTACACGGACGTGCGCTTGCCCTTGCCGTAGTAGGCGCCCAGCACGACGAGGTCGAGCGAGTCGCCCACGCCGGAGAGGTAGTCTTTCTTGATCTGGGTTGGGGTGTACTGTTAGCATGAGGGTCGGGAGGCAGGAGGCGTCCAGATGCTTACCTTCAGCCAGTTGCGACTGCGCTTGCTGGGCTCATATCCACTCTCCTCACCGTCAAGCATCTTCACCATCAGGCCTTCGCAGGACGCCTTGACACTCTCGTCCAGGAACTGCTGAATCTCATCGAGCTCCTTGCCGTTCATGTGTACTGCAAACGCGAACTCGCCTTCGACAGGGGTAAATGCCGTGCTTAGGAGCTCCCGACGTTCTCGCAGCGACTTCTCCACGAGGGCCTCGCCGTTGAGGTACAGCAGATCGAACGCAAAAACGCAGACCTTGACCTTGACGTCCTCGACCTTGACGTCCTTCTTCTTCCGCGTCATCAGCTGCTGGAACGGGAGGACCTTCTTCTCTTCGGTATCCCAGGCCACGGTCTCGCAGTCGAGCACGAAGCTCTTGGTGTCTCCCTTGACCCACGTGTCCAGCTTGGCGAGTATGTCGGGGTACTTTTTGGACAAGTCCTCCGAATTCCTCGAGAAGATGGACGCCACGCCGTCGCCAACAGGCTGGATTGAGCCAGCCGCGGCCTGGCTGAGCTCCTGCTTTGCGTCCTTTGCGACGTAGTGGATCTGTGCACGCTCGCCGTCATATTTGTACTCGCAGGTGAAGTTTTGCCCCTCGAACCGGTCCAAAACCTCCGTGATGGCTTTGGTCGGCTTTGCCAACATGGGCTTGAGCGGCACCCCGGGCCGCAGCTTGCAGTTCTTGCGAAGGTTCAGAATGCCGTGCTCCAGCATCGCAGGAATAATGGCATCGTAGCTCGGCAGCTCGCTGTAGACGGTCTTGAGCGTGGCCTCGGCCTTTTCCATCTCGGCGGTGCTGGGCACCTTGCCCTCCTGTTCGGCCTCGTGGCAAATCATAGCCTGGGCAAGGGAGACCAGCACGGTCCTCTCTGCGAGACCAAGCCGTAGCTTGCCTTCTAAGAAGCGGATGATGTACTTGGCCTCGCTGGGGCCGCCCTTGTCCTTGGTGATATCAACCTTGCCCGTGCCCTGAGAGTCAGCCGCGGACAACAGCTTCTTGATTCCATCGACCTTCCTGCCCTGCGCACCATTTCCGGTGACAGTCGCGATATCCATCAATCCTTTGTGAACACCGCGTACTGTCAGAGGCTTTGGCTTGAACATGGTCGGCTGAGTAGACCTCGACTTGACCGCTACCAGTCCTAGATCGCCAATCTCCTTCTGGTCGTTCTTGATCACCTGCAGGCTGCGCCCCGTACTCTCTCCAATGGCCTTCATAATCAGAGACTCGCCAATACCCAGCTCTACGCCTGCATAATCAGGTGCCAGCTTATTGATCATCAAAAGTACTGTTGGCAGCAGGTCGTCCGGGGTAAGCCGCAACACTTGGCGCAAGAACAGTGAGCAGTGAGCCATGATCTCCAACCTCTTGCTGGTAAGCTCGACAAGAGAGAAAGTCTGGCAGAGCGCAGCATACGGTACTGGCTCGCCCGGCTTCCAATCAGGATATGGGTCCTTGGCCTTGGCCGCCAGTTTGGTTTGCACCGTCTTTCTGGCCTTCTCGACGACATCGGTCTTCTCGTCCTCTCCGCTCTCTTCAGCTTCCGGCTCTGCTTCGGAGGCGGAATTTGTTGCAGCTGCCGCGCTATCATCTTCCTCGGCCGGCTCAGGCCTCGGGCTCGCCTTCTTCTTCTTTCTGGGCGCTGGAGCTGCCGTCTTTGTCGACTTCTTCTCCTTCTGCGCTTTGGGTTTCGGCGAGGGCGCATCCTCCATGGTCATATCCCCCTCGTCATCCTGAACCACTTTCCGTCCCCTGCGAGATCGCTTCACAGCAGGGGTATCCTCCTCTGCTTCGTCTTCTGCTTCCATCTTCTTGTCGGGCGATGCTGCTGCCTCTTTTGAGGATTTCGGGGGCCGACCGCGCTTCTTGGAACCTATGCGCACCTTGTCAGCTGAGGTTCCATGGATGGTGCATGTGTCACTGACCTTTGACAGGCTCTGAATTCTCCTTTGCACTGTTACTGCCCGGGCTACTCTGGCTCGCCACCTTTGCCTTGTTTGCCGTGACCTCCTCGGAACTTCCATCCTCTTTCTTTGCAGCGGCTTCTTTCTTTGGCTTGTCCGCCGCCTTCGTCGCAAACGACAACTTGGTCTGTTGTGTTGGAGTTGGCTTGGAGCCGTCGGATTTGCCGAAGAACTTGCTATAGTGCGGCAGACACCAAGTCAGCCATTGGACTCGGAAGGCTACTCGGTATGGTTTTTTATGAATCGCACCACAACCTAGAGGCCATGGAGCACACACCCCAAGGTCGACTGCGACGACTTGACGTACCCCAGGGTCGCTTGTTTGGGCGCCATTGCGAGAAGCGGCCGGAGCGCCCTTCGCGTTGAGAGGTGCAGGGAATGCTTGGAAACTAGACAAGAACGATTTCGTGCCTGTGAGAAATGGATTAAATATTTTGAATTTCCAGCTGGACAAAGTGGCCCAGGGCCGCGAAATAAGTGCATCGGCTGAGGGAGGATGGCTCTAGGCAGAAGCCAGAGAGGGGGGGGGGGCGGCGGCAGAGACAGGCGGCAGCTTTGGGTGTTAGTGAGGATGACGCGCCGTTTTGGGAGAGTTACGCGCCGGATCTATTTGTACGCGACTCTCACGTGCCAAGACCCGACCGTTTCTCTTCCTATCCTCAACATAAACCCCCCCCCCTTCTCCACCTTGCTGATTCACCATTCTCGTCTCATCGTCATAAACAATTTTTTTCTCCTTCTCTCTTGGAACCCCTCCACTCACGTATATTCCGGATTCCAGTCGAGTTCAAAATGCGGACTCAAGTCGTGGGGGTTTCAGCAATGCCGTAGTAGCGAGAGCTGGTCCGCACGCTAGTCATCCCAATGCTAACGGCTTCATTATACCAATCACTGGTGGCTGCCATGAGCAAGAATGGAGAATGATTTCACTCAACACGGCATTTGATTGTATCCGAGTTTCTTGAGCAAAGTCGTCAATAACGTGAGCTTCCCTGGTCACGCCATGCTCTAAGTTGTTGTTTGGATATTGTACATTGCGCGACGACCACCTTAACTGGTCCACCTCCTTCAGAACCCTATCATACTCTTGGAACCATCTCCACTCAACTTCCATTCACACTGTCCCCTAAGTTTTAGGCAAAGTAAAAGTTCTCCTCCGGAACCCGGCCCCTGATGAATGGAGGCTCTGATCCCCTGACGTAGATGTCCTCGTATAGGATCTGAGGGGTAGCCTCCGGCACGGGCATCGCCTCAGCGATGGCGACCTCGTCATTGACGTGGTTGCGGGCCTCCTTGTCGATGGTCTTGAGCTCGTCCTCGGACGCGACGTTCCACTCGAGGATGTGCTTCTTCAGGCCGGAGATGGGGTCGTTGGTGCTGCGCATGCGCTGGATCTCCTCGCGAGTTCGGTAGGTGGTGCCGGGGTCCGACATGGAGTGGCCTCCGTATCGGTAGGTGACGTACTCCAGGACAAGAGGGCCGTTGTCAGCATCGTTCCATTGCTTGCCGTACTTCACCGCAGCCTTGACGGCAAGAACGTCCATGCCGTTAACCTTGAGGCCAGGGATGTACTGCCCACGCTTGTAGTAGTCTGTCAGAGCAGATGAACGAGCTGCTGCCGTGCCCATACCGTACTTGTTGTCTGTTGAACTAGAGTTAGCGGGTGTCCGCGGACACTCAAACCGGGGGGGGGGTTGCTTACTCTCGCAGCCGAACAGCGCTGGGAGGTTCCACAGCTTGGCCATGTTGAAAGCCTCAAAGACCTGGCCCTGGTTGCTGGCACCATCACCGTACAGGATGATGGAGGAATTCTTACGGCCAGTGTACTTGTGGGCAAAGGCCAGACCGGCACCAACAGGGACCTGAGCACCGACAATGCCGTTTCCACCGTAAAAGTTCTTGGCGAACATGTGCATGGAACCACCCTTTCCGTAAGCAATACCCTCACGCCTGCCCAAGAGCTCACCGATGATGGACCGCACGGTGGCGCCACGCATCAGGGCATATCCGTGGCAACGGTAGGCGGTGATGACGTCGTCGTCCTTGGTGATAGCGTGCTCGATACCGGTGGCGACGGCCTCTTGGCCTGTCGACAAGTGGCAGAAACCTCGGATCTTCTTCTCCTTGTACAGTCGGTCGGCGGCCATCTCCATCTGTCTGTGGAACCAAGTCCGTCAGCGCCTGCTACGTGATTCTGCCCGTTTCAGGGATTTGGATCAACAGCTCGTTCAGGGCGTGGCATACCTGGTGACAACCATGTCGTAGTACATCTGCTTGAGCTCTTTCTTCGTCACCTCGAGGGTGTATGGGGGCGGGTCCAGCTCGTATGTCTCGAAGCTCTCATCGCTGAGGCTTACTGTGAAGGGCTCCTCGTCAGACTGATCAGGGGACTCGGTCAGTTTCGATTATTTGGTAGCTGGTGCCGGAGCATCCCTCGCACCCGCAGCGCGTGGCTCGGGTGTGGCAGGCAGGGCTGGGCCTGCGAATTCACTTGCCTTCGGGACTGCGCCCTTGTCAACGCTGGCGGACGCAGCGTTGGTGGTGACGGACCGGCGAGCCGCAACGATGGGGATCGACGGGCGTGCGGTGCGCAAAGGCACCGCACGGGGTATCCTGGCGGCTCTGGAGAACATCTTGTCGACGACAATGGGTAGTCGGGACAGGTTTGGGGGGGGGGAAGGGAGCGGGTGTTGGTCGGCGGGATAAGCTGTCGCGAGGTGGGCAAAGGCCGAGAATTATTCTCTCTCAACATTGTCGGGAAACAGCTCACTCCTTTTGGGTTTAGCGCCATCTGCGGTCGCCGAAGATTGGGCCGTTGGTCAGAGCTCCTGCACCGGACCTCCAGGCCTGGCAGGCCTGGCGCTCAACGTTGAGAGCTGAAGCGCTGGGAGCTGAAGCGCCCGAGCGCCGCAGCCGGCCGGCCAGTCAGCCCATGTCAGTTCAGGTCCGCAGTCCACCTGTGCAATCACCTGGCGCGTCCGGAGATGATGGTTGTTTGTGTCTCATTCAAAAGCTACTGCAGATGAGCTCGTTTATCCCCGCACTGGCTCCGTTACAAGACTCAAACAATACCTCGCGTATCTCTCCTCGCCCCGCCATTCCCGAATTTCCCATTATGTTGGAACCTACCAACCAAGGCAACGCCCAGCCAGCCTCAGTGTCAACGCCCCAGCCATGCGGATGAATAAAATATGGAAACCTGGAGTCCGCGCCAGGAGCTCAAAGCAACAATAATTTTGTAGCCAGAAAATGCGATGTTTACCCCCATATGCAAACAATGGTGTCGGCGGCCAAAGGTCAGCCCAACCGGCTCATGCGATGTATGCCGTAAAAAGGATGAAGTCTCTAACGGTCTTTGCTCGGCAAACAAAAGACATCCTGATGAGTGCCACCCGACTAGAGTAAGAGAAATCTTTTCGAACAGCCGATTCTGACACGAGCAGTACCGGCGTTGATGAGGTAATATTGTCGGTTTAGTCGTGGAAGAACGTGGTGCCTTGCCGGAGGGGTGCCGTTGAGGGGCCGGCGTCTCTCATGTCGACATCTTCAATCCCGCTGTCGTGAGGCCCAAGGCTGTGAAGCAACGCTGGTTGTGGCGGGCGATAGTCCAGAGGCAAGGCACTCTTTGGCCGGTCGGGTTCTTCAAGCGAGCTCAGTGCGAATGGGCTGTCGTCTTCTGGTGGGGGAGAAAAGGACCAGACCTGGTCGGCCAACGTCAGTTTGTAACCCGTGTCGTGATCGTCTTGGTGGGATCGGTACTAACCTCCATGATGGTTCGATTGTTTCGAAGAGCCATGGCCACGCATTTCTCATCCTCGAAAGCCACGCGCCACACAGCCTCGCCTTGGGCGATCAGCTCACGGACCAGGTGGCCCGTCTTCAGATCCCAGACCTTGACACGGCCATCGCTGCCACCGCTGACAACTCGAGTATCATCGAATTGCAAGCTTGTTACGCTGTTATCGTGCGCAGCCAGCCTGTGAATGGGGACGAACTTCGAGAGTGACCAGACTCTGACGGAACCATCAGAGCCGCCCGTGACAAGAGTGTCCCCGCGCATCTGAAGCTGGCCCACGAGTGAGGTATGCCCTTGCAGGACCGCCTGGCACTCCCTGTGTCGTGTCAGCCAATATACGTTGAAGCAATCACATGAGTCAACTCACCCTGTGTTTGCGTTCCAAATTCGCACACTCGTGTCCAGGCTACCCGTTGCTACCCTCGCGCCATCAAAGGCAATAGCATAAATCTGGCTGTAATGGCCTTGCAGCGTGTGTAGACATCTGCCCTCCGAAATGCTCCAGACCTTTGCGGTAGTATCGTAACTGCCTGAAACCACTATATCTCCCTTGATCTCCAAGCATCGAACACTAGCTTGATGACCTACAAGGACGTTGCGGCAGACACCAGTCTCGATATTCCAGACACGAAGGGTGGTATCTCTCGAGCCTGAAATCGCGGTCTTGGAGTCAGACATCTTGAGACAACGCACAGTTGACGTGTGGCCTCTTAGGGTGTGGACGCAGTTCCTGAGGAGAAGTCAGTAAGTGCACCATCAAGATTTCACGGAGGTATGATATCCTTACCCAGTGCTCAGGTCCCAGACCCGCACGTCGCGATCACAGCCGCCACTGACCAGCATGTCTTCCCACGGGACCATAGCCCAGACGCCCATCACATGGCCCTGTAGCACGCGCAGCGCGTTGCCTTCGGTGTCGAAGACGTGGATCTTGGCGTTATCCAGAGCCACAACGATGTAACGAGGTGTCAGATGCAAGCTGGTCACGACACCACCATCCTGTGTGATAGCCCGTGTGGTAGCCTTGCCACCAGTCCGCCATGCAGCATCCACCAAGTACCTCTGCTTGAAGTGCGATTTGTATGTCCTCAGCTTGGGACGCGAGCCCGGGACCGAGCCGTCCAGACTCCTTGAAGCCGACATACCAGTCGCAGTCGGCAACGCTCCTGGGAAACTATGCATGTGGTTCGAGAATGGGGTATCCAGGCCAACGAGAGGCTGTGCCCCGGGTCGAGATGCGTATAGGGGCACCGTAGTGCCCACCTCAGACAGACGGCGGCCATAATCATGTTTGACGCAGAGGTTTTTCCAAGTCATGTCGTCGCTGAGGAGATCTCGCCATCTCCGTGATACCTGGGATGCCCTCGCTAGGACCTTGGGGTCGTCGATGAATGACAGGATCTAGATTGGTCAGCATCAGACAGACGGATCCCGAGGGAGAGAGCATGCGATCGAGAGACTCACCCTAAGACATAACTCATCAGGAAGACTGGTAAAGGGGTCCTTCTTGAGTAGTGGGCTGACGAATTGATGGACGAATGACAGCTGCTGGCTTGTGCACAGGTTCAACAAGTCGGCTAGGATGCGCGTCCGCTGAGGGCCGTTGCAGGTCTGGAAATGTTGACGGCACTTGGCCAGGAAGATGTCCTCATCATCGGCTGCATCGCTCCAGTCGGGCTGTGCGTGGGTTGGGCCAGGCGATGCCGCCGGTGTTGGAGGCGGCGGCGGCGAACCGGTCAGGGTCTGGTCGAAGTCGGCAGCGGGTGTGCTCATGCTGGGAGTCGGCGGTCCCCTGGGCGGTCTAGGCTGAGGGATCTTGATGGTGTGGTTTCCGTTACCCATGACGACATCCTCACTCGAATACAGACTGGCTCTCCTATCTGAGAAGCTGAGCGGTCGGTGGCCATAGCCATCCATTGTGACGAGGGTTCCTGAACGCAATAATATTGTATGGACCCTATCTCTAGGACTCGACGGCGGCCGAGAGGGGAGCAAGGAAGCGCGTTAACAAAGAGCGGCGTCGTCGTTGTCAGGCGCGGACGACGACCTCGGGCTCGAGGTTCTAGCGGGCGGGATGGTGTCCAAGTTGGCTCGGTTCTCGATCGGAACGGCGGGTCCTTGGAGGCGGTTTGAACTTTGGAAAGGGACGGAGACTTGGGAGGCCAGGACGCTTTAATGATGTGGAACAAGGGGAATGGCGGCAGCGCTAACCAGGATTATGCGCAGTGGTCCCTCCGGCCAGTGGAACCAGAAACTCCAATATGTACTATGTTATGTACAGGGCTGGTGGTCTGTGGTCGAAGGGGCGCGCAGGTGCGATGACAGAACTGGGCTCTCGTCGGCAAAGATATGTGGTTGTTGACACGGAAGGAAGCCAAGGCAAAAGGCTGTTGTTGGATGAGACCGGATGGTGCTGGCGCTTTGAACCCGGGGCACGGAGAGAGAGAAAGAGGACTGAAGTCAAGGGGGCTGTGGGAGAGGCGGGCGGCTGCTGGTGCGGAGGAGAGGTGAGGAGGCGCGAGGCTTGAAGCGGAACAATAACGGCTAGGCGGGCGGCGATGCAGAGCCGGAAGCGCTGGGCAGCAGTAATGAGTAACGTGTGGGGGGACGAGTCGTATGCAGCACACATCAGACGTGCGGATTCAAACCAAGAGGCGACAGGTCTGCAGGAGAGGAGAGACTGGATGAGCAGAGAGTGGCGATGGGAAGAAACCGAGTCAACACCGGGATGTGGTGGTATGTGAAGGTCAATAGTAGTAGTGAGAGTGAGGATGAGACGGGGGAGTCTTGGGGGGTGGGTTATGATGTGACCCAGAATCGCCCTGTTGGAACTGCTGCTGCTGGTGTTGCTGTTGTCATGAGGCTCGAGCAGATTGAAGGGGATGATGAGACGTCGAGGCGATGGACCTTGGGACCTGGAACCTGGGACTGGACCTGGACTCAGGAACAGAAAGATGTGGTGGGCCTCTCCCCGTTCCTCCCTCCAAGGATGGCAGGCTGTAGGGGGGCCCTGGGATATGTACCCTACCAATGTACCCTACACATTACAAAGATGGAAGAGCTGCCCGGTTGCAGTCCACCTAGTACCTAGGTCTAGGTAGCTAGGTAGTATCCAAGGTAGACAGACACAGGGAAGGAGGAACCAGGCTGGCAGCGGCCCCAGGCGGCCACTGTCAGAGCCAGAGCCAGAGCCAAGACCCTCCTTCCCCCAGGACTCGGGGCTGGACTCAGACTGATCAGCAGCGTGGCAGGAAGCGGCAGCATGCCTGCGTGCGTGTGCTGTTCCCAAATTTACTTTGTGATCCGTAATCCTGGATGCCCATCGAATCGAATAAAACGGGATACGGGATTTGGGATTTGGGATTTGGGATTTGCTGGCTGGCTGGCCGGCCCTCGGCACCGCCCGAGCCACAGCGCCAGGCTGTTTTGGTTTGGTAGGGACTGCAGGGCGAGGCGAGGCGAAACATTTGCCAACATCCAAACCGACAGAAGCTCAGATGGCGGGTCAAGAGGAACAGATGGGTTGACGAGGTCGACTGCCTCGCAGCTGCCGTCTAGTCTAAGGGTGTATGTAGCGTGTGGTACATCGCCAGTAGTCCAAGCAATCATAAATCATTCATTCAATCAATCAATCAATAAATCCAGCTCCGGCCCCAGTCCCCGTCCCAGTCAGTGCCCACCCTGCCAGCATGACGTTGCCTCAATCCACAGCTGCTCAGCTGATGCAACTTCCAAGATTCATAAGATTCGCCTACCTGGCAGGGCAGCCCTGGGCGTCAACAGCACAGGGCTTTTGAAAGCAAGAGTGATGAGATGCTGAGGCCAAAAGATGGAAAATAGTGTGCGCAACAGGAGCAACAACACCACGAAGCCAGACTAGGTAATTAATAAGGCTGGCTCTTTGGCCCCTTTCTCAATCCCACCTTTTCATTTTCTTTTCTTTTTTTTCCCCTCTTTGTGAAAGCCCAGTCGGGCATCGGGGACTGGCACCACGTCAGGCACGACAAATGACCAACAGGACCAGCCTCTCTGTTTTCTGCTGATAATAATAATCTGCAGTGCACCTCCGAGCGGGAAAAAAAAAGGTTGAATGCACGACGTTGTCATCAGCTCACGGACCCTCCAAGGGCATCATCCAAAGGCAACGCTCGCAGCATGCGCGCGCGGTTCAGGGGCAATCTCAAACCGACTTTGCCCGTCACTTCTGCAAGCCTGCACGCCCTCCCGCCCTTACGCCTGTGCACTTCACTTTTTCAGATTTGCGAGAGCGACGGCGCCCCAGTCTCCCAAGGTTTTCCTTTCTAGTGTACGGAGTACATACACTATTCCCAGCGATCGTCATTTAGTGCTGATCAATAAATAGCCTGGTACATTTGCAGCCTGCACCGGGGATTGTCCATACCCGCCTCCCATCCCGGCTGCTCATGCTCAGCTGCATTTTGCTCTTCGCTGGTACATATTACATATACCACGGCAGCACAGTCTTTGCACGGTCCATCCACTCGGGCCAGAATCAGTGCTGGCCAAGTCTGACATGACATGAACCGGTGGACTAGGCCACACGGACACATGCACACGCACCCCCACCCAACCGCCCACTCACGGCACACGAGAGCACACACAGGCGGGCGACTGACTACATAGTATGCACACTTGTCGCACCCTGCCTGCCTGGCTTCGAATCACCGGCCCATCACTATATATCTAACCTTCCGATCTTTGCGTCCGAGGTTTCCTCGAGTAACCCCTCAGACATATGACATAGTCCTACGGCTGGGCGGCACCATTCTAGTCTCTAGACATCGGATGAAATAACAATTCTTCCCCTGTTTTTCCTTTGCTGCTCCGCTTCGGCCAGTCAGCCTCTCCGAGCGTGGGTTTGACGAAGCCGACGCACCCAGAGCTCGCGGATATGCTTCTATCTTTGTGCGGTGGTGTGCGAGTAGATTATACAATTGCCGGACCGCCTGGGGCCTCGTCTCACTCAATACTGCATGCATGCAGTCAGCAATGGCCGGATGTGGTCAAACAGCACAAAGTACCCAGGTCCAGTAGTAGTAGTACTGCAGTCCCGTAAATCCTTCACAGTCTATGCTTCCAATGCTCCGGACGAGGCAAATGCTTGTTTGACCGCCTGAAAAGTTAGACCAGGCCGCGAACACCTACCTGGTCATTATCCATTATGCATGAAATTCTATCGTGTCTTTGTCATTTTGAAATCGTTTAAGACGAGACGCTGCAAGTGCCCCCCCCTTTTCTATTGTAGCAGCGGGAAGGATTCGGCGCAGGGATGGGCAGGAGGCCGCGCAGGCAGGCAGGCTGCGGCATGAGAAAGGGGACAAGAAAAGTTCAGCCTTATTCAAACGCAACACACCATGTAAATCCCCACGGCTCTCTGCTGGTGCAGCAGGCTGCTTATTGCATCAACATCACCGCAGTCAGCCAGCCACGGCCACTTCCAGGGGCCGAACTTGTCCCACCGTAAGCAGCACGGGCCAGCGTAATAGACCCGGCATTTTCGTTAGCACTCGGGCGAATGCCAGAGCAAAAGGGGACGACAGGAGACGGGGATAAGAGGATAGCCATGCTACCCAAGGAAAACGGCCAAGACTTGAGAGCCCACCAACACCAGACACTTACCAACCGCGGGGTCTCGAGAGGACCGACCCGAACAAAAATGTAGGCCACGGCCTCGCCCGTCAGCACTTGGATACATGCGGACGACGGAAACGTAAGGTCGGGGCAGCATTAGAACCAACACCCGAAGAGACGTGATGACCCGGTCTACAAAATCCAGGTATGCGCGTTGGCTAACCCGGAAGGCTTGTTGTAAAAGGCTGGCAGCAAGGCAGAAAAGGGACCCGAAAAAGCGACTGACCGCCTCGGTCCGCGCACCGACGTTGCTTTGCCTCGCTCGTGGCGGTTGGTCATCTTTTTGCCCTCTCTAACTGAAACAGGAAAAAAGACAAAGAGAATGCCACAACTGTTTTCCTTTGCTCCCTTCCCCACGGAAGGGAAACCCCTCCCCACTTCCCCGACCCCCCTCGTACTGCGAGAAGAAAACTCCCAGAGTCGCACGACTGCGGGATCGAAACATTAGACACCTCCCGTGCGAAATGGGCCGAGATCAGGACGGTGTTGGCCGCCCAGCCGAAACGTGGGTGCGCAGCCTGGCCGTTACGCCGCATGCCTGCCTCCGCGCCTCATCTGTCGATGCGTCGTAGCCGTGCTGTTGTCGTGTGATGCTGTGGTATCACTCGGGGGTCGAGTTGGCTCCTGACTCCCCTTCCTTTTCTCCCAATCGCCGTACTCACACATCACAGGCATTTGTTGAAGTGGTCACCGTACTAGACGGTTGCAGGAAATTGTGTCCTTGGACTCCTTATATGCTATGCCATGCCCCGTTCCAGACCCGTCACATTATCTAGATTTCAAACAATCAATACGCCAGCCACGTAGTACATATCAAAATACAATTTCAGCCATCCCCATTCAGTGGTGGTGGCCGAATTGAGTCAATAGAGGTAGTAGCATGCCGCCGACTGTCGCCAGTGTGTCCCGCATCTGCGGCCGGCTCGGTTTCCTCTGCGTGCTACTGTCCGCATAGCCATTCATTGCCAAGTGGTGGTCGTGGCCCTGGGCTGACGGGTCCTCTTGCATCGCGTGCATGGCAACGTATCTTCAAGAGCTCGTTAGTCTCGCTGGGAGCGACAATTTCCACAAAGATCGAAACCTACAAGAAAGTGCCAGCGGAGAACAGTAACAGCATGCCCGTCCACCACTGTCCTGACGGGCCCTCCATGTTCCCGCCGCCGAGCAGCGATACAAGGACGTACGTGCCCAAGGCCCCCACGGGAGCCGCCAGGCTGAAGGCGACGAGGTGGCCCCTGGCCGCCCGCTTCGACAGCCCCTGCTTGAGCAGGATAGACGTCAGGCCGAACGCCGCGGGGGCCTTGTGTATCATGATGGCGATGAAGATGATGAGCCCAAGCTTCATGTCGCTCGTCGTCGCCGACGCCCCCATGGCGATCCCGTCCGCGGCGGCGTGGATCACCAGACCCGTCGTGGTGGCCAGGCTCCTTGACTGCCTGGGCGTCGGCGCGAACGATCCCAGGAACCCTTCGGTCTCGTCCTCGGCGTCACCGTTGACGCTCGCCGAGCCCAGGTTGTCCAGGCTGATGTGCCGGGTCGCCGGCGCAGAGCTCATCCCGTCCGTCGCGTGCTGCGGTATCCTGTCGATGAGGAACATGAGGATGAAGCCCAGCATCAGGGACAGCCCGATGTAGAATGTTGGGAACTCGTCGTTGTCTGCGTGTCCGTCTTCCTTGGGCACCTCCACTGGCTCGCCTTCTGGTGGAGGGGGGGCGTCGTCCCGTTCTTCGGCGGCCCTGGGCAGTGTCGGCGCAATGTTGACTGGCGAAGCCCCTCTCACTTCTACCACGGCTAAGTCTCGCGGTATAGCGAGCTCAGGCATGTGTCGTTGGCTAAGAATCGTTGAGCGGGTGCCGTGCGACGCAGGTGCAGGTTTGTTCGTAGATGCAACGGCCTCGACGCCCTCCGGTATTATGACTATGAGTGAGGTGCCAACTAGTATCCCTACTCCTATGCTTGATATCAGGCGCAGCTGCGATTGGCTTAATGTCATCGATAGAGGGAGTGCGCCGGCGAGGAAGGACGCCATTGCCATCACCACCTGCAACCGGGCCATCAGCTGTCATGTTCCGAAACATTGCGCGTCAGGGGGGTTGCGCCGGCTCACACTCAGGACAAGGAGGAGGAACAGCCCGCCCATCTTTGCTTTCTGTCTGTCCAATTGCTCAAATCATCGGTGGGGGACTCGATCGAGGGAGCTTCTGGAGAGGATCATGGAAGGGGTTGTCTTCCACCGGGGTAAAAGTTGTTGAGATGGTTTCACACTGCTCCCCTAGTCTCCTTGGTCACCTCTCTGGAATCGTGGCCCCCTTGCGTCAGTCAGAATCGGCCTTCGAATATTTGTTGGCCAGATATTGTGAGCTCACTGGCTTGAGGGAGAACAAGTCACAGCTCTCCGGATAAATATGTTTGTCTTGGATTTAACAGGAACTGGAAGAATTGCTCGAAGGACACGCAATATTTACTGGACCCTCCTCAATGGGCTTGGCATGGTCCCCATTTGAATGCACTTGCTTTGTAGACCAGGACCAAAGCTCCCCCTGTCAGGTCCCTGCCGCCCTTTAGCGCCTTGTCCATCGCCTGCCGCTGCTTGATTTATACCAAGACCCCACCACTTTAAGCTGCGCGTCTCTCACTCGGCGCAACGCGACCTCACATTTCCACACGCACCTCGGACCTTGGACAGGACCTAGGATCTCTGAACTACCTGTCGGCCGAGACCAGGTCCGTTTTCAGTCGAATTACGCCCGACACTGAGTGGCAAAAGGCTCGGATCGCGCCAATCTTTTCCTGGCATTCGCGACATCTAACCAGCAAGATGGCCGAGGACGACCCGTGTAAGTCGCGTCGCGTCGCATTGCGCATTGCACACTGCTTTCCCCCTACCTTGGTCCTCTACTAACTTGCTGCTGACAGGGACCACCAAGGCGAACGACGCCTTTACCATCTCTCTCGTCACCAAGTCAGAGCAGGGCCCTCCAAAGACCATCGACAGCTTCCAACCAAAATGGACGTACCCGATCTATGAGGAAGAGGAGATTTACGGTTACCGCGGAGTGAAGATCAACCTCCGGTACAACGCATCTGACATGCGCCCCCATTTCTCGTATACCAAGGGCAAGGAGGTGCCAGCAGGCGTGGCCGACAGGGAGCCTACTGAGATCAAGGAGTCAATCGAGGCTTTCCTGCCAGAGGGTAAGCTGCCGTTCACTTTTTGGGTGCCACTGATTCACTGATGGCGTACAGTTGCCTTCGCGAAGAAGACAGAATTCGAGCAATACGTTCAGAGCACTCCGGATGATTGGAAACCCCCAGGGACTCTCATCTCGACAACAGAGGGCAAAGACGAGACTTACGAGATCTGGAAGGGCAGCCTCGCCGATCCGGCTGTCTTGCAACTGGTGAAGAGGATCCAAATACTGGTCTCATTGTTCATCGAGGGAGGGACGCCAATACATACTGAGAGCACCGACGAATACGAGCAAGATCCGCTTGAGCGCTGGACTGTCTTCTTCCTCTACCAGAAACGGCCGGTGCAAAACAAGCTGGGCCAGTCCTTCTATGTCTTCGCGGGGTACTCGACCGTCTATCGGTTCTACGCCTTGCAGCCGCAAGATGCCGCTAACGCCCTAAGCACGGGCGATTTTGAGCTACCGGCGCAGAACGACTTCGCAGAGTTCCCTTGTCGCTCAAGGATATCTCAGTTCATCATCCTTCCTCCATTCGGCAAGAAGGGCAACGGAATGCGGCTGTACAGGCAAGTCTATCAAACGCTGCTTGAGGACCCAAAGACGTTTGAGATCACTGTTGAGGACCCCAACGAGGACTTCGACGTCGTGCGAGACATGGCGGATCTTTTGTTCCTGCGAGGACAGCCCGACTTCAAAGAGGCTGTTGAAATCAACACCAAGGTTGAGATCCCGAAGAAAGGTGCCATTCCCAAGGACATTGTGGACAAGAAGGCCCTTGAGATCCTGCGAAACAAGTACAAGATTGCCTCCCGACAGTTCAATCGACTGATTGAGTTGACGTGCTTCTTTAAACTGCCCGACTCGGTTCGTCCGACTCTAGACATAGATGCGGCGGGCTCCAAGGCGAAGAAGTCTACCAAGGCGGAGGATCATGAGTACAGCCTGTGGAAGTTGTTGACAAAGTCTCGGATCTATGCGCAGAACCGCGAGATTTTGAGCCAGTTGGAGCCTGATGAGCGCATAGCCAAGCTGGACGAGACGCTGTTCGCCGTGGAGCTCGAGTATGCTCTGTTGCTGGCCCGTTACAAGACGAGGCAGGCATTGCAGGCAGCAGAGAAGTCGGGCGGCAAGAAGAGAAAGTTGAGCGACGGTGAGGAGTCGGCAAGTGGAAAGAAGTCGAAGACAGAGAACGTCTGAGTTTCGCGAAGCAATGTTGACGGTCGTCTCGATTGGATTGACGATTTCAGCGTTGGGATTCAGCTTCTCCGACACCATCATAGGAAGAATTGTACATATAGCACCGCCGGCCAACAGGGTACGGATAGTCGTCTACACTGGTTTCTGGTTTCTGGCCCCTGATTTCTCGGAGTTTTGAGGGGTTTGCATTCTTCTGGACGAGAACCACGACGATAATACCAAACCTGATCCACCGGGACCTTCTATATCTAACCTCTACGATCGTTCTATTGTCTAGGAGCAGTGCGTGCGATGTAAAGTTTGCCCACAACGTCATGCTGAAACGCTTAATGCTCGTACCCGTTCAACCTCGTCCCATTTACACCCTGCGCACCGTTGCCCAGCCTGCTCGCGACAGTCGCAGCCTCCCTGACAGCCCTCGAGACTGTACCGCGGACGCCGCCTTCCTCCAACACCAACAGCCCACCAATAGAACAGCCGCCAGGCGTGCCGACCTTGTCACGCAGCAAGGCAGGGTGCTCACCGTTCAGAACCAGGCCAGCAGCGCCCTTCATTGTCTGGGCTGCCATGCGCTGGGCATCCGCCCGCGGCAGGCCCATAGCCACGGCACCGTCGATGGCCGCCTCCAGCATCAGCGCAAAGAAGGCGGGGCCGGAGCCGCACAGGGCGGTAGAGGCGTCCATGTTGGCGGACGGGAGGTAGACGACCTCACCGATACGGCGGAAGATCCAAGTGACGAGCTGCATGGTTGCGGGAGGGATGGGTGACTCGTCGTCGTTGGCGATGACGGTCATGGACTCGCGGATGAGGCTGGCGGTGTTGGGTAGGGCGCGGACGATGCGGCAGCGTCCGTCCTCGTCGGGGTCGCGATCCGGGACGGCGCCGTGGAGGTGCCGCTCGATCTGCTCGATGGTGACGCCCGCGCAGATGCTGATGAGGAGCTTTCCGTGCAGCGCCTTGGCCATGCCCGGCTCCGTCAGGATCTCCTTGACCTTGGATGGCTTGCACGCCAGCAGCACCACCTCGGACTGCTGCGCGCTCGTCACGTTGTGCCCCCAGACGACCTTTACCGCTGACGTGTGCTCCCAGAGAGCGGCCTTCACCTTCTTGGCCGTCTCGGGCCGCCGGACGCAGGCGATGAAGCGGCTTGGGAGGCGCTGGGGCAGCTCCTCCACGTGTGATGAGCTGCCCGATGGGGTCTGTAGGGGTTTTGGGGCCTCCAGCTCTACGAGGGAGTTGAGCACGCCTGACAGAATGGCAATGCCCATTGTGCCTTGGCTCTAACATCAGTATGAAGGTGCATGTTGAAGGGTGACTGTTTAGAAACTCACCGCACCCGAGGACACAGAGCGTGAGGTCATCGTGATGCCCGACGGTCCTCACGGACGTGTATGAAGAATTACGAGAAGCTAATGTGAGCAGGCTCATGATGGGCAACGCCTGGCAAGGCCACTCGAGGGAGCGAAAGGGGAAAAGAGGTCTGGTGTGTTGGGGAATCTTGACCTTGAAAAAACAGGGACAGGTCTGGGTGGTGGTGGTGATGTTGGGCAGATATGCAGGTGACTGACACTGGACCACCGCACGGAGTGACCGAGTGGCCGAGAATTTATCTGCATTGCCTCATCGGATCCGAGCGAGCACTGGAGGACTCCTTTCCGCGACCCGGCAAAATGCTCATTACGACTTTCATTGGCATCCCCTTTTATGCGGTTTCTAAAGATATTAACTCGGGTGAACATGGGCCTTTCGGCGCCTGAAAATCGCGATGCGGGCCTGGGGCCGACGGCGCAGGGGATCACTGGTGCACCCACACCGCCTAAGCCCGACGAGCCTAGTGCCTGTGGAGAGTGCCTGCCTGCAAGGGCCTCCCCAAAAGCCGTCCACTGCACCCGGGTAGCCCACGGTGGACACTACTTACAAGGCAACTCCCGAGGTCAAGCTCGCCAGCGAGCCAGGCCAAGGACGGTTGGATCGGGTCCATTCATGTGAGACAGGCAGGCCCGACAGGGCTGAAGACCATCATCAACATATTCCCACCTGGCCAACTGCCACAACCAAGCTATTATTGCCACTTAAACGCCGGGATCCAGCCCTGATCGGTTATCCTTTATGCTATTACCCTGACCGAGAAATATCAACCCACAGGTCTACAGAAATCCGCGCAACAAAGCAAGGCCCAAGCGGAGTATCCGCCAAATCCAGCACGTCCGTGCTTGCACAAACAACCCAAGCACGGTTCATATAACAAGCCTCCGGGTACAACGGCTTGCCGAGCAAGGATAATACGGCTTCGAGACCCTCTTGACCTCATTTGCAACCAGAGGGCGAGCCCTTCTCGAAAATGGCGGACCCATTTGAGGTCCGAATGAAATTCTCACATCAACTACAGCATCTCAACGCCTCGGTCACATCAGCGCAGAAGGCTGCCCAGTATGCCCTCAGGTACAAGGATATGGACGAGGATTTGCACTCGTGCATACTGGAACAAATTGAGCGTGTTTGTCCCCCTGCCCTTCAAAGAGAACCAAGGCCCACCTGACTAACACGTATCACAGACTAACATGAACACTCGAGCCAACATCATGTACTTCATCGAGCACTTCCTTGAGATGGCCCAGAAGGACGGCCATGTAGACTACGTTCGCATGATGCAGAGGGACATCATAAGGGTTGTCGACGCCGTCGCGCCCGACGACGGCTCTGGTGCGGCCAATGTTAAGGTCGTCAGAAGGGTGAGCAGTCCTTCACGCGCTGGCCGTCGTGCCCGACCACATACACATCTCCATTGGACCTCTGTACTAAACAAGATGCGCAGGTCCTCCAAGGCCTTCAGTCCAAATCCTTCCTCCAGCCGCAGACCGTCACCGAGATCAACGAGGTGCTCAAGGAGCGTGAGACCTCCAACATGGACGCCGTCATGTCCAGCCCTGTTAACAGCACGAACCCGGGACTGGGCGACATGCCGCCCTCGCAGACGATCCCGAAGCCCGGCAGCACGCCCCGGCCCCCGCGGCCCGACAAAAAGCAGATCGAGCAGCGCATTGAGGAGGACCGCGAGCGGCACAAGCGCCTGCGGGAGAGCATCTGGGCCGTCCCCACCGAGCCCCCCGACGCCGAGATGTGGAAGATGTGGGAGGAGACGAGCGACCTCGGCGAGGATGACCTCATCATGGCCAAGGAGGAAGAGGAGGAGCGTCTCCGGTGTATCAGGGACAGCTGCCCCCATAGGAGGGAAGAGGCTGTTAAGGAGAGGAATGGACAGATGAATGGCAAGCATTCGTGACGGGTATTGTGCCTGTCGGTTGCCAGCAGGGAGGCCTCGGAAACACGGAGTTTGGTTATGGGAAAATCGATAACTGCCTCTGACCGGTAATAGATACCCTATTCCTCATGCGTTTCACTCAAGAATCATACCCAGATTTGCTGCTCTAATTGGCTTCCTGATAGCTCGTGTGGAGCAATGTGTGGTCGGCCAAGATTATCACTCTGCCTCCGTTTACGACCTGATAGACAGAAATACATCTCTGAGAAATACCGTTACCCTGATCCATTTGGGGGCTACAATGTCGCACAAGATGCGCCCGTTCATCCCGCGTCTCGTCCGCAGCGGTATGTCCACCCCAGTGCGAAAGCGGTGACAGGAGAGGGATGTCATATTGGGTCCATCTACCTGTATATGTTGTTACACGTGCATTTTTACATGTGAATGCATGGTCTAACCCAATATGGGCGCCTCGGCCACATATGTGCATCCGCTCTGCCTGCCTGCCTACGCTCTTTTTGTGCCCGCCACCCCTCTACTCCATCTCGACGGTGGCGCCCAGCTCCTTCAGCGTCGCCACGATCTTCTCGGCCTCGTCCTTCGGCACCGAGTCCTTCATCAGCTTAGGCGCGCTCTCCACGAACTTCTTAGACTCCACCAGACTCAGCCCCAGCAGGCTCTTGATCTCCTTGATCACCTTAGGCTTCGCGGCCGCGTCGAACTTGACCAGCTTCACGCTGAACAGGGTCTTCTCCTGGGCCGCCGGGGCCTCCTCCTCGGCCTCTGCTGCGGCAGCTGCCGGTGCAGCGGGCGCGGCGGACGCGGCAGCAAAGCCCCCGACGGGCAGGTCTGGGATGTTGAGCCGCGACTGTCGAGAAGGAGTGTTCAGCTCCATGCCCAATGCTTCACAATGTCAGCCCGCTGTGGTGCCCTCTTACCTTCAGGCCTGAGACCAGGTCTGCGGTCTCCAGGAGAGTCAGTTGGCTGATCTGGTCCACAATGCCGGCGATCTTGGGGTTCGTGGGTGCGGCCGCGGCGTCGGTGGATTGGTGCCGCCGCGATATCCTTTGCTGGGCGAGGGCGCCGGTCCTTCGGATGGTGGAGGTGGAGCGGAGCTGACGAGCGCAGCATTGAGCCGCGTACCTGCCGGAGAGAGACATGGCGCGCGGTTTGTGTGAAAGAGAGCCTCTGCGTAGAGACGGAGGGGATCGGCCAGTGGAGTCCTGGTGCTTCAATGCGCGCGCGTTGATGATGTCCAAAGATTTCGCACGAGGCTTGAAGCTGCTGCGCTTATGTAAGCATGTGGGTTCCGCGCTTGAGTGGACCGCGTCCCTGACGTGCAATGGTAGGAATCATCCCTGTCCAAAAAAAAATTAGGTACAGTAGTCTGCAGCGCTCAACTCAGACGGGACAGATTTTTTTTTTTTTTTTTTAAAAAAAAAAAATAATTTCCCGATTAAACAGTCAATGTCCACCCACGCAGCTTTTAATGTTGGCCCACCCAGGAAAAGGAATTAAGCGTGCGGGATACTGTAAATTCTTGTACCCCTCCTTTCAAATACCCTGCCTCAGAGCCTCCTAACGCGCCTTAAAGGAAAAATCCTCCCTCTGGGTGTGTAGAGAGCCTTCCTCTAGGGTTGTGGCTGGGTCTAGGGTTAGAGTTTATTGCCTATCTAGGTTTAGGGGTTGAGCTAATGCTAACAGCTGGGTGGGCGGTCCTGAAAAGCTAGGTGCGAGAATGTTGACTGAAAAAAAAGATCGTCACTGTCGCTCAACGACATAACTTTGCGATATCTCGCCATGGCGAAATACGACGTGAGCTCGCAGAGGGCGTCTCTGCTCAGCGATGCGACAATATTGGCGCATTTACCGTCCGAGTTGCTGCACATCATTCGCAACCAGAATCCGACAAACCTTCTAGACGCCCTATCGCAGGCGGCGCTCATACCTCGACTAACAGGCCGCATATTCGCCCACTTCGAGCCTGTCTTTGCAGATATCTGCGCCAGATGGGTCCTCAACCCTCAGCAAGGAAGCTGTCACGATGACATACTCGCATCATTTGCTAGAGTATTACCGTTTTCCCCACACCTTTCCGTTTTCCTAGAAGCTCATCTCAAGACCATTGCATCACCTGGATCTGAGGCTGCCCGCCTCGACCTTGCCGAGTCTTCAAGATCGCTGGGGCCAGACGCATTCCTGAAGCGGCTTTTGGCAGTATGGCGTCTTCTGAATTTTGATCGGAAAGCCTTCTCGTATCTGGTGTTGCCATCTGATGTTCAGACCCTCTTCTCACACTCATACGCCCCTGTCAGATACCTAGCAATACGAATCCTTTGCCTCCTTCTGAGAGCATCCGATCACAGACTTGAAGCACTCATAAGGCATCACATTCCCGAGAATGAGCCCCTGACTGGTGACTTTGACGGGAAGCCTATAGATTACGGGTTCTTGTCATTGTTTGAGCATGCTCGTGCCGAGTCAATACAGAAGCACATCACCGCTGTGAAAGAACAAGTGCAAGAACTTCCCCCCTCACGCATACCGCCCCAAAACCTCACCAGCCTGGTCGTTCATTATGGAAATACTTTACTTCCCAGGCCGCGTGGTGCGCCAAAGCGTGGCTCCTCTCTCATCGCCACTCCCACGACTCTCCGGAATCTCGAGAGCCTTGCCAAGCTCCTCCAGCAGCCAGGACCCATTCTCCTCCACGGACCCTCTGGTGCCGGCAAAACGGCCTCAGCTCTGGAGCTGGCACATGAGCTCGGAATGGACGAGAGTCTCGTCACTCTGCACCTGAACGAGCAGACTGACGCAAAGATGCTCATCGGCCTATACACCACCGGGACAAAGCCGGGTTCTTTCGAGTGGAGGCCGGGTATTCTCACCACGGCAGTCAGGGAAGGAAGATGGGTTCTCATAGAAGACCTCGACCGCGCGCCGACAGAGGTCATGAGCACACTACTTCCCCTCATTGAGAGGGGAGAGCTCCTTATCCCCAGCCGTGGCGAGACGATAAAGGCCCCTAGCAGTTTCCGCATGTTGGCTACGGTGAGGACGCACAAGGGCATGGATGGCCAAGAAAATATTCCTTCCCTGCTTGGGCTGCGATTCTGGACCTTGTTGCCGGTACAAAGCATGGTGCAAGAGGAGCTCCAGGCGGTGATGCACGAAAAGTATCCACTCCTGAGGAAGTTTGTGGAAGACCCTATTCTCAAGGTCTATGAGCGCGTGTGTCTTCTCTTGAGCAACTCGGGACTTATCCCAGGCGTGTCAGCAGCGTCAGAACGCCCGATCAGCTCCAGGGATCTCTTTAAGTGGTGCCGGCGTTTGGAGAAGATCATCGCTTCAACAGGTGCGAAGACGGGCGAGGAGCCGATCAGCGAGACGGCCTACGACGGCATGTTCATGGAGGCGATCGACTGCTTCGCAAGTGGCATCAAGGACTATCGAGTACGCGACAAGCTGGTTATCCACATCGGCGAACTGATGGGGAAATCGAGCCAGCGCGTGGAGCATCACCTCGGCTCGCACATTCCACGCCTCGTGGAAACCGAAACACACCTCACGGTCGGACGATCAACATTGCGGAAGACGAGACGACCAGATCGCGTGACGAAATCGAGAAGGCCATTCGCGCGGACCACGCACGCCAGGCGATTGCTGGAGCAGATCTCCGTGGCAGTGAGCTTGAAGGAACCGGTATTGCTTGTGGGCGAGACTGGTATAGGCAAGACCACGGTAGTACAGCAGCTCGCTGAAACCCTCGGCCAAAGATTGTTTGCTGTGAATCTTTCCCAGCAGAGCGAGGTTGGTGATTTGTTGGGCGGTTTCAAACCTATCAATGTGCGCAACCTGGCTGTCCCCCTGAAGGAGGAGTTCGAGGACCTCTTTGCGGCAACTGGAATCTCGGAAGAAAAGAACCAAAAGTACTTAAAGTCTATCAACAAGGGCATCGCGAAAGGAAAATGGTCCGAAGTTGCGAAACTATGGAACCAGGCACCAAAGATTTTTGAAGAGATACTGAAGGTAAAGACTGCGGAAGAAAAGAACCGGGAGAGAGCGCGTGACGCCGAGGGTCAGCCTGCAAAGAGGCGGAAGACTGGCTCAACGAAGTTGGAGACGCTGCTGCAGCTCAAGCCTCGTTGGGATAAATTCTCAAAGAATCTGGAACAGTTCACTATCCAGCTGTCTGGAGGTTCAGGTGGATTCGCGTTTGCCTTTATCGAGGGAAACATCGTCAAGGCTGTCAGGAACGGAGACTGGGTGCTCCTAGATGAGATAAACCTGGCATCACCTGACACGTTGGAAAGCATCGCGGACTTGCTCCAAGCAGGGCCAGATGCGACACCTTCGATACTTCTTTCCGAAACGGGCGAGATTGAGAGGATCCAAGCCCATCCCAACTTCAGGATATTCGGGGCGATGAATCCCGCAACCGACGTTGGGAAACGAGACTTGCCCCAAGGGCTCAGATCAAGGTTCACAGAGCTGTACGTGTCTAGCCCAGACAAGGATTCCAAGGATCTTGTCACTATTATCAAGTCATATCTCAACGGCCAGAACTCTCAGGTCGATCAGGCTGCCGACAAGGTGGCCAATCTCTACATGCGCATCAAGGAGCTTGCCGAGGCCAAAGCCCTTGTTGATGGCGCGAACGAAGTCCCACACTTCAGCTTGCGTACCTTGACACGAGTTTTGACGTACGTTAATGATGTCGCCCCATACTACGGGCTCGAGAGGTCTTTGTACGAAGGTTTCTGCATGGGTTTCCTGACTCTCCTGAGTCGAGATTCGGAGGCACAGGTCATGCCCCTTATTGTGCAGCACTTGCTTGGCAAGGATCTGAACCGTATTCTCTCAAGACCGCCCAAGTATCCATCTGATGGGCGGGAATACGTCAAATTCAGGGACACAGACAACAGCCGAATCTACTGGCTGCTGAAAGGAGCCGAAACCCCGCAGGAACGTGCAGACTACATCAGAACGCCGTACGTTGAGCGGAACTTGTTGAACTTGGTGCGAGCTACCTCCACGAGGCGATTCCCTATCCTCATCCAGGGACCAACCTCAGCGGGAAAGACGAGTATGATCGAGTACCTCGCCGAGTACAGCGGAAATAAGTTTGTGCGGATCAACAACCATGAACACACTGATCTGCAGGAATACCTAGGCACATATATATCCGGCTCAGATGGCAAGTTGAAGTTCCAGGAAGGTCTGCTGGTACAGGCCATGCGCCAGGGACACTGGATTGTGCTTGACGAGCTGAACTTGGCACCTACCGATATTCTTGAGGCCCTCAACCGTCTTCTCGACGACAATCGTGAGCTGCTGATCCCGGAGACTCAAGAGATCGTCCGTCCTCATGAGAACTTTATGCTCTTTGCAACTCAAAATCCGCCAGGACTCTATGGAGGTCGTAAAGTCCTCTCCAGAGCTTTCCGCAACCGTTTCCTCGAGCTCCACTACGACGACATCCCTGAGGACGAGTTGGAACACATTCTGCAGAAGCGAAGCGTCAATACTGCGCCTTCCGACTGCAAGAGGATTGTCTCCGTCTACAAGGAGCTTTCCCGCCTGCGGCAGACCAGCAGAGTCTTTGAACAGAAAGACAGTTTTGCAACTCTGAGAGATCTCTTTAGGTGGGCCCTTCGGGATGCTGAAACACGAGAAGATATTGCAAATAATGGCTTCATGCTTTTGGCAGAACGGGTCCGAGACGACCAGGAACGCAACGCGGTGAAACAGGTGATCGAGACAGTCTTCAAGGTAAAGATCGACCCAGACCAGCTATACAATGAGAGATTTACAAGGGCGATACGGCGGGCCAGTCTGAAGGACAACAAGCAGGGCGTAGTGTGGACCAATGCCATGCGCAGACTGTATACTCTCGTCTCCCAGGCTCTGCGGAATAATGAACCGATTCTCCTGGTCGGTGAGACTGGATGTGGAAAAACAACAATCTGCCAGTTGCTTGCCGAATCTCTTGGCAAAGAGCTCCATATCCTCAACGCACACCAGAACACTGAGACGGGTGACTTGATCGGCTCACAGCGACCAGTCCGGAACCGCGGGGCGATTGCGGAATCGCTGAAGCAAAGCCTTGTGGAAGCTTTCGAGTCTTTGGGACAGTCTCCCCAGGGCAGCATCGATGACCTCCTAGCGCGCTACCATGCCCTCCCTGAGGATGATAAGAACCGTGTACCTGGCGTCGTGCAGGAGAAGGTCCTCGCAAATGAGATCAGGAGCAAGGCGCTCTTCGAATGGTCAGACGGCAGTCTCGTGCATGCCATGAAGGAAGCACATTTCTTCCTTCTCGATGAGATCTCTCTAGCAGACGACTCCGTGCTTGAAAGGCTCAACTCTGTCCTTGAACCGGGGCGAAGCCTGTTGCTGGCCGAGAAAGGCACAGACAACTCGTTCGTGCGCGCAGCAAACGGCTTCCAGTTCTTTGCAACGATGAATCCTGGCGGTGACTTCGGCAAGAAGGAGCTCTCGCCCGCATTGAGGAACAGGTTCACGGAGATCTGGGTGCCGCCATTGTCAAATCGGCAAGATATTCTGGACATCGTTGTCGACAAACTGAAGCCCCAGTTCAGACCTCTTGCATATGTCATCGTGGATTTCTCCTACTGGTTCGGCAAGACGTGCCGCTCAGCATCTGCCACTGCCTTTTCTATTCGTGACATCCTGGTTTGGGTGAACTTCGTCAACCATGCCGAGAGCATGCAGCCCGCCATAGCTGTGTTGCACGGAGCAGCCACCGTGTTTATCGACACTCTTGGTGCCAATCCCTCAGCCCTGCTGTCACTGGACCCAAAGACCATGGATGAGCAGAGACAAAGGTGTCTGGACAAGCTGAGTGAGCTCCTTGGGGATGGTATCGACGTCAGTGCCATCTACAGGAACGAGCCACAGCTGGCAATAAGCGAAGGATTTTTCCAAATTGGGGGGTTCTCCGTTGCTCGGATGGTTGGCGGTGAGGATGACTCTGCCTTCGCTTTCGACGCTCCGACGACCAAGATGAACCTAATGCGGGTCATCCGCGCTCTCGCGGTCAACAAGCCTGTCCTGCTTGAGGGAAACCCGGGTGTGGGCAAGACTACACTCGTCAGCGCCCTGGCTCTGGCCTGCGGAAGATCGCTCACCCGAATCAACCTGTCAGACCAGACAGACTTGATGGACCTTTTCGGTACCGATGTTCCCGTTGAGGGTGCGGAGGCTGGCAACTTTGCATGGAGGGACGCGCCTTTCCTTCAGGCCATGCAGAAGGGCGAGTGGGTTCTCTTGGATGAGATGAACCTCGCCTCGCAGTCTGTCCTCGAGGGTCTAAACGCATGTCTTGACCACCGTGGAGAAGTGTACGTTTCCGAACTGAATCAGGTCTTCAAATGCCACCCAGACTTCAAGCTATTTGCCGCCCAGAACCCGCACTCGCAGGGCGGCGGCCGAAAGGGTCTGCCAAGCTCTTTCGTCAACCGATTCATCGTGGTCTATGCCGACGTGTTCACTGAGAAGGATCTGATGCTCATTGCTGGAAAGCGATACCCCAACTTGCCTCAGGCTACAATCCAGCAGATGATCAGGTTTGTATCAGCTTTGGATTATGAGACCTCTATCCGCAAGTCTTTCGGCGCCCACGGTTCTCCTTGGGAGTTCAACTTGCGAGACTCGCTGCGGTGGCTGGAACTTTTAGCTTCAGAGGACAAATTGCTGGCCTCGGCCCAAGCATCGGACTTTCTGGACATAATCATCACGCAACGTTTCCGCTCCGCAATTGACAGACATCACATTGCACAACTGTTCACAGAATCATTCGGAGCGCCACCTCAACCGCACAGTTTGTATCACAACCTCACCTCGGCTGTATGTCAGGTGGGACTGGCCATGCTTGATCGCAATCCTCTGCTGCAGCCGATCCGCTTCCCAGCCATAGATGTTGTGCCACGCCTTGCGGAGATTGAATCTCTCCTGATCTGCGTCAAGCAGAATCTTCCTTGCATTCTTGTTGGTCCTTCAGGAAGCGGAAAGTCGTCGCTACTTAACCATGTGGCTGCATCTGCCGGGAAGGAACTTGTTACTTTCCCTCTGAATGCGGACGTCGATGCTATGGATCTCGTTGGTGGCTTTGAGCAGGCTGATCCCCTGAGGGACCTTTATTCCAGCCTGGACGAGCTTTACGATGCACTTTTGGAATTTGCTTTGTCCCTGCTGCCTCAGGACTCGTCGCAAAATGCCATTAACCTTATCAGCGTCCTGGATGAGCCCCGAGAAGAGGACTATCTCTCAGAAATCACTGCGCGCATAGAGGCACTGGCCTCCGAAGTGACGGCCCACTCTTTTCTGGGCCAGCGGCTTTCACATGCGCACCAAATGCTGAATTCGCCGAGAACCCTGGCGAATCCGCGATTCGAGTGGCTCGACGGCGTCATCGTCCGCGCCATGGAGGCGGGCAAGTGGCTCGTCCTCGATAACGCCAACTTGTGCAGCGCGTCGGTCCTCGACAGGCTGAACTCGTTGCTCGAGCGTCCCAGCGGGTTCCTGAGCATCAATGAGCACACTGGTCCGGACGGCGAGCCTAGGATCATCAAGCCTCACCCCGAATTCCGTATCTTCTTAACCATGGACCCGCGCTATGGCGAGCTTTCCCGTGCCATGAGGAACAGATCTGTTGAGATTTACCTCGAGGAGTCAAGAATGAGCAGTGACCGGTATCTCTCGCGCATAACGGAGATTGAGTCTTCAATGCGGAGGTACAGCCACGCGATGCATGCGAGCACCGAGATCTCTGGGAATGGAGGTGTTGAGGTTGCCCGTCTGGCACTCGACAACCTTGATCTCGGTGACGTATCTCTCCTAGCGAGATATGAGAAAGCTTTCACGAACGGCCTCAGCTCTCTGCAAGACGCAGGAGCTCCTGGTACCAGTTCCGACCTTTCTGCCCTCGAGTCGTTTGTCCAGTCGACAAAGGCAGCGCCGCTCAGACAGGCCATTCTTCAACTTTACACGGGTGTCTCCAAGGAGGTCTCAGGGGGCGAGCTGTTGACTGCTACGCAGCCGCTTCACACTCTACACAATGCTCCCATGGTTACATTGATGGATAAGCACTCAAGCGAAGCTGCGGAGTGGCTTGCATTGTGCTACGAGGTCTTCTTGGAAATTCAGCACGCTCAACAAGTGATACAATCACAGATACGGACTCTTGACAGGACCAAACCCTCGACTTTGAACCGCCTTCAGCGATCGCTGGTGTCCGGCCAGGTGGCCAGTGTGGCAAAGGACTCTACAGTCAATGTTGCTGGATTCCTGAGCTCCATCCTTCAGCTTATAGAAGGATACATCTACCATGGCCTGCAGCATTCGAAGTCCGGTGCTGATTCCAAGCCAGTTCTGCGGGCAATTCTTCACTACTGGTGGAGAACATTCATCTTCGTCACTAGCCCGTCATTTGAGGAGGCAAGGTTCCAGGCCCATCTCAAGCAAGGAATCGACGCACTGCAGTCTACCTCAGACGGCTGCGATAGCGAAAGTGGAATGGAGGTAGTCGCCAGAGTCCTCGAAGATACCCAAGATGCATTCACTGTTGGCTTCAAACTCACCTCAGGGCTGAGTATGGAGACACTCTGGGCCCTTCTACGGCCAGCTCCTGTTACTGACGAGGCCACTTTTTCCGCTATCCAGGAAATGGAGAAGTTGGCGGGCCGCTTCGATGCCATCAGGTGGAAGTCCAGTGCCAGCGTTCAAGACCTCAGTAAGGCCATCGCATCCCTGGCTGAGGCCTACAGCGTTGTGCGCAAGAATGCCGTCGCTGCCGCAGATCTCCTGCAAATGTTGCGAAGCGAGATCAAGCGCCTCGAGGCCAATTTTGATGATGCTCGCGAGGTCACACCATTCTTCGAGCAAGGATTCGAGACGCTGAGGCAAGCATTAACAGTCCACCGCGCGTCGCAGCAGTCGTCTGTATTCGTGGACTCGCAAGACGTCGTCGTCTTGTCTAACATGCCTACCCTCTCACAAATGCGGCTGCACAGCTGGACCAATGCTCAACGGCTTCTCCACTCCATGGATTATGTTCTCGCCCGAGCCTCAAACTCTCATCCGTGGAATGGCAAGCTCATGTCGAGACTGATCCAGCAATATGAGTCGACGGCGTCTGCCAAACTTTTCGCCCTCCGATCCCTCGAGACTGAGCTGCCAGCCATGGGCAAACTCCTCGCAGGCTCGTCGGAAGCCGTCTCGGCGGACTCCGTCGGCTGCCTGAACCAGATCCTCTGGCGTTTGATGCGGGAAGTTGTTGGCTCTCATGACTCGCTCTTGCTCCAGGACTTCGTGTCTTTGTTTGAGCTTCTGTCCCAAAGATTGGTGCCGACCTTCGTGAAGATCGAACGCGGTGGCCTGGTCTTCGAACTACCGAGCGGCGCGCCCTCTGGGCAGTCTCAGTGCCCTGACCACAGTGCTGCCATTTTCAAACAACACTTCATACCTGCTGTGGTTGCTTTAGTGGCGTCTGAGAAGTCATTGGCCCAAAAGAGCGCATTCGGCGCCGTTGCGTGGGTGCACTTTGCTATTGGGTGTATCAAGCTCTACGTCCCAGACAAGATTTTTGATCCCTATCTGCAGGCCCAGACCGAACGAGATTCTCACGAGGAACTCTTGGCCAACCTGAGGAGCAAACTACAAGCCGTGTGCGCTTTCGAAGCCGGCTTCACCGGCCAAGCATCCAATCCGCGTGCTGAATTGCTCCGCGAGGAGATAGAACACCTGGGTGAGCCTCCAGCGGCCGCGGTGACCATATACCGTCCATCTAGCGTCGACCTGGCCCGACTCCAAGGAGAGTTCAACAATGTCCTCAACGCCATTGTGAAGAGTGACATTGCGTCCGCCGTCTTCGAGTACTTGGCCATTGGTACCGAGGGCCAGGCCGAAGAAGTTCAACTCGTGCAGGACAACGTGTTGCACCTTATTGAACGCCTGTCCAGCCGCTTCCAGGTTTACGAGGACTTGAGTGTGCCCTTGGTGACGATTCTGCGCTGCTTGCAGCTCGGGCTCTCGTTGGGTACAGTATCCGGTGCCGGGCAGAGACCAGATACCGGCTCGCTCCTCAGTGTCGCGCCAATGTTGGGCGGTTCACCATGGAGTCACACAACTCAACTGCCTCCCCAGAGCTTGGAATTCCTGTCGTATGTCGGTCTGTGGGTCAGCATAAATGGGACCCAAAGCCTTGACATTACTCTCCGGCAGCTCACGTTCCAATCCGTTCACTACTTCTATGAGGAGTGGAGCAAGAAGCTCGACGCCGATAAGAGGCAGGAAGCTGCTAAGAACAGCCTGTATCGATACAAGGGGGGCTTTGATGATGAGGATGAGGCAGATCAGCAAGATTTCAACGAGCTATTCCCTGACTACGAAACAGAAGCTGCCGAAGATCCCACCGCTACAAAGAAGCCTGGCCAGGCGTCCCGAAGCCTGGCACTGAGATTGGCTGAGCGGCACGAGAGGATTTTCCTTAAGCCTCAAGATACTCGACAGAGTATGATTAACTTCTGCAAGGTTGTTGCCCGCAAGATCTCCGGAGAATGCGCAGGCTCTCCCCTGGACGCTCAGACGGACCGGTCGCTGCTTCCTGGTGCCCTGCTTGTCTTGGACGAAAAGATGGACAACTTCACTTGCAGTACCACTTCTGCTGGCTATAACTTCTACACAAGTGCAAACCTTTTCGAGTCCAGGAAGCTTGTTAACCTCGTCCACAGAATTCGCATGCGCTTCAGGGAACTCCAGAAAGTGGACGAGATTGCACATCTTGAGCCTCTGGCTGACGTGCTGGGCGCATGTGATCAAGTGCTCGAGCTCAGTCACTCGGACCCTCTCGCGAAGATCATTACCCGTGTCGAGAAGCTCGTTGCATTTGTATACGAGTGGCAGCATGGCGGTTGGGCAAGCCATATCTACGGCGCACTTGACCTATACAACAGGCTGACGGAAACGGTCGTCGGCTGGCGTCGCCTGGAACTCGCAACCTGGGCCAAGCTTTTCGACATGGAGGTTGAGAAATGCCAAGCTGATGCCAAGTCCTGGTGGTTCGTGGCGTACCACGCTGTTATCGCCATCCCAATGACAAAGGTTGAGCTGGGCCAAGACTTGACGGATTACTCTATCCAGCTGGTATCGGACCTTGAAATGTTTTTCTCAGAGGCCGTCCTGGGCGAATTCCCCACTCGCCTCCAGTTGCTGCGACAATTGAGCAAGCAGCTCGCGCTCCTAGTCCTTGACTATGCGCCACTCGCTCTCATCTACAGCGCAGTATTGAACTTCATTTCAATATACCGCCGCTATGAGAGCAAAGTGGTGGAGGCCATCCATAAGGGAAGGGCAACGGTCGAGGAGGCCATGAAGGATGTCCTATTGCTTGCCAGCTGGAAGGACACCAACATTGTGGCCCTGAGGGAGAGTGCTCGCAGGTCCCATCAGAAGCTGTTCAAGCTGGTCAGGAAATTCCGGGCTGTCCTTGGTCAGCCTATGAGAATTGTCGTCGACCAAGGTCTTCCTGACGAAAACCACGCAGGGAGCAAAGCGACAAAGCCCGTTGCTCCAGAACGACCGCAGCCGAACGACGCGGCTGCCTCGGTATGCCAACAGCTGATTCCTGGCTGGCTTGAAGATGCTCACGCCAAGCGTCTTTCTAATGCCGGCAAGATCATCGGCATCATGTCCAAGGCGTCTCAGTTGCCAGAATCCGCGATCAACGCAGCCGAGGTGGTTGACACCTTCGTGTCTGACACGGTGTCCGCCATGTCTTCACTGAAGCAAGAGACCCCCTCTTTCCTAAACGATGAGAACAAGGAAGAAGTCAAGCATCTCAAGAACAGGAAGGTCCGCTTGTTTGAAGATACTGTCAAGTCAATCCGGACCATGGGCTTCACGCGGAACATCAACGAAGCTCACCTGCGCAACCAAAAGCACTTGGCAGCGGTCCTGGCCAAGCTGGAGTACCTCCCCTCTGAGGGAGATCCAGGCCTGGCTGAGGCTGAGTACTATTTACACAAGGTTCTGGACCTGGCGCCACAAGTGAGGAACTCTCTGCACGACCACCATGGCGATCTTACGAACGAGACTGTCCGAAGAAGCACCGGCTACATGGAAGGCATTATACATATCCTGATTCAACAACGAAGGTGCCTAGCGGAGAATTCCAACACGCTGTCTTCCCTAGACGCTTCTGTTGCCAATGTGAGGTCTCTTATCCAGGCCAACGAGTCCGAGAAGTTAGTTGCAAAACGGGGAACTTCAAACCACATCCAACTCCTGCGCTGGCTTATCCCTGTGCTGGACATGGCCCTACACCTGATCGAAGTACATGGCACGCTCGGAAAGATCTCCAACACCTCCGTGCAGTCCGCACTCCAGGACTGGCTTTCAATATTTACCAAGATTCGATCTCGATTTGAGGCATGCCAAGAGTTGTCTGATACCCTTGACTCTGATGCTCAGCTGCAGTTACGGGACCAGCTGCAGGAGAAGCTGGATGACTTTGAGGCGACCTTGCAACTGCTCGAATCCGAACGGCCTGACCTTGGCTTCATCTTCCAGCAGCTCCAGATATGGACGACTGTCACTGTCAGCGACGATCCAACTGAGGTAGCAACTGAAGATGCCACTGTGTTTGCCAGGGAGACCCTGGACCTTTCAAAGAAGGTCCTGGACGCCGTACAAAAACTGCAGAAAGCAGCAGCTTCCATGCCAACGTCGACAGAAGATGCATCGTGGCTTCTACGATACAATGACACCCTGGCAAACATGCTCAAGTCTTTGCACATGGCGACTATCGCTGACAGCATCAGCGAATCCGTTTCCCGTCTCAGCAGTCTGAACCTGGCCGACCAGGCTATCAAGAACGCTGTATTCTCACTTCTTGCTGTCACTCTGCCTTTGCTGCAGCAGTACGTCATCATTTGCCGGACCACCGTGGCCGACTTGACCAATGTGCATTGTGCCTCCGGCAAAATGGCGCTCAATCTCGGCAAGGCGTTCGTGGAGATCGCGTCCAGGGGCTTCTGCACCCCGCAGGAGAAGTCCAACGAGACCTCCGCAGACCCGGGCAAGCTTGAGAGCGGTACCGGGCTCGGCGACGGCCATGGCGCGGAGGACATCAGCAAGGACATCCAGCCGGACGAAGATCTCTCCGAGCTGGCTCAAGAGCCGAACAAGGAGAAAGATGGAGAGATCGAGGAGCAGGAGGACGCCATCGATATGGGCCAAGACGACATGGAAGGCGACATGGGCAGCGCAGCCGGAGACGATGAAGACGGTAAAGACGGCGAAGATGAAGAGGAAAAGGACGACATGGACGAGGAAACTGGCGACGTGGACGACCTGGACCCCACCGCAGTCGACGAAAAGATGTGGGATGGAGACGGCGATGACGCGGACAAGGACCAACAAGGAGACGACACGAAGGGCCACAAGAACGAAGACGAGCAGGTCGCCGCCAAGGACGCGCCCGAAAGCAAGAATTCCGAGCAGCAAGAGGAGCCAGGGGAGCCAGAGCAGGGCAAGCTCGAGCAGGAAATTGAACAAGAAGAGGAGGCGGGCCCAGAGGAAGACGAAGCCGGCGCGCAGGAAGAGCTGAACAGGCAAGACCAGAACGTGGAAGAAAATGAGGCCTTGGCATTACCGGACGACATGGACATCGACGACAGCGATGGTAAATCAGCCATTTCAGATGATGACTTGGACAAGCTCTCGGACATGCAGCAAGAAGCCGAGGAGGAAGCAAAGCAAGACGGAGACGCAGAACATGCCGAGGAGGACGGCGGCGACCAGGGAGAAATGAACCAGGACGATATAGACCAGCAAATCAACCCAGAGAACCCGGATGAAGACACGCAGGGCGACAACGCCGAGATGGAAGAAAAGGAGCCGGAAGCGGAGGAACAAGGCGCAGAGGACTCGGGCGAGAAGGACGAAAGCAAGCCGCCGCTGGACCCCAACGACAACTCCCACACAGACCCGGACCACGCCGCACCGAGCGATATCAAGAGCGGGGCCGGACAGGACCAGAACAGCATGGAGAACGGGCAAGACGACGATAACTCGCAGGCCAGAGCGGCGCAGCGCGAGAGCGGCGAAACGGGCCAGAACTCAGACGACCAGCAGACCGCCGCCGGAAACGAGGGCGCCATGTCGAGGCAAAATGAAGACCAGGACCGCCCTGACGAGGCCAACCAGCCCGACGACCCGGCACAGTCGCAGCCGTTCAAGAAGCTCGGCAACGCCCTCGAGAGGTGGTACCGGCAAAACCGAGACATAAAAGATGCCATGGACGAGAACCAGCAAGCGAGGCAACAAGATGACTCGGACATGGCCCAAAAGGAACTCCACCACATGCAAAATGACGACGACGCTCCTGACGCCCAAGCCCTTGGAACGGCTGCCGAAGATGAGGTGCAGCCCATCGACGAGTCCATGGCGATCGAAGAGGACAGGCGAGACGATCAGAGCCGGCTGATGCCCCGACAAGACGGTGACGACGACGACGGCGACGACGACAATATGGACATCGACGGCGAAGCAGATGGTGGAGAGCAGGACGAGTCCAAGGACAGGGACGTGCCAGAAGGCGACGAGTCTCGGAGTGGCGTGGCGACCAGGCGCGGGGCCTTCAACCGTGAGCGATCCACATCTCGCTCTAGGACAAGCCAGATGGAGGAGCCAGAGGACGACACGGTGGAGGAAACATCGACGCAGCTTGACGGCACGCACCTCGACGGGCCAGGCCGCCCGCTGCGCGACTACCAAGAATCGCTCGAGGCATGGACGGCGCTGCAGACCAAGACGCACCCGCTCTCGCTCGCGCTGACGTCGCAGCTGCGGCTGATCCTGACGCCCTCGCAGTCGACCAAGCTCTCCGGGTCGTACCGCACGGGCAAGCGGCTCAACATCAAGAAGATCATCCCGTACATCGCGTCGAGCTACAAGCGCGACAAGATCTGGATGCGGCGCGCCGTGCCGACCAGGCGCACGTATCAGATCCTCCTCTGCGTCGACGACTCCCAGTCCATGGGCCACACCACCGCCGGCGCCATGGCCCTCGAGTCCCTGGTCATGGTGTCCCGCGCCCTGGCGATGCTCGAGGCCGGGCAGGTCGGCGTGCTGGGCTTCGGCGCCGACGTCTTCACGGCGCACGAGCTGGCCGCGCCGCTCCTGTCCTCGCACGACGCGGGCGCCCGCGTCCTGCAGAACTTCACCTTTGCGCAGGACCGCACCGACGTGGCGCTCCTGATCCGGCGGACGCTGGACCAGCTGCGCGCCGCCCGCGCGACCGCCGGCGCCGGCGGCCGGGGCGGAGGTGGCGACGACCTCTGGCAGCTGGCGCTGATCCTGTCGGACGGGCTGACACCGTCCGACTCTCACGAGCGGATCCGGCGGATGCTGCGTGAGGCGCTCGAGGAGCGCGTCATGGTCGTCTTCATCATCATGGACGACGCGTCGTCGCGCGGGGCCGACAGCGTGCTGCAGCTGGGCAAGGCCAGGTTCGTGCGGCGCGCCGACGGGTCCAGCGACGTCGTCGTCGAGAGGTACCTCGACACCTTTCCCTTCCAGTACTACCTGATCGTGCACAACCTGGAGGAGCTGCCCGGCGCCCTAGCTGGGCTGCTGAGGACGTGGTTCGCGGAGGTCAACTCGTAGGCCGGTGGGTGTTTCCTCTTTTCATGTCCGTTCACGTTGGTGAAGGGTGTTGGCATGTAGACAGGTGTTGATTGGCTTGTTGCATTTCGGAGTTTGAGATGGGAAAATAAAGTGCTCTTCTGTAGTGGGCTTCAACGTCTACAATAATAATACTACTGTTTCGAGGATTTTATGGCTCCAATTCCGCATGCTAGTGAAGATTGTTATAAACACTCACGGCATTTGGAATTCCAACTCGATCCACCTACCCACCCGGCAGCATTTGACTGCAGAGCAACTGTTCCACAGCGGAAGCTTGTCTTCCAACATCAGATTGCAAGTAGACTAGGTACTCAGCTACCCATAACAGCTAGTCGCGTAACCTCAGATCAACTCAGACTCGTTCAAACCTCAGGCTCAACCCAGCTTAGAATTAAAATCAGACTTGACCCAGCTCAGGTAACAAGCTTACAAGGAAAGAAGGGCGATATTAGCGACCACTCAACCCCGCCAGCAGCGGCCCTGGGAACGTCCGCCTCATCCAGGAGCTCACACGCCTTGGGCGTGACAGCCCGCGGCTTCCAGCTGTTGGCAGTGACCTTCTCGAGGCCCCCAAACAGCTCGAGGTCCTCCTTGGGCTCGCACAGCCAGGGGTGCTTGAGAGCTCTCGCGGCCGTGATCCTCCGGCCCGGTCTGGTCTGGAAGCAGTGGCGGATGAAGTCCTTGCCGGCCTTGGAAACATGTTCGCCATTGCGAATCTGGGCCACCTCCTCAAAGATCTTGCCCAGCTCTTTGGTCGGCTCGTTGACGTTTTTCTGCGGGTAGCGCGCGTAGTCCTCGGCGAAGGCCTCGAGGAGGTCGACGGACTCGCACCTTTTCTTTCCGCAGAGGAGGTAGATGGCCAGGACGCCGATGCTCCAGATGTCTCCTGGCGGGCCGCCACAGACGCTCCCATCGATTATCTCCCTATCGAATGATTAGTCGGACATTTAGCGAGTCTTGCAAAGGGAGAGACATACGGTGCCTGCCATCCCCGGGTGCCACACCCTCCGGTCATGCTCCTGTCGCCGACCATGCAGGTGTGGCCAAAGTCCGTGATGACAACACGGTGGCTTGCCGATGGGGTGGTCGCACAGAGGATGTTCTCGAGCTTCAGGTCCCGGTGGACGAGGCCCTTGGCATGCATGTAGCCCGCGCCCGTGACGACCTGGCGGATCAGCCAGCGGACCTCAATCTCAGCCAAGGGGATGCGGCAGCGCTCAAGAAGCGTGAACAAGTCTCCGCCTGTGGCGAGGTCCTCGAAGACGTACATGGTCGAGGGACTCTTGTAAGCCCCTCGGAAAGCGGCCAGGTTCGGCTGGAAGCTGTTAGACGGGGGCAAAGCACGACTAGGATGAGGGGCGGCTTACATGATCAATCTGACTTCTCACATGTGTCTCCTGTACCAGTCTTCTGATGAAAGCATCCAGGCCCCTAAGGCGCATGGTCTCAAGATCGTAAGTCTTGCAGACAACGTAGCTGCCCGTCGCCTTCTCAATGGCCAGATTGACTTGGGCAGAGGCGCCGCTTCCGATAGTGAGGTTTGTGACGGCGTACTTGTCGTGTAATTTCTAAGTATTTATTAGTAAAGGAAAAGCGAGCATTACCTTCTGATTATTAGGCCCACCAGAACTTCCTTGGCCTGGACCTCATTGAGTCTCAGCTTTGGGATGAAAGGGTGGACGACTTCGAACTTCACGTCCTCTCCGACGCTGACGACGTCGCCATGGATGAGGATTCTCGCAGGCGAAACATGTTCATCATCGCCCTCGTCTCGGCCGCCGATGAGTGTGCCATTGACGAAGGTACCAGACGTGGATCCCATGTCCCTGACGTAGACCATGGGGTAGTGCTCCTCGTCGAAGATGACAGTGTAGAACTCGAGATGTATGCGCGAGATGAAGGGGTCGTCGATGGCAACGTCACTAGCAAAAATAAGCCAACCGCTCTGTAGGTGCCGACGAGGCTTGACCTACTTGCACCTCCAATCGCGCCCAACCCGCCAGGTGTCATTGGCCCCGAGGAAAATGTTGTCTGTGGAAAGAGTTCAGTTTCCGAGACATGGAGAGGACTGAGCAGTGCCCCAGAGATTATTTATTTGGCCTACCATGCTCAGTCTCTCCATCTGAGTGCTTGATCTCAGCCTTGATACGCACGACGGTGCCTGCCGGGGCGGGTGTCTGAGGGTCGCAGGGCGACATTTTCAGACTGGGTGATGTTGGTGGGGATAAAGGCGTGGGATCGGGTTGATGTGTGCCAAGAAGATTAGCTGGTTCCAAATGGCTCTATCCAGCAGACAATGGTAAGGCTGATTGCAAAGAGGAGTAAGATGATAGTCAAGATGGGTGGCCAAGTCGAGGCAGAAATCCAGAGATGTGGCGCTAAGAAGGTTGGTTCCAAGTCAAAATTGGGGTTAGGGAGGAGAGAAACATTTGGAGGGGGGTTGAGAGATGAGATGGGGCGAGATGGGCTCTTAAAATATATTTGAGGAGGGTGATGGCGAGGCTGTCGAGGTCCAAGGCGGCGTGAAGGCAGGAAATTGGAACAATGTGGATGGCAGCTATTGTCAGAATATTTCCCATTGAGTTACTGCGAAGGGGCAGCCAACTGGAAGGCCGAGGCAGGTGATGGGGCTCCCGGTCTGCCACTTCCCAGAATAAAAAGTTCAAGTAGAGAATGGACTTTATCTGCTGGCCAGAGTGCGCAAGCACAACCAGATTGGCTGGATCTGATGGTCCTGTGGTTTTGGACCAATAGAAATATTCCGCTAGCTTGCAAATATTCTGACGGAAATCTCGAGGTGCCCTATGGTGAGTGATGGATCAACTCTATGGGCAGCAGCTGCCAGGAGCTCCCCGAGCCTGCCTAATCATAATCAGGTTGACGGTGGGGATGGGCGCCTTGCTGCATCTCGTCGCCACCGTATCCTGCGAAGCACGGCAGGTCAGCTTGTTCTTGAGCATCTGAGTTGAGGCTGTGGGAATACGCACAGAATTGTCTGCCAGAGACCATACCATCGTGACTGCCACTAACAAGTACTAGTATTGGAGCTGTTGCCAACCGAGGGGACTCGGTCTCTTCTAGCGGGAGTAGTGCTTTGCAGTTTATTCAGAGACACCAAATAAAACTGAGTATCCTGAGTCATATGGAGTCGCCCTCGACCTGTGGCAATTGGTCGTCTCAAACCTGCTTCAGCGGCAATGTGCGTGATACCTCTTGAGCCTCACAGGCATTCCTCCGACATGATCGAGCCTGGGGAGCACTTGGCACTCGAGGCCGACTACAGGACCCAGGCAAATACTACACATCTTCGGAGGCAGTCTGTCTCAGTAGATCGAGACTAAGTTCTTCGCTCATCATCGCCCAAACTGGTGATTGGTGAGGGCATCGCAGGCTTGGTCTTGGTCGTCAGTCTGCCGTCCGGTCACTTACGTAAGCAGAAGTTTTCCCCTGAACCCCTGAGAGTCCGAGCTCTCTCTCTCTCTCACTCGCTGCGGCTCGCTCACCAAGCAGTTCGCAACCACTACGTCACACCCCGGCTGCCACTCGACCCAGCCGGCCCTCACCTCCAGCAACCACTTCAACCCGCATTATCCTACCAAACAATAATAACAATAACAAGCAACACGACAAGAAACAATGGCAACAGCAACCCTCTGCCGCTCCGCCCTCCTCCGCTCCGCCGCGCCGCTCACCCTGGGCCTCTCTACGGGACTCCTCCTAGCCCACCGCCAGAACCGGCGCCACCCCGTGCGCCTCGACGCCGTCTCACGGCCCGCCTCCCCCGCCGCCGAGTCTTTGTCGCGCGACGACTGGCTGGACCCCGAGGTCATCAAGCAGCTCTCCGGCGGGAGCCTCGCGGGTACGTAGCGGGGGGTTGGGGGGTGGCATGCCAATTTAACCGAACACAGCTCGCTCGTCTCGCTATCTGGCTTCCGGGCCAATCGACCCTGTCATGGTGCGAGTATGGAATCTGATGCTGACACCTCATTTCCCTAGGTTTCCTGACCGGTCTGGTCGTCAGTGTCTTCTCCAAGACGTTAGTCCTGCTCACCGGGCTGGCCATAATCACCGTGCAGGTGAGTTATCCCCTCGTGGGAATCCGCGTGTCCCGTTCTTTTTCGGTAGTGGCCGCCTCGTAACAGAACCTCCCAGGTGGCTTCGCGATGGGGTATCGACCTGCTCTCCGCGCTCAAGATTCGCCAGCGCCTAGAGTCCTCACGCGTCCTATCGGCCCTCGAGAAGAACCCAACCTTCAAACTGGCCTTTGGTACTACCTTTGCGCTTGCTGCCTTCATGCATTTTTAGACCGCTATCTATGCATAGCGTCATTATATACAAGCCCCGTTCAACTCCGTCCTTGGACCACCTTTTACCTCCTCAGGTGTCAAGCACCAGCCCCTGCTGGCTATGACTGGGCCGGCCTGAGGATGCCGTAACAGGGCAGTGATGCTTCCCAAATATCTTCCTAACACCTGATGGCCCAAAAGCCACCAGCTTGATCATGGGGTGTGATTCCCACAGGGCAGCACAGTCAGCCCAGACGATGATAGGAAACCACTGTAGGCCGCCAGCGAGAAGCTTGCCGATTCAACACCTCTCTGGACCCCAATCTCGTATATCCGCCTTGCCCTGCTGGCAGCAAGCTGTGACTCTCTAGAACGGCGCCGTCTCCCTCTTGAGCCATGCAAGCGTGAGTCCGTCGTCTTTGAAGAAGTCCTTTGTCTTCTCGTAGATCTCCTTGTTGTGATCATTCAGCCATTGTTTCTCCTCTGCCGTCAGAAGGTTGACGTCGATCAAGTTCCGGCAGTATGGTGTCATCGTCACGTGCTCGAAACCGAGGAACGGCCTGTCACCGAATTGGTTTGTCGTCTTGACTTCATTCACAATGGCAATGTTCTCTATGCGGATCCCGAACTTGCCGTCTTCGTAGTAGCCCGGCTCGATGGACGTCACGTTCCCGGCGGCAATGTAGCACTCAGAATACTGCTTCCTCGTCCCTATACCTATTGGCCCTTCATGGACGTTCAGATAGGAGCCCACACCATGGCCGGTGCCATGACGGTAGTCCAATCCCTCTCTCTGTAGGCACTATATTAGTCCCATGACCTCTTGCGCACCAGATGGCGATTTTCTTACCCAGAGGAATTGGCGTGCCAGGCTGTCCAGAGCGAAACCTGTCACGCCTTTGGGGAAGATGGCCCTGTCTAAAGCAATATTTCCCTTCAGGACTAGGGTGTTGGTCTGGCGCTCCTTCTCAGTCGGTGTGCCGAAATGCAGAGTCCGGGTCGTATCCGTTGTGCCGTCGAGGTACTGCGCCCCAGAATCACACAAGTATATGGCGTTCGGGTCGATGACGGAGCAGTTCCCTTTCTCTGGCTGGTAGTGTATGACCGCCGCACTGGTGGTTGTTAGATCAATACCAACACCGCCCTGAGTTCCGCTCGCTTTTATACTTACTTGGGACCCGTCGAGGATATCGTGGGAAATGACAGCCCGACAAAATCCTTCTGCTTTGACCGGAGCTCCTCCAGCTTGTCAGCTGCCGTCACCTCGTCCAGCGTGGCCTTCTTGTTGACCAACTGATCCTCCAGCCATGCAAAGTAGGCCGTTAATGCCGCACCATCTCTGATGTGGCACTGCCGCATGCCCTCAAGCTCCGTCTCGTTCTTTACTGCCTTGGCATCGCCTACAGGGCTTCTGATCTCCTCGACGGCCTCATCGCCTCCCAATGCCAGCTTCAACGCCCATGAGCCCTTCGTTGAGATGGCAAATTTATTGTAAGTTGCAGACTCGTTGCCATTAGTGGCAGTTGCGTCTGTGTCAACTGAAACGGTCTTGCCGAGCGCCCTCGCGTCGTCGAAGAGGCTATCGTAGGGCTTGACTGTGACGCCAGATCCAGCCAGATAACTTTGGCCCTCGTCATCTAGCTTCGTCGAGTCAATGTATAATGTGGCCTCGTCAGCCGTGATCACGGCGTAGGAGAAGAAGACGGGATTGTACGGAATGTCGTTGCCGCGCAGGTTGAACAGCCAAGCAATCTCGTCCAACATTGAGACGACGAAACAGTCGAGGTGCTTCTTCTTCAGCTCTTTGCGTAGCTCCTGAAGCTTTGTCTTGGTGTCCTTTCCGGCGTACTTCTGATGCAACAATTTGACAGGCTCATTTGGACGCGGGGGGTTGCCGTCAGCCCAGATCATGTCGACCAGGTTCTCGGTGACGGCAACAAGGTCCAGGCCTCCTTTCCTCTTGATGCTCTCGGCCAGCTTCTCGGCAGTCGAGCTGGTAAGCAACGTCGGGTCCACACCAACGACCTTGCCACCGGCGGACTGGTCTGCAGACCACTCCTGCCAAGTGGGGACGTCCTGCAAGCCCTGCTTGAGGAGGATCCAGTTGTTGTCCAACTGTTTCGTAGCCTGGTTGAAGTATCGGCCGTCGGTTGCCAGGGCAGCCTTCTCGCGTGTGACGACAGCGCATCCTGCGGAGCCGCTGAAGCCACAAATGAACTTCCTCCTTTCATCGCAGGGTGCGATATACTCGGAGGAGTGGCTGTCTTCGGACGGAACAACTATGGCAGGGCACATTCAGAGGGGTGCTCAGGGGGCGGCTCCAGGGGGTCTCGACTGCATGGACTAACTGTAAACATCCAGCTTGCGCTCCTTCATGAGCCTGCGCAGTTCCGAGAGCCGGTGGCTGGTGTCGACGGTCTCCATGTCGGTATCAATGGAAGTAGAAGTGAAGCGGGCCTGGTGGGATAGATAGACGGTGGCGGAAGGGGATCTGGAGCGGAAGAGAAGGCCTCTGACCCTGTGGACGGCTGGGTGAAGCTGGGCAGCAAGTGGCTTTACCTTGAGGGGGGCAAAGAACAGACAGGGAGAGGATAGCAACATGGGCGGGGCACGAGGCGCGAAAGTAAAGAGAAGGAGTGAAATGGCTTCGACGGAGGGGGAAAAGGTGGAGGGCAGGTTGTCTTGGTGCAACGCAGTAACAGGCGGGACGTGGTCCACCCCCACCTTATTACCTCGTCGAGTCGCTGCGCCAATCGAGTGCGGCCCACACAAGCTCTCCTGCTGCATTTGGCAAGCTTCAGGGCTGCTTGGCCGGGGGGCTTGGCCCGGGGATGTCCTCTCTGCACCACAGCTGGGCATAGGCTGGCTGCCTAGCACACACCGAGAATGCAGCCTATCACGAATATCACATTTGACATCTCGTATGGCCCCGGCAAGAGGCCAGGTGCAAATGAGACCAAGGAGCGGATTGTAATGGGATTGTAATACAGTGATGGACCACTCCAAAGCTCCGGGATGAGGGATGTTCCGGCCCAGATTCATGGGCTGAGCTGGGGAGGTCTACATGGACTCGGTATTATGTGTGATGTAACGGGAGTAGATTATTGACACTCGGCGAGCTGCAGGCCTCCTTATCGATACGCTCAGTATTGTAGTGTGATGCCGGGTTTTTGCAAAAACTCGCCCCGCCGTGAGAACAAACGCTCGACTCAGCCGTATTTCATGTGCTTGAGCAGAAAGGCATGCCTTTGTGGATTGAATCAACCCCGAGCCCAATGATGACAGCCTCGACATCCCTCATAGTCACTGGCCTGGACATGGCATTCCATTAAACAAGGAAGCCCCTCCGAGCAGTCTCCACCCTCGCCGTCTCACAAACCCCACCACCCCACCACGTCCTCTCCTACGCAGCACAGTACGGTAGTACTTCCCGTGACACCGCGCCGTGCCAGAACCGTCCAGGACGCTGCCTGAGACAATCTTTTTGGTCGGGCCTGTTGGCCGGTCGCCATGTTGACTGCACAGCAACATGGAGCCCCTACCACTGCCATCAAACCTGGACGAGGCCGAGTCGGTGAGTATCCCTCACAACACAGCCCAAACCTGCTCAAATGCTTACACCCCCCCCCCAGTTGATACTGGCGCTATACCGGCCAGCGCCGCCTGAGGTTATCTCAAGAACCCAAGACGCCCTCCAGCGCCTCCAGCGCTCCGAGCTGGGCTGGCAGTTTGCCCATGGCATGCTGGAGCGGCCCGATGACCAGGTCAAGTTCTTCGGCGCCCTCACCATCATCATCAAGCTCAACACCGAGAGCTCCTCCCTGGCCGAGGACGATGCGAGGCAGCTGCTCTTGAGCCTGATCGGCTGGCTAGTTCGCTCCCTCGCCGACGGCAGCGGCGCAATCGTCATCCGCAAGCTCGCGTCCGCCCTCGTCACCTTCTTCATCCACTTCCCCCAGCTCTGGCCGGGCTGCATCCACCACCTGCTCCTCTGTTTCGATGCTGGCCGTGCTGTTCCCAGGGATGAGGCCAAGAGCGCCCCTACCTCGGCCCTCCTCCTCGCCTTGGACGAGACTAGGTTGATGGCTGCTATCTGGTTCATCACAGTGTTCGTCGAGGAGATCGCAAAGACAGAGATGAAGTCTCAAAAATAGTACGTCACATCTCTCGGCGTCATGGTCCAAAGTCGCTAACTCGGTACAGCTTAGCAGTTCATGAGAGCCTTGCACAGAACGCAGAGGATGTGACAGCCCTCTTGGCTTGCGGGCTATCCAACACGTCTTCTAGTTGCATAAGGATCCGGGATGAGACTATCAAGTGTTTGCAGGTAGGTTTGACACCCACCGCGGAGGCCAACAAGGGCTGGCAAATTGCCTGCTATTCGGCCTTGCTGAGGCCTCGAGTGAGATTGCTGACAAGGGCATACAGTCTTGGATTCTCTACGAACAGCGACTTCCTTCGTCCGACGACACGCTAACGAAGCCTCTGCGTGATCTAATCATCCCGGCACTGGGATGCATACAAACTGAAGAGCTGGCCGAGACGACAATGGAGCTGTTCATCGATATACTACAAAATTACTCTGGTTTCCTGAGAGATGAGCACTACGAAGCCCTCTTTGCCTTGTTTGAGAGTGATTGGTCAAGGGATCGTTACATGCAGCTTTCTTCCGGTGACTTCGACTTCGCGTTCACGCAATACGGAATTCTGATGATTGCTTTCGGCGACGCAAAAGTGCAGACCCTCATGGAAGGCGTGGATGAGCGATCGCGTAGGATGCTCCAAAGACTCTGTGGTCTTCTGAATTGCAGTGGTATTCTTGTCGCGGAGGACAAGATCTTTGTTTCCGCCCTCGAATTTTGGGCCACGTTCGTCGAGACCTTGACGGATACAGTCTACATGGAGGAGGCGGCTGCCTACAGCTGGCTACCTTTTGCCATGAGCCAGGTCATGGACGCTATCTCACACTGCTACGACAAGATCCAGCTCGTCGATCACTCTACTTGGAGCGAGATGGACTCCAATGATAGAGTCGGGTGGATCGAGGCCAGGAAGGACGTTGCTGATTTCCTGCTGGCAGTCTGGACACTCAAGGGGAAATCCCTCATGAGCACCTTCGTTGACTTGCTTCTCCAGGCCCTCCCAGCCCGAGAATGGGCTCAGATAGAGGCCTCTATCTACTGTCTTGGGGCAATCAGTGACTGTGTTGGTGACAGCGGAGATTGTGACCAAGACCTGCACAAGGTCTTCTCTTCCGAGCTGTTTCAACTAGTTGGCCCAGGACCGGCCAGGGCGTCGATCCCGCCTCGCCTGTTGCAGACAAGCTTGTCTACAATCGAGCGGTTCTCTGACTTCTTCGAGCGCCATCAGCAGTACCTCCCTGCAGCTCTCGAACTCCTCTTCAATGTTGTTGGGGAAGACGGGGCTCTTGGGGGTTCCTCCTCCAAATCCATAATGACTCTCTGCTCTTCCTGTCGATCACTGCTCAAGGACCACATCGAGGGTTTCCTGCAGCATTATCATCGGATCCATGGCCTCGGGATCGATTCGATCGCAGAGGAGAGGATTATGACCGGCATTGCTTCCATAGTCCAAGCAATCCCGGATGAGGAGCGAAGGCTAGGCTACCTTGAAGATCTCATTGCTTTACTCAACAATGATACGCAGCACTGCCTCCGCCTGAAAGAACATCCTCAGTTGGCCAATGAACCAGACATGAAGTCATGGGTCGAGACCAGGCTTCATGCTGATATCGTCTCCCAGAAAAATGCGCCAACATCCGTGGACGAAGCAGCTCTCATAATAGCAGAGAGGGTATTGAGGAGCGTGGCAAGCATGGGCAAGGGCATGCAGAGCCTCTCTGAAGCGCCTATCGAGCTGGATGCTGAGGAGGAAATGGTACCCCAAGTCAGCAACGAGCGCCTTTTGGGTATTCAAAACCACATTGTGACCATGGCTAGCCAAATACACCAGGCCTTCGGGCAGAGTGGCGAGGTGACGGAAACAATCTGTAACATCTTCCGAGCGGGATTCTCTGAGACAGAACCAGGCCCGTTCGTCTTCCCTCCGGCTCTCGTCATCCAGTTCTTTACGCAGAACGGGCCCAACAGCCCTAGGATAGGCACCATGATCAGCACCATGTGCTCTTTCGTAAGTTCCTTGAGCAATCGGCCCAGGCCACAGGTCCTGGGATGTCTCGCTGCTCTACTACCGTGGGTACTTGGACTGTTGAAGGCGATATCTAGTAAGCGCCAATCCCAACACCAATCATGACAACAACCAGTTTCTGACGTTCTACACAAGAACCCGACAATGATCCTGACCTGACGCAAAGCGGTATTGACTTTCTGAATCGCGTCATGTCGCGGTATCCCGAGGCCCTCTTACAGCTCCAGCCGACCAGTGACCTCGAGTTCTTCTTCATGTTCGCGTTGAGGGTATTAGACGGAAAGGAGCCCCTGCCGAAGGGTAGTGCCTGTGACTTCTGGGTAAGCACTCCGACACTGGACCACGCCACCCCTCGCGCTCAAGTTGGAGATATCCCGGGCTAACCGGTAATAAGTCCGCATTCGTCGCCATCAAGAGTGACGACGCTTCGGTGCAAGCCGGCTTCAGCAACGCGCTAGAACACCTCGGGCCGCTCTTGACGCGGTCACTTGTTCAGAACATGGGCGGCAACGCCTCGCGCAGCGAGCTAGACAAGCTGAGTGACCCGCTGAAGAAGCTTGTCGTGCAGCACCCACGGGCAAAGCAGTGGCTCGAGGCTGCCCTGATGGACCCATCATTCCCCAGCACGAAGGTTACAGCCGAGGACAAGTCAATGTTCGCCAAGAAGATAGTAAAGTAGGTTTTGCTCCTACCGATTCTTGTGGCCTTTCATGCTCGAACTACCGATTTGCTAATCGATCTGTGCAGCCTGCGAGGTGCGAGGCAGACCAACACGGTTGTGAGGGATTTCTGGTTGGCCTCAAGAGGGTCGAGTTTTGCGTACGCATCTTAATACTGATATGTTGTTACCTCTGGGGTATGGCACTGAGCCTCTGGCACAGGTGGGGTGAAGATAGATAGGGCAGAATGAGATGCAAATCATAGATACCTCGCATACCAGCCACCTTGGGACGACCCAATGCCAGTAATCTTTGACTGCCAGAACTGCTGCAGCATCTTCCCTTGCGTGCAAGCACGAGGCTTTTGGACACATCACTTCCGCCAGGCTGACCACAGATGCTCCCGCCATTTGTACGTGCGAGACCTCTTCTCTCACCCAAATGGTCACCGGCACAGATTAGGCAATGGCACCCGCAGTACTCGGGATCATATGTCTTTTTACACATGTTACATCAGGCAAGACGTCAGCTAGAAACCTACGGCATCCTTGACGAGCCTCATGGTAGCCTCGGCGCTCTCCCTGGCCTCGTGGGCACCCCGGGCCTCAGCCTCGTCCAGCGCCTTCCCACCGCTGCTGCCAAGCAGCTGCTCGTACCTCCCCCTGACGTCCCTGAGCTCATTGGCGATGGCGTCCGCCGTCCTCTCCTTGAGCATCAGCAGCGGGCTCCGCGAGCCCGCAAAGTCCGCCGCCACCTCCTCGGGCGTCCTCGTGCCCCCGCCCGCCTTCTCCTCGAGGACGGCCAGGATCGCCAGCAGGTTCGACACGCCAGGGCGCGCGGCCGGGTCGTAGCTGACGAGGCCGGCCTCCGAGTCGGTCACGGCGCCCATGACCTTCTTCCTGATGGCCGCCGCGCCGTCGGTGATGAGCACGCGGCTCCCGGCCTTGGGGTCCGACTTGCTCATCTTCCTGGTCGGGTCCGTCAGGCTCATGACGCGCCGCGCGGGGCTGACGATGGTCTCGGGCGGGACGAGCAGTTTCCTGCTCCTCTTGCCGCCGCCGTACGTGTGGTTGAAGCCGGCGGCGCACTCGCGCGCGAACTCGAGATGCTGCCGTTGGTCCTCGCCCACGGGGACGTGCGTGGCGCGGTGGACTAGGATGTCGGCTGCCTGGAGGACGGGGTAGGAGAAGAGGCCCAGCCTGAGCGCCGCAGCTGAAGAAGAAGAAGGAGAAGGAGAAGACTTGTCGCCACCGGGCACGTCTCCCGGCAGCGCGGACGCGTCGTCCGGCAGCGACATCTTGCTCTTCCACTGCGTCATGCGCGACAGGTAGCCCATGGACGCGGTGCACGACAGCACCCACATGAGCTCGGCGTGCTGCGGCACCGACGACTGGTGGAAGATGGTGCTGCGGTCCGGGTGCAGCCCCACGGCCAGCAGCGCGGCCAGCATCTCGCGCCGCCACCGCCGCAGCTGGGCGGGGTCCTGCGGCATGGTGATGGCGTGCAGGTCCACCACCGAGAAGAACAGCCGCGTCCGGGGTGTGACGCTGCTGCTGCTGCCGCTGGCGTCGCTGGCTGCAGCTGCAGCTGCAGCTGTTGCTGTTGCTGTTGCCTCGTTCTGCAGCGCGACCCATTGAGACAGGGCGCCGAGGTAGTTGCCCAGGTGCGGCACGCCCGTGGGCTGGATTCCGGAGAAGACGACCTTTGGGCTCGCTTTACTTGGGGGTGAGGTGGTGGTGGAGGCCAGACGTCGCTGGTGAGAACAGCAGATTTGTGGCAGGTGTGCATCGGATACCACTTGCGTTGCCCGCGCTAGGGTCCTCAGCGTTATTGTTCTCCGCGTCCTCCTGCACGGTATCATCTTTCCGCGTCGCTCATGCGAGCAGGCCACTTGAGGGTGTGGTGTGACTTTTTGGGTTGATGCGCTTTTGGTGTTGCGCTTGAGCCTGGTCAAATAAATATCAGGTACAGGGCGCCGAGATTTCTCGTGCACTACGTCCTCCTCCAGATGTACGACAAAGGCAAGTAACTAGGCGGGCGACAAGCAAAATACCGCTTCACAGCAGTTCTCTTCATCCATGGGATAATTACAGCACAAAATCCGGTGTGTCATTTTCAGTGTCTAAACGAAATGCAGTTTTGAGGCTGCGCAGTAAGTATATTGTGCCATCTGACAGGCCCCCACCAAAACAAGTGTGCACGGATATCTGGGTTTACCACAGACTATAATACACTTCTTCATTTATAGCATATCTACCGGCCTCCAGCCAACTTGTACCTCTCACTTGTGAGAATCTCATCCACCTTCTCGACCGTCGCCATCTCCTTGTCCTGGCCCAAGAGCTCGTACTTCTTGTAGATAAGGGGCTTGGCCTCCTCATATGCCTTGTCCAGTTCTTTGGCGACATCTGTGCAATCAAATGAGTACTCGTGCAAGAGTTGTAAACCAACACCAGGAAAGGAGGCTTACCGAGACTGCTGAACTCCCACACGTTGGCTTTCATACCCACACCCGCCTGTTGGTGCTTCTGCAGGAACGCCAGCCAAATCTGCACCGTCTCCGGGTTTCCGTCACGGATCTGTATGAGCCTGCGGCGCGTGATACGCTCAAAGTTCTCCTGCGACTTCTTGAAGATGAAACTGGACTTTGGTACCGTCCACCTCTGGATGATCTTGGGCAGTGGGGTGGGGCCGTACGCAGGCAGACCCAGATAGTACGCCGCGCGCAGGGCAAAGTCGCAAAACGACTCCAGCGGCCGGATGCTGTACGATCGTAGCTGCAGGTTGCAGGAGGGCACGTTGTACTTTGCTTGTCGGCGGAGCGGCTGCAGGTAGAAGGCCTGCACGTTGCGCGGGAGGCGAGACGGCTCGTCTGGGACGTCGTCGTCCTCGTCAGTCTCGATCAACAGGGCAGCCCTCTCCACTGTCTTATCTTCCAGCTCTTTCTCCACCGCCGCGCTCAGTTTGTGCGCAGCAGTAGCGAGGGAATCGCTGAGGCTGGCCGGCTCCTGTCGCGCTGTCTGGTCAAGCTCAGTCGCCGCGATCTTCTCATTGGCAACGTCCTGGGCTTCGGTTGCCGTCAAGACCACAGGTTCGGAGATTTCTGTCTCGCCGCCCCCAACCTCCTCAGTCTCACGCACTTCTTCCGCAGCCCTTACTATCTCATCTGGAAGTGAAGCCGGTATTTCTGCCGTGTCCGCCGGGCGGGGTGCGACAGACTGGGCCCCCAGAGCGGCCTCGTTGGTATCCTCCTCCATTGCGGCCTCAGGCGCTTGGCTCTGCGAAGCGACGGCTGCGGCCTCCACTGCCTCCTGGCCTCGGGACTGGACCTCTCCCAGGACCTCTCCAGTCGCCGCAGAAGGGCTTGCATCATGTGGCGTATTTTCCGCCGAGTCCTCAATGATCGTTTCGACCTGCTGTGCTGCGAGACGCTCTTCGCCCAGCTGCTCGAACCCCCGAATGCCGGCCTGGATCTGAGCGGACAAATTTTCCACCTCCTGCATTTTAGACTTGACGAACGCGTCGTCGGCCCGTGGGACTGTGCCATCCTCTTGCTCCTGGGTAAGAGCCGCGTCAGCCGCGTCGATTTGACGCGCTATCACTTCCGAAATGCCGGCCTCGATCTCAGCGCTTGCGGTCTTGACTTGCTGAAACGCAGATTTGATCAGGGTGTCGTTGAGCCTCGGTAGAGCGGCTTCGATTAAGCCCGATGGCTCGATTCCCGCGGCCTCAGCTTCCGCGACCGGCTCCCCGGGGTGTACATAGGCGAACTCGTTTGGCTCGGCCTGCTGGACTTCCATCTCGCCTTGCGGGGCTTGTGGACGCTCTTGTGGTTCCAAGTGCTCTTCTGAACTGACATTTTGGGCCTCCTGCGGTGGACTTGTGGGTGCCGATGCTTGGGTGTGGGGGGTTTGTTCTTTGGAGGGTTCCTCGGCAGTGCTGTCCGCTTTGGGGGGCTGGTCTTTGGATCTGCGAAGCACACTCGTCAGCGATAGGCTCCCTGAATCGTTACAGGCCTGATTTTGTATCGTTGCGCACATCGACGAATTGCAGCGGAGCTGAGGACGGAGCTGTGAGAGTCGAACGTAGTATGGCGTGCGGATCGGACGAGAGGGCACAAGTTGCTGATTCAATTGGGTCAGCATCGACAGCGGACTTGTTGCATAGCAAGAAACTCACCAGCCGCCTCTGCAATATGGCCCTCAGCGGCCGTAATACAGGTGGCGCATTCATCTCTGCATGGTCTTGGATGGTGATCGCAAAGTGAGCATCATCAAGCTCCAGAAAGTTTGTGCACTGGCCTGGGTGGGTATTGATTACAACCCCAACCCTGCCTGGAAACCTCACTTGAAAATCTGCTTAGGTGCTTAAGTAGGTACCAGAGAATGGGATTTTCCGAGCGGACATTCAAGGTCAGGTGGGCAATCGAGGCCAAGTTTGTGATAAGTCATGTTTTCGATTTGTGTTATCTGCTTTCTCCTGTTCTGTATGCTTCTATACATCGTACTTGGGTAGACTGCAAGTACTGGACCGAACCATCCCGGATTACCTCGGGGATGGTCGATGCGGCTTGAGACGGGCACTGCAACTGCCCGCGCATTGTGGCCACAAAGGGTCATGACTGTTTTCTTCCTGCTTTTACCGCGAGGTTGTGGCAACAGTCGACGTGTCCATCTCTCCGCCTCGCGTCAGACTGCTCGAACCTCTTGCTAGAAGTTCAGCTTGCTGTGAACACGAGCCGATCGTGGACCGAGCTGGCATAGGCGCTTGTTCTGTGAACACTGGGGAGCGCAGGCCGACGCAAGAGCCCAAGCTCATAAGGAGTCCTGAATATGTGTTGTTTGCATCCGTCAAGCGCTGTGGGAACAGAACACTTTGGCGGTCAAGCCTCTGGCTTTCAGCGTCTCTTTCTCCTCGCTGCCATCAGCTTCTTGTAGTGGCCCTTCTTGCCACTCATCTTCTTCTCCTGTATCTTCTGATATCTGTCCTTGAACTTGCCATCCGCCTCTCCGGTGGCCAGCACCTCCTCGACCAGAGTGCGCTTCCTCTCCTTCCTCGTCAGTCGTCCGTTGTGGCGCTCGGTTGGCCCTTCGACCAAGGTTCCGAACTGAGAGAAGGCTGGAAAGGGATCTTTGCGGGAGTCCTTTTTCCAGAATTTCTTCCTGTCGACGACACCTCTCATCCGGAGCAACTGAAACTCCCGCTTCACCTTGGGATCATCGATCTGGGTGCGCGGCATATGGTACCAGGCCGCGCCAGCGTTGTCCGGTGCAGACTATTCATCAAGTCAGCGAGCTGATCGGAAACCGACAAGACAAGACACGGAGACGAGGGGTGATCCTCGAGAGTAACTATGAACAAAGAAAAATCATGTATGTTGCAGGATCTGCCCCCATAACGGGGGCTCGTCGCCGCGTCATTGAAATTTGGGATAAGTTTTCATCATAGGACAAGCGGACTGAGAGCGGATGCGCACGTACCTTTTTCCCGCCCTTGGGCTTGGGTTGGGGAACTCGAAGCGCGAGCTCAGGTTTGTCTGCGGCCTCCTTCCCGGCTCTGCCAGCCAACGAGGTAGGAGGTGATGGCGGTTTGGGGGCGAGCGTGAGGCTGCTGCTTGACACCAGGCCTTGCTGATTGCCCTTGAGCGCAACAGCCTGGTCGGCCGACTTGCTTGCCAAGGAGAGCTCAGCCGAAGTTAAGAGCTGATCTATGTCATGATCTGATAATTCAACGGCCCCCATAATGAAGGCTGTGAATTTGTCCGCTCAAGACGGTGGATGAGGAAGGGAAGGGAAGAAAAGGAAACAGATGTTGAAGGGCTCCTGTTTGAAGAATTTGGAAATTTTGGGTTGAGGTGCAGATGAAAAGAACACCAGGGGTGGCACGGGCCACATATAGCTCTCCATTTCTCTTGGCAGCCGACTAGCCAGAAGAGGCTAGCGGGATCAGGCCGGAACTGTATACTACATGGGAGATGCCGTCGGTGACATCTCGACACCTCTTTTTCTACGTCTAACAAGACACGCCACGGACAACCAAGCACCCCCTGATCTTGTCTGCCACACCTTGCCAGCTGTCATATAGCCATGGATGCGCACTACTGTTAAGCTGCAGGTGCCCCCGGGGTTGAGCTGTGAGGCTGCTTGCGATGGGGAACACGGACCGCCAGTGTCTCGCCTAGGTCGCAGGCCCAGGCATATGTCATGTTGGTGGTCATCGGGGTGGGTGGAATACAGCTGTCAGTAGATAGGCAGTCCTGTGTGTGTCGGAGAGTCTTGTGCTCTCTGCTTTGCCGTGTGTGCCTTGAGTCCCATCATTTCCACTGTGTACTCCGGACTTGATGCCCAACCCTGCCGCCGGCCCTGACCGCCCCTCATGGCTCAATCGTCATCTTCCCTTGTATAGGGTACATAGTATCTGCCCAGGTAATAGTTGGACTTCAGTCTTCAGCCCTGCCGATTTCGTCACCATCTCTGTTTGCAGTAAGGATCTCGGAGACGCGAAGGGGGGAGGGGAGGGAAACCATATAAAACCCGTAGGCTCACTCTCGTACGAGACGTTCCTGTGTCTCTCACCCTGGCTGAGTGGGCGACCGCCAGCCCCTCACTTACCTTCCGACCTTGGACTGCCCATTACCAGTGCCCCCCTTCCCCTCCTCTTCCTAGCTTTGCACGAGCTAGCTGACTGGCCCGAGACCCGTCCTCTAAAACAGACGAGCCTCTCAGGCAAACTCCACCTTGGTCACCCATTCGCTACTCCGTACTTCAACTGAAAAGCCACCCCAGCCAATCAGTTGACTGCATCACATCGCAGCTATCAAGTAAGGTGAGTTTGTCAGTCCGGCCCATCCACAGACCTTCCCAAAGAACCGCATCGGGGGGGCACCTGGGACCAACGAGCGCGAGGCGCAACCGGCACCGCACCTGTTGCGCCTCGCAGCTCGAGTCAACAATCGAAACAAGAAAACATCCAGGTCTCCGCCCGGGGGTTGCAAACGTGCAGGCCGCCGCTCCGGCCGGTGCGAGCCACGGGACGACATTGGGCAGCACGACCGACCAGCTCGAGCTTGGTGATCCCCCATTGCGAGCCCAGTTGCTGATCGCTCTGTCTCTTTTTTTTCGCGCAACACAGGACTCGAAGCCGAGATCGTCGCCAAACTCTCGAGTCACCCCGCTCTTCCTTGTGTATCGTGAACCCAACGGATACCACAACTTCGCGCGACCGTCCGACCTCTTACACTATAAGTCGGCCTCAAGTCACCAACCCAGCCAACCACCGCACCCATCAACTTCTTTATATTGTCGCATCATTTGTCGCCGCCGCATCATTTCCATCACATCATGGATCCCTCCCAGAACCAGCAGCAGGGACAACAGCAACAGGCTAGGCCTGTGTACGACACCAGTCACGGCGGGCATTATGGTAAGCCACATGGCCAGACATCCGCCTCATGCGACCAGCCAGGAAGAAGCTAACGGTGCGACACAAATCAGGCGCGAGCGCAGCGGTTTGTTTCCCCCACCCCTCCAACGCCATTCATTGTCCTGGCGACCCGACTGGTCGTTCTTAGACAGACCCATCACTAATACCAGCTCGCAAAACTACTAGCTGTCCGCCCAGGGGTATGCGCCGGCAGAGCTCTACACGGGGCCATGGGCAAATGTTCACCAGGGTCTCAATGGGCAATACAAGGATATCCTCACGACATACTGGCAGCAGACAATCAACCACCTCGAGAGCGACTCCCATGACTACAAGCTCCACCAGCTGCCTCTCGCGCGTATAAAGAAGGTCATGAAGGCTGACCCAGAGGTCAAGATGATTAGCGCTGAGGCGCCGATACTGTTCGCCAAGGGCTGTGATATCTTCATTACGGAGCTGACTATGCGGGCGTGGATCCACGCGGAGGAGAACAAGCGACGGACCCTGCAGCGGTCCGACATTGCTTCGGCACTTGCCAAGTCCGACATGTTTGACTTCCTCATCGACATTGTCCCTCGGGAGGAGGCAGCCTCCCATTCAAAAAGGCAGGCCGGTCAGCAACAGGCCGGCCAGGGAGTGCCGCAGGCGGCTCAGGCCCTGCCCGGGCAGCACGTCCAAGCAAACCACGCACAGCACCCCATGGGGCCGACCGACTATGGCATGCCCGGCCACGCCCTCGGCACCGATGCCGACTACCGCCAGCCGCCAAACATGTACCCTGGTCAGGTCGCCGCCAACCCTCAGGCGGCATACGGTCAGGCACAGCCCCAAATGTACGGCGAGATGCCGCCCATGTACGGCTATGAGGCCATGCAGCCACAACAAGTAAGCGCCCCTGTCTCATCCGGCATTGCCTGTTGTTCGTTCGCCTAATCTTTGTCTTCCTGCATGCACCACAAATGCCACAACCTGAGGAATATAATTCTTAACATGCTTCGTCTCGACCAGAGTGCCTGAAAAGCCCGCCTCGACAGAGAGAGGCAGAATAGACGGATACCCTCGCGCTTTGATTTTTTTTATCGTTATCCCTCTTGTTGCTTGAGACAACAGCACGTTACCCCACCAGCAGCCAGCGTGACGCGGGTCGATTGGTTTGGTGTACACGGCAAAAAGGATCGGGAGCTTTCGAACCTAATGATCCAAGATCCATGAACGATTTGCCCATCGAGTCGCTACTGAAATATGGCGTTACCTTAGTAGAGACAAATTGACGAATTCCTTTGCCTTGCGAATAAGTTGAGCAGGCTTCATTGTGCAGGAATGCCAATTACAATGACAGACGGAGACAGAAAACGGAAAGGTAGCAGAACAAGGCTTGATGAGCAGAACGCCTACAGTGGCAAGCTCGTAGCACTGGCTCAGCTCTTAAAGCCGAACCGTGACGAGAGGTTGGCCATTGTAGCAGCCGCACGATTCGGCGCCTCGACCGTGTGCGTGAGCTTCTCAAGCAGGACCGGTCCATTCATAGCGTTCACACGCCCGTAGTGCCGGTTGCGCACCGAGATATCGTAGAAGTCGTCAGCATTCTCAGCCTGCAGCAGCTTGACCGTCTGCTCCAGCTCTTGGAGAACCTCCATGAGCATGAACGAGTTATCGAGTCCTTGTACGAATTCGATCAAGCACTGCACGTCCAAGGCCATGGCGGCAACGCCGTTGGGGTTGATCGTCTTGACCTCGGGCTGGAGAGGCAAGGCCTGCAAGTGCGGGATTGTAAGTACTGTGGCCATCGTAATGTTCTTCTTTTTTATGCATATATAAAAAGAGCTTTGTGACTCACCAGTATTCTTTCTGCCGCATGATTAAGAGCGTCGTAATAGATGAGTTCCTTGATTTCCCGTGGGAGACCGAGCAGTGTCGAGTTCATGATGTTTGACAAGTACCGGGTCAGTGTCTGTACATAACTGCTTGGCTCGGTTGAGGGTGTTGTTGACATCCTGCATCTCCGATCAGCAACAATGCAGACAGGGTTGAATTGGCGTCCACGCCCAGACTCACCAGTCGTACTCCGCCGTGTCTACCAGGTCGTCAATCTTCGAGTTAACCAGCTCGAAAATACGCTTCTCGGCCGTCTTCTTATTGTTTCTGAATTGCTCAGTAGCGCTCAAGGTCACAGGCCCGCCGGCCGACGTGGAGGACCGTGCCCTGATGAGAAGCTGCTCGAGCTCCTGACACGCGATCTCAAAATGCTCCAGATTGATGAGAATCTGAACTATCTGGCCCAAGTACTGGGAGCTCAGTCGCTCAACTAGCGACTGGCATACCTTCTGGGTCAAGAGCTCATCCAGTGACTGCGAGAGCGGGTCAGAGAATGAGACACTTGTCAGGCAAGAATGTCACTCACCTTTCTCAACGTATCGTCGATGACATTGGGGTGCTGGAAATGGTCATCAGCAAAGAAATAAAACTGGTTGAGGAAGTTCCTGATGTCAATGCAGCATAACGGGTACATTTGCGAGAACGGTAGGACACAGGGGAAGGTCAACTCCTCCACCGGTGTCTCCTGAGTGAACCAGCTGACGTTGACAACTTTTTCGTACTCCTCGGCACTGTTGATGGCCATTGGCATGTAGTCATCCGTTGAGACTATCTCCTGGAAGTCTTCACTGAAGCGGCGTTTTAGCAAATCGGCATACGTGTCGAACAAGGTGAGCAGGAAATTATCCAGCATAGTGACGGTATAACCCCAGCCCTCCATTGATTGGATGAAAAGTGCATAGACCGACTTGATCTTGAGCAATACCTCCGCATTTGTGATGTTTCCCAATGAACGGGACGTGAGAGTGATTGCCGAGGTGCACATGGAGTCCCAAAGTTCCTCCACGTCCACAGCAGACCGCAACTGGGGGACGCGCTGCATCGTTGCCTTTTCGATGACCGCAAAACCCGCTATGCCTTCCAGCAGACTGTTGAGAGATGGTTCCTCGTCGCCGTCGACGTGGATAGAAATGGGTATCAGGAGGTCCTTCTGCTGTCGCCGTGTTGCGGCATAGTCGGCACGAAGTTTATCGCTCCGACCAAGTGCCTGATGGATGTGCAAACATTCAAACAAGGGCTGGAAGTCCACTTGAAGCTCCTCGTTGTCTAGGACGTCAAACTCCTCGGCTTCGTCATAAACAAGTTCGATTGCGGAGTTCAGCTTGAAGTTGGCAAGGGTCTCATTTTGCTCCGATCGCTCCTTGTGCTTTGATCTCCTCATCTCTGTGTGGTAGAAGGTCACCTCGCCCAAGAACTGTGAGGTCTCGCGGATACGGAACAGCCAAGTGTTCAAATCGTTCATGACAGCGTCGCCTATTGACTTTTGGGAGGCCGGGATGGACTTCTGGATCATGTCTGCCAGTTGGTGTTGCGTGGAATACTTGTTCTGTATTATGGGGATCAGGTGCTCGTTCTGCAGGTCCTCCAGCGACTTCAGGGCGGCGTAATATCTCTTCTTCCGTATAAGCTCGTGCGCGTTGTTTACAGCGTGCAGTATCTTGAGGGATCCATTCAGGGCCTCAGAGGCATCGGCAACGTTCTGCCGGATGGCCCTCTTGTCAACCAGCTTCTGCTTCTGTTCGGCCAGCTCCTGAGTGCTCGACTGTATGGACTGGTTCAACTCGAGGATCTCGGCGGTTAAGTTGATGGTTCCCTCGCGGACCTTTTGAAGCTGGGTAACGGAGCTTAGGAACTCTTCGTGCTTGGTCAAGCCGATGTTCTCGATCTCGGCCTCGCGGTCCTCGGCGTAGTGGGAGAGGCTCTGGGCCAGGGAGCTGGTTCGATTACTGATGCTAGCATCTTTTAGGAGGGGGATGAGTTGGTCGAGGAAGTCCAAGTCGGAGGAAGCCAAGATAATCTGTGGGCAGCCGTCAGTCGGCGACACTGTCCAGCTTGATCCCTGGGCAAGATGCACTACTGACCTCCCCAACGGCAGAGCCGTAGTCATCAAATGTTTGTGCTCTCCGTGGCATCCTGGATCTCTGGGTCGACTGTAGCTGTTGGTAAGGAGGCTGGATTGTAGGGCGGGCACTGGGCGTCGGGACTCAGGGCCGTCCTCTCCTGTTGGACAGGGAAAGGTGCACAATCACGGCATTAGAGGTATTGCATGCGTTGCACTGAGTACAGAGTATGGGGGAGCGTGGCTGGATTGAAGAATGAACTGATATGGTTCCCTTTATGAAATGTCAACAGTCGAGTCGCCTTTAGATATTGGCCTTAGGCGACAAAGCACGAGACAATTCGATGTTAAATTAGCACAGTTGCCCGCAGGGTGCTGGTGTAGCGGCATGCACATCAGAACTGGGGCGGTGGGACGGACACCAGGCAGCAGGGGTTGAAGCAAGCAGCTGGTTGACAAGGACAGGGGGCTCGAGCGCCTCCATGCACTGCAGACGCAGACGCCTTCCAGCCGTCAACAGCTGCATCTGACTACACACCTGTCCCCTTCAATGTATGGTGTAGAGACAGACCTACTCGTAGTCTAATCCACCCGCCTCTTGCGGAGGGGTCCGTACCTGGAATGAACAAAATCTGTCAATACCTATATATCCATGATCATTCTTTGGTTATGTCACAATGGTATGGGAACAACACCCTCCCAACCGTTCTGTGGAAAGACTGTCCCAGTGAAGCCAGGTCATACTTATGTACACACACACACACTACGTCTGCACCAGTGTCTATCAGGTAACGGCAGTGACTTTGAGTCTCCCATATGCCCAGAATAAATACTTCACGTTTTGTAAGCATCACCAGTAACTGGGTTGACTGATGGCTCTGTCTCAAGATATCACTCTGTGTATTGTGGCTGGCGACACGATTCCGAGTCTTCTGCCCTCCCAAAAGGAGTAGAAATTGTGTTCCATGATTTCCAATGCAGAAGCACAATCATCGCTTATAATCAAGGAGAGCAAGTGCATTGCCCTGATCAATTTGCCTTTGCAGCTTTGGGTGCTCAAAGGCCTGGAGTGTGTACACAGCACAGTCACGAGCTTTCGGGCAGGCAGAACCAAACTCGTTCATTTCGATCCATTGTGGATTTGCATCAGAAGAAGTGAAGGGTTGATGGTGGGACGATACAGGGTAATTTAGGGGTTTAGAAGTTCCTGGATATCGACTATGATGTTGTCAAAGCAGGCCGTCAAGAGGGAAGGTGTCTACAGCCATAGGGCACTACAGCCCATCACCAGCGATTCCCTCGGCAAAACGAAACAGCAAGGCCGGCAGTTACTTGGCGGCGATTATTAAATCTCTGCCTTATTGAATACAGTTGAGCCTGCTGAGTGGTTGGCTGGCTGGCTGGCTAGTTGTGAATCACTGCTGCTGTCCTGGGCTTGTCCTCGACCACAAGCTTCGCTCCTTCCTGCCTTTCCCACTGGCAACCTTACCTCCTTACCTCCTTACCTCCATACCTCTGCCTCCATACCTCCCTCCCTTTCTTTCTTCCTCTCACCCCTTCCCCGATGTTTGGTTGCACCACAACCTTCCTTCCTTCCTTTCTTGAGCCCACTATTGGTCTGTCCTTCTGCATCTAGTTCCTCCCCCCTGCTCTGGGTTTTTACTCGAGCTCTCGTTTTTGGACTTTTGGATCTAAACCTTTGACTTTTGGGTATCCATATCACCACACTTTCGTCTCTCCTCGTCAGGCTTCCTTCGAGTGCCGTTTGTTGCCTCCTCAAGTCACCGGCCGCATCACCGTCCCTTACCTCTGTCACTAATTCAGACACATCTTTCTCCTTCACCTCCTCAGGTCCTCCCAGAACCGTCTTCTTTTCCAGCATTGCCACCACTCAATAGACTCTATACAACCATTGGCCACCAAAACCGACATCCAAAATCACCGTAGCGCCATGGTTCACCAACATGAGGCATTTCATCCGTCCTCGCCTCCCAGCGAGGGCGGTGCTGACTCCTACAACCACGAGGGTACCCCGGACACCCGTCTAACCACCTTCTCGCCCCCAGATGAATCTTCCAAGTCCACCTGCCTCTTCAGTGCTCTCAGCCTGGGCGATGGAAACGACAGAGGCCAGTCCATTGGCTTCCAGAGTCCCATTGGCACTCATGTCACTTCTCCCACATCCTTTGGACCTGGTGTCGGGGAGAAGGACCCGTTTGTCAGCTCCCCTCCCAAGAAGCGCCAGACGAAGCTGTCAGCTACTGCCTCAACCTTCAAGCCTCTTTCCACTCCAGTCGTCTCCACACCAGTCGTTGTCTATGGCTCGTCCAGCGCCACTCCCAAGCCCTTCGGACGTGCTGCTGCCACAGTTACTGTTTGCCCCAAGACTGGTCTCTTCTTGGCCCCATGTCTGAGCCACAATATCGGCCTGACCCGTTCCCTGTGCATCTCTTCTCCGGCCGGCGTGACTGTAGACACAGTCAAACAGTACCTCGGGGTAAGCACAGCTGGAGAGTTGGGCTGTACCAAATTAACTAAACTCTTTCGACAGGATCTCGAGGCGTGCGGTGCTCCTTTCCAAGGACGTCCTATTACCCCCTTCGCGTATGGCCCAAACGAGGTTTACATCCGTGCCACCAACATCAGGGATGCTTCACGGATCCTGAATGGCTCTAATGGAAAGCCTGATGGGTGGGCAATCCAGTGTGTGTCTGCTGAACACATCAACAAGGTCTGTTACCCCCATCCTCTCCCACGCTGCAATGGCACGTGCTGATCCCAGGCCAGTTATGTGGATATGAGGTGGCCAGCAAGCATGAATGCCAGCACGCTCTCACCATCCTCCTCTCTGTTCATCTGAGTGAGTCTCAGATCGAGGCCAACATCCTCACACACTTCAAGGACCGCGGTATCTACGCTCTGGAGCACCAGCCATCCAACATTGCAGATATTTGTGACTGGATTGTCGAATTCGACGACCTTGATCCCGCCTGGGTCACCGAGACCATGGAGAAGGGCTGGGTTCCGGTAGGATCTTCCTTTTGAGATAGGGACCAATTGAGCGCCGCTAACTGCTTATATTTTTCTAGGTTGCAAACGCCTTTTACATAATGATGTCGCCGTTCGGCCTGGACGGGATGACACCCCCAGGTGCCAACTCCTCCGCCCAGATGGATTCGCCTCCCTTGGGAGGCACTGGAAATTTTGATGTCCCGAATGGACTGGATAGAATTTCCTTGGTGGGCTCACCATTGGAAATGCAGTCGATTACCGGCCCTGTCTTTACGCCAGCTGTGGCCTACGACAGCCCGATGCACATGCCCTCCTGGCCGATGTACCCATGGACTCCTGCCATGCATTCGCCGCCTAGCACCTATCCCAGCTTCATATCTCCTGGACATGTCCCAGCAGCAGCCCCTTCAGCCTTCCCGATGTCGCCCATCTCTTCTCGCCTCTCACCAGGTACAGCGTCTCCAAGGGCGAGCTTGTACGGCCGTCCAGTCCCGGCCCTCCAGCGCTCTGAGGGACGCCGAAATGCTGCCATCCGTATCAACCGCACGCAGTTCAGCCCTCCAAGCCCTCACCACAACCATGTCGACATAAACAGGATCAAGGCAGGCACTGATGTCCGTACTACAGTACGTTGGAACTTCGCCACCAAAAACTCCTGCATATACTAATAACTATAGATCATGCTCCGCAACATCCCCAACAAGGTGGACCAAAAGATGCTCAAGCGCATCGTCGATGAGTCGAGCTGGGGCAAGTACGACTTCATGTACCTGAGAATTGACTTCGCCAACGACTGCAATGTTGGTTATGCGTTCATCAACTTCGTCGATCCCCTCGACATCATTGATTTCGTCAACAAGCGGGCAAACAAGAGATGGAACTGCTTCAGGAGTGACAAGGTCGCCGAGATCTCGTACGCGAGTAAGTTTGTTTGCCTTTGGGGATTCTTGGCCAGCCTCTGACAACCATACTAGCTATCCAGGGAAAGGACTGCCTTGTCCAGAAGTTTCGCAACAGCTCCGTGATGCTGGAGGCACACCACTACCGTCCGAAGGTAAGGAAACTCGGCCACTTGGTGACTTCACATCGAATACTAACGTTAGCAGCTCTACTACACTACCAATGGACCTGTGCCAGAGTTGGCTGGGATCGAGGAGAAATTCCCGGGCCCGGACAATCAGTCCAAGATGAAGCGAAGCTGTGAGAACGCAGAGCATGTTGGTGAGCAAGATACTCTTTGTCCCTTCGTTCTTGCATATCAGGTAACTAAGTTGTTCTCAATCTCAAGGCCTGTTCACACCCAACGCTGGCCAACAGTTCCGTGATGAGCAGCGCCACCGCCGATCCCAGTAAGATATAGACACCAATTCAGTTGCATTTACCAGACGCTGACAAGCACAGATACGATCGAGGCACTCGGCTTGCGGCGCTCGAAGAGTGTGATACGTTCGACGTGTACCCCCAGGAGGCCGTCCACTAGCTCAGCCGCCACCAGGGAAAGCACTCGAGTCACGACGTCGTCCAAAGATTTCACACGACTGGCATTGCAAAGCAACACCAGACTCTCTTGCTATTTATGGGTCGATGCTGAGCTGCAGTGCAGATTTTGACAAGTTTGGCAATGTTTTCAGCACCAAAAATTATTTTCTTCTTCTCTTCCGTTCTCTTTTTGCCAAATGCTGGAGTAAATCGATTAGGCGTTTCTCGAGTCTTATGATTCTTGATGATTCGCGCCTGCTCACTCGCTCTGCGTCTCTTTTCAATCGGCACACCATACACCTTCATCACCTACAGAATTGAGTGTCTTGGCCTAGGAGCCAGTTGGGGTTGGCGATACGTCTGGCAAAGCAGGAAAGACATCAGCCCACGTGCGTTGTTCTATGTCGATGGCATCAGTTTCATAGAACTTGGAGGGGGTTCACTGCTGGAGTGTAGCCTAGCTCAAGCTAACGATTGGCTTGCCCACAATTCTATCTATAATTCCCAACCTGCTTCAGAAACATATCATGATGCGACCCTGCCTACGTACTCGACGCTTCTTGATACGTAACCCAGTAGCACTCATGTTGGACTTGTTGACTATGAAAACTCGACCTGAGCTATCGAACTGGTAACCTTGACGCAAGGAGAAAGACCTAAGTTGCGTAATAGTCTCAGGCAAGCGGGATATAAACAGCCTCCTATCACTGGATGCAAATTCCTGAAAAACGAGAATAGAGCGCAGTCAACAATATCCACTGATGATTAAACTCCCAGGCGTGATACACCAAACTTCGGGGCTCAATCATAGTGGCATTTAATTACGTATAGGTTGTACCTCGGATACTTACTTGCTAGGCAGTGACTCGGAGGTCCCCAATGCTACCTCAAGTCTGCCCAAATACGACTGTGCTTCGTCCCAGGGTCCGTCCTTTTCATGTCGGTTTGGCTTGGAAAATAGACTCTGCATTGTTGACACGCACACTTCCTAGAGAGTGCAAATCCGGCTTTGACTTTTGCAAGCTGCAAGTATGCAGACGGTCTTGCCCACACTTTATCCCCGCCTCTCAAGTGTCACGAGGTAAACAGGCACAGAACCGAGAAATCGGGGCACACAGAGCCAACTTTGTTACCATCCGAAAATGGCACCAAGAAGAGAGCCAGGGAAATGTAGAAGAGGATGAGGAGAAGCTGGAACTGGTTTCTGTGAGGTGCAGGTCGCGCTCTACTGTGTCTCATTTTGCGTCGCCGATGTTGAAGCGGTCTGTTGCGTGTGTGACGAGGCCACATGCTAAGACCTGTGTTGGCATGGAATATCTTTGAAAGTATTGCCTGGGGCCAAGGAACGCGGGCATGCGGAGTCACCAGACAATGAACACCAAGGACTGGAAGAATGGCAGGCAAAACTTCCAGGCCATTCTCTCCTGAAGCTTCCAAGGTTTCTCATCGATATTAGGCGTCAGGGTAGAGGAGGTCCAACTACGTTGCAGTCCGGACTCTGCCGCCTTCTCCGCCGCCAATAGTTTATCAACATCTGTCGACGACGTGATGGTCGTGTTCTCCAAGCCCGCTGGTCCAGTATATCCTCGGGTGAATAGTCATCGAAGCATTAAACAGTATCAAGCTTCTGCAGCACTACGATCAGCCAAGGGACCCATGAGTTTCAGAGCTCCATTACCGCCGGTTCGGGTGTAAATGCGTGTCAGTTTCAGACCGGCAGGTCATTGCGAGATCGACTGCGTTGCCCCGAGTCTTGCTGGGGCGTTCTTCTAAATCGCTAAGCGTAAACCGGTGTTGATAATGGTTACCCCGAAATACCCCGGTGTACTCGGGTGTTTTGGGCGCTTTGGGCGCCCCGACAGGCCGAAACGCCTTTTCACGACAGCTTCAGACAAGACGTAACACTTGCGCCCGCTCCAAGTTGGAACTCAATCCATTCTGCATTGAACACGGGCGTTGGATCGTAGGAGTAACCAATCAATTATACCTTCGGACAAAACTCCGCTTGCATGACAGACACTTGGCCTGAAACCTCTGTCGACTCTCCCAAAAGGCGACGAGGATCCAGATCCCAGGCACAGCAATTACTTGACACACACAGCCGCGGTACGCAGGACAAGTTAGAATTTCAGGGCACCAGCCTGGGGAGGCATTCAAATACAAGTTGCTATTCCGCTGAATGTGTCAAACATAAAACGCTATCATATATGCTGTCATGACAGATCCTGCTCCGGTAGGGCAGGTAGGGGTTTCCGCGACGATTCCGCACCCAATTCCGACAAGGGTGATCGCATCAATGGTGATTTGCTTTGTGCCGTGGTATCATCGTCAGGGCCATTATCTATTCGTTGCACATTTGACACCTCGACCGTTGTCTCTCTCGAGTCGAGGTAAGGCGCGGATGCGCTGTCTGAGTAGTCGTCCTCGTCATCTCCCTCCTCATCTTCGCCAACCTCAATGACCACTGAAGACAGCGGATCGCGCCGCGCAGGATCAAAAGCATGTGGCGTCGCGGTGCTGGTCTCATCTGAACCCTGGTCGTGCCTATCTCCGTCGAAGAACTCCTCGTCCGGCGTGAGCTCATTAATTCTGATTTTGGGGGTCTTCTGGGGTTGTGGGCGCGGATTCGGAGGCGGTGGTGTACCGTTGTCGTTACTATCGAACTCCTCGGATGTGGGGGTCAGCGGTAACACCTTGTCTGTGTATGATACCCTGCGGCGTGCGACTCCGTGCCGAGGTAACGGAGCCTGCACGCCTGCTGGGCGGAGGGTGCCCACGTTGCCGTTGCGGTCCGGGGTATTTGATCGACTGACGGACTGCGGTGACCCGGGCGGCCATCGCGGTGAGCCTAGGTATGAGTTTATAAATTGCGAAGTGGAGGTGATGGGCCACTGGTCGGTGCTCGTGCCAGAGCCGCCGAACACGCCTCGGCTGAACACGACCAGGATAAGACAGCAGAGCAGCAGAACGGACTGGAATATTGCCATTCGCTTTTGGAAGATCACTTCATCCCTGAGCGCGATGATATCACGCTGTGACTGCTCGCGTTGCGTCTCCAAGGCAATTACCGTTGACTGCCATATCTGGTCGTAGTCCTGGCGGACTCTGCGCAGCTCTGAGAAGACTGTGCTGTTCAGATTATCGAGAAAAGAGTCCACGCGTGATATTTGCTTCCGTTCCATTTTCTTGAGGGCCTCCTGGAGGAACTTGGACTGCTCCTCGATGTATTGTAGTGAAAGAGTAGTATTAGACTCAAGAAACTGCAGTCGCTTGGAAACGGACTTGAAGAACGATTCCTGGACCGTTGGGGAGGCTGGTGCGGAAGACGAAGAACTGGTACTGTTTTTGTTTTGCGGGTTGGTCTTCGACGGCTGTTGGGAAGAGTGACCGGCCGCAGAGTTCTTTGTGGCAGACTTTGAAGGTGGGGAATTCGGCATCTTGGGTGAGGCTGGTGGTTTTGTTGGCGCTATAGATGATCTCGGGATGTCTGCCTCTATAATCTTCTGGATGGTTTGTGTCGCGTTTGCTACCACGTCATCTGTTCTGTTGGACGTGGGAGAACGAGAAACGGATGACGCGGATGAGTCTGAGAGGGTATTGGTCGATGTTGAGGAGGTTAGTAAAGGGAAGGAGGCAACTGTAGAAGCGGTGGTCGAGTTCACTCTGGTAGCAGAGACCTCGGTACTCGGGGCAGGTCTGGAGGAAGACGGGATGCTGCTGTTTGGTAAGACTGACGGAGAAACATCAAGTGTTTCTGTCATCGTAGGTGTACCAAGGCCGCAGGTGTCGTACAAGGAATCGTTGAAAAGAGGAGGATACCATGGAGAGAGCGCATAGCCGGGGAACTCTTCGCTAATTGCAACAGGAGCTGTCGTTTCTGCGGCGTGGGTAGATTGGGCTACTGCCTCGGGCACACTCTGGTGCATTGACTCTTCCTCCGGGACTGCCTCGGGACCAGTGATGGTCTCTGCTGGTTCATCGTCCTCGAGACCCGCCTCAGCGTCCTTCCATGAGTCCAGCATCCGGGTTCCGTGAACGCGGAGTAGAGACACGGGGCAGTAGTATTCGTTTCCGTAGTGTGATAATAGCTCGATCCGGATGTACTTTGCCCATATCTTGGGGTTCTCGATGAGAAATGATTGTATGTCTCTGGAATTCCTGGCCTGGAATGTCCCCAGGTCTTTCCATTTCTCCATCTTGACTGGATACTTATCGCTCACGCTGACACGGAAGCTGCGTATCATGCTGGAGAAGAACTCAAAGTTTGCCAAAACAACCGTGTCCACGAGAATGTCCTCACTGAGCTCGACGATGACGAACTTGTTCTCCTGGGAACACGTGAATAACATGTAGGAATCCTTGTTCTCGACGAGAATGGCCTTTGGGTTTTGGGCACCAGGGCTGGTCTTGAGCACAGTTGCTCCGCCGTCGAATGACGAGTAGGAAAACCTCTCCTTGCAAGTCTTGCCGGCGTCCTTGGGGCGGCGATAATGGGCGACGCCATTGTCATAGACAGTCGTGTCCTGCACTTCTGTACTTGGCGCGTCGGTGGAGGCGGCCGCGGCCCTAGCACTATCAGTGGCCGTCATCTCCGAGATCTTGTCTGACAGGACGTCAAAGTCGAGCGAAATCTCGCCGTCTTCACCCCAGCCGTCAAGACCACTGCCCATGTTGGGGTCCGCGTCCCGGGCCTCTCGGCGCTTCCTGTCTTTCAGGTCGGCCAGGTCCTGGCCCGACTTCTTCAGCATCATGGCCTTCCACTCATCAAAGGACATGAAGGATCCCACGGCCAGGTCCTCGGCATCCTCGTCGGCCTGCTTGGCTGCCGTGTCGCCGTCACGGCTGCCCTCTGTCCCCTGGCCAGCATCCTGATCGGTCGCTGTGCCAGGTTGCGTGCTGTGTCCCGCTGGCGCCTCCCCTGGACGCAAGCTCTGTGTGGCTGTCGCCCTCGCTGTCGCCGGAGCGGTCGCCGAGCCGGAAGGAGGGGTCCCGGTGGCTGAGGCGGTGGTGGCATTGCCCTTGGCGGTTTGCTGAGAGGCAGACCATGCTGTCGGCAGGCATAACTGTGGAAGAGTGTGGGTGATATAGTTGATTGTCTTGGCCTCGCAGATTCCTGTGGAAGAGACTAGGGCGGTGTCTGTGGAGCCATTGGCGGCAGACAGGCCGGGTGGCCCGAGGAGGATAAGAGCCCGGAGGGAGGGAGGGCTCAAGAGTGGCAATCGCATCGTTGCTGTTGGCAATCCATAGTCGAAGGAATAGAGCGTGATGTCGTGGGAGAAGGGACAACAAGCTCGAACTGCAGGGAGAGGGGGGGGAGGAGGAGAGGATTTCGTTGTCGACGCCGTCGGGATTGCTCCAGCCTGTCGTCAAGACTGTTGAGGCGGGCAAGGGAAAACGGACATCAAAGCCTGTTCTAGACTTCGGACCAACAGAAAGGTGGTGGTGGCCAAGAAGGTGCAAGCCCGTCGTCATTTCTGCAGGTCAGCCCTCGCCTTAACTAAATTGAGCCCCTAAATCAATCCCAGACCACCGCCCGCCAGGGCACTGGGGGTGTGCCCCGGAGGGGTCCAGGCTCACTCAGGCCGTGAGACCCCTGCCTGCACGTGCACTGGGGCCATGTGTAGTGCAGGTAATGTTGGGCTGATGGGGGTGGAACTTCACTACACTGTACATACACTACACTGTACATACACTACACTATACTACTAATAGTACATGTGTGTACACTACTTCAGTGTTGCAATCTGCATGACCGCGTTGGCAGATCCACGAGATCCACAAGATCCACACACCCAGAGCTCGGCGTTTCCCCTCGACGACCCTCTCTACCGAGTATGAGTATGCCTGCCAGCTGTCCAGACTACACTACTGACTGACTGAATGCTCACTCTTCTTCCTCCCTCCTCCCTCCATGGCATAGCACCAGGCCGCGCCAATTCCGATCCGCGCCATGTCAACCCAGAGGCTGAGCTTCCTCTACCCCCACCTGTTTCGCACCGCTAGATTGGGCGAATCTGTCACCGGTCCCAGAACCGCCCGTTGTCGCAGGCGAGCCATAACCACCCAAACTAGCACCTGTAACCACCCTCGCCATGCCACAGCCTCGTTCGGGACCTCGACCACCTCCAACAAGGCGAGCTTCGCTCCGCGCGTGGGCAAGGGCATCGAGCCCAAACCCCTGGGCACCGTGCAGGATGCCCCCGCCCTCGAATCACACATGACCGCGCCCAAGCAGTCCTTGGCCAAGGTACAAGCTGCTCACATCCTCGAGTCGGACGTTAAAGGCTCGGCCGCCTCCCCAGCTGCGTCCTCTCCTCCCACCAACAAGGGCTCCGCGGGTACGGCCGCCAGGGAAAGCACGCCCGAGCAGAAGAAGGATGCGGCCAAGGCGCTCGACCCGGCCACGGACCCGCCCAAAGAAACCCTCAGCTCACCCGGCGTGTCCTCGTCGGACAAGGCCAAAGATGAAGGTGGCGCCGAACACGACCAGGACGGTGGCCCCAAGGGAAAGCGCGCAAGCGGGCCCATGGACGCCGTCCTGCACATGGAGCCGCCCGAGAACAAGAAGCCCCAGGACAAGCCGCCGCACCTCGCGCCCCCGCCCTACGTGCACCACTTCGATAGCTACTCGCTGGTCAAGCAGCTCGAGGTGGGCGGCTACACTCAGACCCAGGCCATCACGGCCATGAAGGCCGTGCGCGCCTTGCTGGCCCAGCACCTGGAGACGGCCCAGGGCGGCCTCATCAGCAAGAGCGACGTCGAGAACGAGACATACCTGTTCCGCGCCGCCTGCGCCGAGCTCAGCACAGAGGTCAAGAACAATAGGCGTGTCGCCGACGAGCAGCTGCGCCAACAGCGTACATTCCTGCAGCACGAGGTCGACAACACCACGCAGGCCCTGACCCAAGAGCTGGCCACGCTCAACGACAACGTCAAGGGCATGTTCAACGACCGCAAGATGGCCGTCAGGGAGGAGCAAAAGGCCGCGGAGAGCGCCGTAAGTCCCAACACCACACCCGGTCCCTCCCTCCAAGTTCCCCTTGTGCCACCCGTCTCAGCAGTGCTGACATGTCGAACCCATCCCCTGCAGACCCAACAGATAGCCTACAAGATCAGCGTCACGCTCAACAGCGAGTCAAAGTCCGAGATCGAGGCCGTGCGCTGGGTCCTGGCCAGGCGCGCCGTCACCGGCCTCTTCTTCATGGTGGCGCTCTCGCTGCTCGCCCTGCGGGTCAGTAACGCTGTCACGCAGAAGCAGAAGAAGGAGGAGGAGAAGGAGAAGGAAGAGGCAGCCGCCATAAAGAGGAACGACGGCAGCAGGGACGTCGCGCCCTCGCCCGACGCCGCCGAGATACTGGCGGCGAATTAGGGTGAAAGACTTATATCTTACCTAATCAGCATAAATACGCACCCACGCCGCGCAATTGCATAGAGATACCCCGATTGAGAAATAGAATGCGTGCCTTTACAAAGCGAAAAGCATTCTCTTCTGAACTCGCATCGGTGCACTTGATATCCAGGTTGTTCTCAAGTATGGCCAAGTGCGTGAGCAGTTTGACTTGACTGCGATGACATATCTCTGCCCACCGAATCTAGGCCAGGATTGTTTCCGAAGTGACTAAATTGCGTTGTAAATGTGCAATTTGGAGTGTTATTCTATATATTTTTCTAATCGTGGTATCACTTAGAAAAAGAAAAAAGAAAAAAAAAAGGGGGGGGGGGGCAAAAGTTTGACCGCATCGAGCGGGCCAAAAAACATTTGGGCTGAGGCACAAATCAGTTGCCGCCAAAGTCCATCTTGAGCGCAATGGTGGGCTGGCCAGAGCCCGAGTCCGCATCCCTCTCGGCGCTGTCATTCGACCTCCCGCTCTTGATCACCTCATCCATGAAAGCCTTCTGGCCCTCGCTCATACCCGCCACGATTCCACGGAAGCTAGTCTGCTCCACCGACGCGAGCTCCAGAAGCCGCGCGCTCGTCTCGCGGTAGATGCCCTTGTCATCGGGGCCCTCGCTCGCCGCGCGCGACAGAAGCGTAGGCAGCACCAGCGACATGGCGATGACCGTGTGGTCCTTGGACACGACGCCGACGTACTGCGACAGCGTGTGCGCGACCAGCGCACGCGCGTGATCTGGATCTTCGCGGTTTGTGGTTGTCACGAAGGAGATCAGGCGCGGTAGCAGGAATCGGGAGATGGTTTCATCGGCCACGGTAGGCTTGCCTCGTAGGAGGAGGGACCGAACGCAGTTGGCCGCGATCTTGGAAGTCTGACTTGATGTTAGCAAGGGAATGATAGTCTATGGATTTATCGTGCGGTAACACATACCATGCGATCCGTGAGACAATCTACCAACTCCCCCAAGAACTTAGCCACGATGGGGTCGTTAGCCGACAGGTGATTCTGCCCGCCTGTGAACAGAATGGTGATAGCCAGCAGGCTGTTCTTCACATTCGGGAGATCCGTCGGCATTTCCCGTTTCTGCGAGTGGAGATAGATGGATAAGAAGCGTCGCAAGCAACCTTGGAGCTGGACATCTGTTGGCCCACTGTTTCCCTCTCGTGGGCCAGCCATAGTCGCAATAAATCGTTTCAGAGTTGGCAGGGACTGAGGTACGACAATCTCCTGGCATAATGGCGTTGATAGGATCGTAGCAAAAATGTGTATGAGGCAAGCGTGCAAGTCTGTCTTGATGACCGCTGGGAAGACTTCGGCAGCATCCACCAGAGCGTTTAGAGAAGTGCGGATGAGCAGCACCGCCTCCTCGGTCAGGACATGGCGGACGGGTTGATTTGCCTCCGTCAAGTTCGGCAGAAGCCCGGCTAGTACCAGAACAATGATTCGTGTCAGCTCAAAAAGCTGCTCGATATCTTCGGAGAGTTCGCCGTTGTCTGGCTCCGCCGACTTCCTAGCTGCTGGATGCGCAACGCAGAGCGCCCTGGCAATCTCAACAATAACTCCTTGCACGTCCAAGCCCTCAGTCAGAACGAGCCGGTCCAGGAGATCCATAGTCTCCGAGAAAATGGCCTCTCTGTAGATGGCATGACCTGAGACGCTCGGATGCAATATCTTCTTAAGAGCTTGAAGAATCTCGAGTGTCTGCTCTTGGCGAGCAAGAGAGTCCGCCTGGCCTGGCTTCGCAGCAAGAGCCTCGAACGCGATGCCAAAGAGAACAAAGAAGAACGCCAGCGGCTCATCGCGGTAGTTGATATCTGATCCTCTGGAATGGCCATTGGTCGCACTGTCTGTAGTGGTCTTTCCGTCGAGGGCATCGAAGACGAACTCGCTATCTTGTCCAATCAAGCTGGCAATAGCATCCACAAGTTTCAGCCAAGAGTCTTGGTAGAACTTGAGCAGCGTCTCTCGGTTAAGTGCTGCATATATAGTGTCCAGACTGCCAGATAAAGATGGTGGGCCGAGCGTCATTGAAATGTCCGGCTCAAACCTCAATCGAGCGAACTCCCTGAGTGACTCCAGCCACAGTGGTGTCAGCATGCCAATGTGTGTCTTCAGCACCTCGAGAAGATATGGCTGTTCAGTGCTTGCAACTTGTAACTCCGCCCAAGCCGAGAAGACCGCCATCTTGACCATAACCTGCGCATTTGAGCTCAATCCCTTGAGCTCCCCAATGCCGGCATTGTCAGTTTCGGTGGCGAAGTTCTCGAGGGCGCTCACTAGAGTCTTCAGGATTCTCCCCATGCGATCGACGTCCTTGACAATACCAGTGGCGATAAAAGACGCACACACATTGACCGCCTCTGAAGCCAGCTCAGGAGATGAATCAGCAGCAAAGGCGGGAGTCAGCGCAGAGCTGATTTGAGCTTGGTACTGTTCCAGAAGCATCGCCTCGTCGAAGTCTGGATCAGGAGTCTTCCCAAACATCTTCAATACTGCGCCGATGATCTTGAGACCCCAAATGCGTTGTTCCAGGACACCAGAAGTAGAAGCGGAGAAGGCCATGCGGACGACATCTGCGATTCTGCTCTGTAGTGCCAATTGGGCCGCTGACTCTCCGTTCGTCATGACATCCTTGTTGATAAAGACAAACAAGTCATTGAGGAGGGTCATTGCGAAGGCGATGACTTGCCATCTCAGCGGTTCCACGTCAGAGCCTGAACCAGCCTCCTTGTCATCCTTTGCCACTCCACCAGCTGCCGCGAAGCCGGCAACCTCTTCGTCCTGCATATCAACAGCTGTAGCTGACTTCTTGGTCGACACCTGGATGTCGGCGACAGCCTTGGGTCTTGTAAGCTTCAAGACGCCTTGGAATCTCTGAAGCCAATCCGCCGTGTCGGTCAGGCAGGTCTGACGCATCCAATTCTGTATGATGTTTCGAATCCCATCGTGATCCGGATTCGCGTCCAATGCGAGCCACAAGTGATCCTCTAGGCCTGGTTCGGCGGCTCGTATGACATCGTAGGGGTCTCGCTTCATGATGTTGTAAATGCCATCGATGGCCACGTCTCGAAGTGTCGAATGACCTGAGTTCAGGTACTTTTGAAGCAGCTTCACGTAGTCGGCGAAATACATGTATCCCGGAGCATACAGGGATAGATGTTCAAGACATCCGAGGCTCGCCGTCTGAACTTGGGTGTCTTCCTCATCTTGAAGATAACCGACCAGGGTGAGTATAAGCTCTCTGGACTTACTGATGTCTTGCAGGTCGGGGCCAAGGACGTTGATCAAAGAGTCAACACATCTCGTGATGGATGACGTTGTAGACAGCTCCAGCTCTAGATTCATGGAGATCGCAGAAGCAACCTCTGCATTGTGCGTATCAGATACGTAGAGCTGAGCAAGCATGCCAAGCGCGCTGGAGACATATGGAGAGAAACCCAAGCCCGCGGCATCGGCAGCACGCGCCAGGGCCTCCAGGGCCCAGAAATGCACGGTAGGGTGCGGGTCGTTACACAGTGACATGAGTATACCCAGGATGGTCTTGAGATGATACCCAGCAGCCATGCCGCCAACTTTGGCTTGAATACAGCCCAGCGCCATGGCACATCCTGCTCTGGCACTAGGCTCCCTGTTGACCACGATGGTATCTACGAGGAACTTGATCTCTGAGTTCGTGAATGCATTGCCGCAAGCGTTGCAAAGACGAGCAATAGCTGCATAGCCCAAGCTTCTCACGTACTCGTCTGGGTCAAGCACAAAACCCCGGATCATGTCTTGAAGCAGTTTCTCGACTTGTAGGTTGGTGACATCTCCCGGAGGCGATTTGGTCTCCTTGACAGCAACCTTGAGTGTTGACAGGAAGGCTGTGGCCACGTTGACTTTGATGGCCGCTTTCCGCGCTGCGTCGCGTTCGCCGGATCCTGCTGCCATGAACGAAGCAATCTGTTCCAGAATGCTCTCCTGGACCTTGGCCGGCGTAAGCGGAAATGCAAATGCGAACAGCTGGATAGCCATATTTACGACCTCGGTAGCCGGGGGGTTTGTCAGGCAGTTAAATGCTTCTTGTCCGCCAATGTAGAGGGTGGACGCGTCGTGCTCTAGTGCACCGCACACAGGGGACAACAAAAGATTCTCCATCGCGTCTTCTGGGCTATTATCCTCTGTAAGAGATTGTTCCACGGCGCTTTCGTGCTGGCCGGGCAGCCTCTTGACGCTGAACCCAGTCACAAGGCCGGTCACACCGTATCCTGAGTTGTCACCAACGTCCCAGATCGTGTCGAACGTGCCGGCAGAGCTCGCAATCGCCGCACTTAAGGAGCTAGGGGAGTAGTTTTCCGGGTCCGCAAACAGTGAGATCGCCAAGGTGAGGAGATTCGACTGCAAAAGTGCTTCACTACCACCAGCCGGACTCGTGTTCACCAGTTTGATGTAGCATTGCATGACACGCCTCTGAACCATCATCTCGATGTCATGAAGCTGCAAAGCCGGAGCCAGTCTTTCAGAGATGTCATCGGATATCTTCTTCTTGGGCAGGGTTTTCAAGAAGGCAGTCGTGCTTTGCAGCATGGTCGCAATCCTTTTTGACACGTCGACGGTCAAAAGTCGGCTATTGTATTCTAGAAACGCCAATATCGAGCCCAGAGCGCATTCTCGGACGTGTGCGAGAAAGGATGCCTCTAGGTAATTTCGCGCTGACGTGTTGTCCTTCGCGAGAGGTTTAGGCAGCGCATTCTTCCAGAGGAGAAGCAGCTGGGACAAATGGATCTTGACAAAGTTGGGCCCCAGAGACATCAGACCGCCGATCAGTGTCCAAGCGACTTGAATCTGCGTGCTAGCAACACGAAGTTCTTGTTTCCCACTGGTCTTCAGCAAATTTGTCGCCATCGTGAGAACACGGCTGTTAATATCAACAGAGCCGTACAACGGCCGTGCCGGACTTGCACTAAGCGTGGCAGCTAGGCCGTGGGAGAATCCAGTGCATTTCCGCTGGGAGTTGCGACCTGTTCCCAGAACACCGAGTTCTCTGCTCAGGCTGTTCATGCACACCGAGAGACAGGGAAGTAACTGCTGAGGACATGCAAGGACGAATGTCTTGAGGCACGCCGAAGTGTAGACTTGAACTGTGTAGCTCGGGTGCTGAAGGACTTGCAGCAATGCATCCCTGGAGGATTCGGCGAAGGCGTTTGACGCGGATCCAAGTGAGACCATCAAAGAGCCCAACGCTCCCATCGAGGCGATCAGCATGTTCTTCGTTGGCTCCGGCCGTTCTTTCAATGCTTGGGGGTAATTCTTGAGGATGTCGTTGAGCAGGACCTTCGCAGCATGTGACTGCCCAGTCTCGCCAAGAATCTTCTTGCCTACAACGTCTTGTAACAAGTGGTCGACGATGCGGCGAGAGATGAGGAGGCGGTAACGGTTGTTTACGATGTTGGGATTGCCGAGCAGATCCAAAGTCAGGTTCTCAACTATGTTGAGATAATTGATTTCGACGGCCTTCTCCCCAAGACGCTGCAGTAGTGTCGCATAGCATATCCCGATGGCGGCCCTGGCCTTGTTTGAAGTTGCCATGCGAACGTACTGAGTAGACAGCGCCTTCAGCATGTCGGCAGGGGTCAGGGCAAGGTTCGGGTTTCTTTTGGTAGGCGCAGGGCTCCCGGGCCGCGACGGTATGTCGTCCTCGTCCTGCAGTGCGCCAGGTCCCATCGATTGGCGCTTCGCCGCCTTTGATTTTGGTTTTTTGACTGTGACCTCCTGGAATGCCTCCCCGGCAGGTGACTCCGAATATCCCCGGATAAATGCCTCGGCCAGACACTCGGCAGCTGCTCGTCGCGTAGTCGAGGATGTATGCTCAAACGTCTTGAACATAGCTGTCTGGACCTTGTCGAAGTCATTCGAGTTTTTGAAATAGTTGGTGTTCCGCATCAACGAACGGAGGCATCTACAGGCCGCAGCACTGACTAGAGCGCCCTTGTCCGTAGAGGCATGGTTCCGGCCCTGCTTCCAGATGTCTCTTGCGATGGACTCGTCTATCATGCCAGCCACCATCCTCACAATCTTGCCAAGCGCCGTGAAGCACGCCGCGCGGAGGCCTGCATGGTTTGCCGAGGCTTTCAGGAGCTTCAGAAGTGCCGTGCAAGCCATATGATGGTAATGTGTGACGCTGTCACCAGCTGCCGCGAAGACATCACCGAGGCAGGAGACGGCAGCATGCTTCGCGCGGACCTCGCCGTCGCCCTTCGATTTCCCGCTCGATATTATTGATACGAGGTCGTTGACCGTCTCGACCAGGAGCTTCCGGTCTCCCTTCTCGAATATGTGCGCGAGACATTTCCCAAGGCTGTTTCTTATGACACGAGTAGGCGGCGGAGTGGTTAGATTTATGATCTGGAAAATCTCCTTTTTGAGATAAAACTGCTGCGCAGTGCAGTCATCGGCAGTGAGGGAGAGTACATGCTTTGTCAGGGTCGAAACAAAGGTCAAAAGGAACAGGTCTTGCTGCTCCGTGGGCAGCGCCTGAAGCTTGGACAGCTCGAGCTCCGGTGTCGAGAGGGCCGTTACTGAGGCTCGTGGGGCATTCTCGGAGACGGATGGGGCAGGAGGTTCTGACGCGGGCTCTGAGGACATGATTGGGAGCGAGTCGAGGTTGGCGGGTTGTGTCTGGGTATCAAATCTGCGTACTCGCCCAAGCTGAGCATTTGGGATGGAGGACTTGAGGGTGATGGTCACAGCAGTTCCAGCTGGCAGCATCCCACCCCGGACAGGGAGTCGACATGCGGGTTAGTTAGCGCCCCTGTCGCTGCTCCAATCGGTTGTCAACGGCTCCACCAGCGCGCATCGCCAGAATTATTGCATGTTCCCGGAGCACTGCTCGTAGGATGGAAAAGTTTCCCAAGACGTCACCACAAGGTCTTGGGTGCATGCAATACATCATGTATTGGGCAGCTGCTATGTCCCCTTAATTCTCAGTAAACATCCCCTTGTACCAACCATTCCTCACCAATGGCTCTCCGACTACAGACTTTCCAGCTGCTTGCGCAAGCCACCCAGCTTGCGCGCCCTGGAACGATATGCCCAAGGTGCCGTCGCGCATTCTCAAAGACAGCTGTTATGCAATCCGGGCACAATAAATGGTCCAAGATCAAGCATACGAAAGGCAGGGAGGACCAAAAGAAGACCTCCGCACGCACGTTATTCGTGCAGGCTATAACGTTGTACTCCAAATGTCTGCATCCCTCCCCAGCCTATTGCCTTTGCCATGACTGGTTTCCATGCTCACATTTTTACAATACAGTGTACGGTCCCGATCCGAACCTAAACGCCTCCCTCGCCAATGCAATAGCTATAGCCAAGAAGGCCAGCACACCAAAGAATGTCATCGACCAGGCTATCGCACGAGGCCAGGGCCGCTCACTTTCGGGCGCAACGCTCGAGTCGATGAAGTTCGAGGTCATGATCGGCCCCAACGCCTTCATCCTAGACGTGGAGACGGACAACAAGCTCCGCGCGCTGCAGGACATCGGCGGCGTGATACGCAAGCACAAAGGCCGGACCGGCGCGACCGAGTTCTTCTTCAGCAGGCTGGGGCGGGTCGTCTTCGAGAAGCATGACAAGATCGGGCTGGACGAGGTCATGGACGAGGCCATCGAGCTCGGCGCGGAAGACCTGGAGACAGATGACGAGGGCAATATGATTGTATGGTCGCAGCCGAGCTCGACGATGCAGATCGCGCAGGGTGTCGCCAAGACGTTCGAGCTCAAGGTCCTGAGCTCCGAGATCATCTGGTCGCCCAACGAGGACACGCGGCCGACGGTCGACTCGGCCGAAGACGTCAAGAACTTGTCGGACTTTGTGGGGGCCTTGTCTGAGCTGCCGGAGGTCCAGGCTATATACTCCAATGCTGCGAAGGGCCCAAGTGTGTCGGAGGACGAGTGGGCGGCGTTCGAGGACAACCTGGATTCATAGTCGACCCCGTCATAACAATTGTATATAAAGAAGCATCCTCACCCAGCCAGATATTGTCGATTGGTGCAGATGATGTCGTTTCCCTTTCGAGGCAGTGCCTGTGCCTTTTCCCAGTCCATGCGCCGTAAAATTTTACCGAGTGGTGTTTTCTGTTCCTGTCCCTCCAGTCCGTATTGCGGCCCACGGTCTTCGGCATATCGATTCGCAAACCTGGGACCACTCTACCACCACCAGCTTTTCTTCTCCTGCTGGGGCTGCACCTGTGGCCCCTGATGGTGGATCTGCTCCGGCGCCTGGAGGGCGTTCGCAGCCTGCTCCCTCGCCTCCTCCGCTAGTCGCTTGTCCCGGAGGTAGAGCCTCCTCGCCCTTAACCTATCAAGCTCGGCCTTGATCTCGTCGCGTTCCGTCGGCACCTTATTCGCTTCTTCAGGCTTGGGCCAGAAGTCGGGAACGGCGAAGCGCTCATCGAGGTTGACGCCAAAGTATCCCATAAAGGCGATGGGAAAGAAAAGGTACATGCCAAACTTCGAGAATAAACAGTTAGCGGATTGGTCAATCCAAAAATATTGCGCAGGTACAGTGTGGGAAGTTACCTTGAAAAGTTCGAGTCTGAAGCCGGCCATCTTGAGGTTTGTTTGACCCGCTTTGGCAGTTGGGACGTGCAATTAGGCCAACAGCTTGAATATCGTAGATGACATACACAGACACACATGGGGGGGGGGGGGAGCTTTTTGTGACCAATTACGAGCACAATTACATAAGCGGATCTTGTGCGGTTTTGGGCTTGAGAAAGGCCTAGGCTCGCCAGTCTTCGTAGATGATATGAATGAATATTTTCTTGACAAATCCAAGGTTGTTCTGAACGCTGCCATGAGGTTCAATAGGTAGTTCGTCCATTCGTGAAAAGAGAAAGGGGGTATCTCAGCGTATCTAATCCAGTCCTTTTCCAACCATTTTCCTGTACTCATCGCTTGCATGATTTTGTTACTCTCCACACGGCTAAACCTCGTCTCCCAATGACCCTCTTGAGCGTGCTCCAAATGCCGTCTTCTGCGAAATCTAGATCGTCTAGATTCAAATGATGGCTGTCTCTCCATACCTCCCGGAACCTCAGACCCTCCAGCCCCTTATTGTCCAGGTATGGGTCCAACCATGTAGCTGATGTAGGGGCGATGAGATAAGTTCCGTTGGGCTCCTTTTTATATTCTTGATTTCTTCGGTCCGCCGGCACGTCACAAGTGGCGATAGTCGTGAGCTCCGCGTAAAGATCCTCGCCTGGCATTCCCATGACATCGCGGGTCTCCAGTGTCTCGGCCTTGCCGTTCAGCAACCAGATGGGCGGCATGTATGTCTTCCACCATATTGCTCTTGTCGCATCGGATTGTTTGCTCATGAATACCTGTGCTGGAACAATTCCACCTTGATGGTATATGCCCATCAGTGTGCCAAAAATAAGATTGAATACGATCCACGTCGTGGTCCAGATCCGCAGGACCCTTTGCTGGTGCGGAAGTCTCACTGATGAGAGAATTAGTGGGATAGTGGGAAGAAGGAATCGAGCCTCCTGGTGCTGGAATATTGAAAGCACCGATATGCCTGAAATCGCAGAATAGAGGCGCAACGACAGGCGCGGTCGCGCAAAAAGCAAGATGGCCGCCGGGCCAATGAGCTGAGGGATGTTGAAGAGAATGTGTTGATACCATGGGTGGATTCCGTGCTGTGCCAGGTTCGAGGGTGATATGTTGTACGTGAGATTATTATAGGGCGTAATTATTGGATGCCATATCAGGTCGGTCCATGAGATCTGCTGGCTGCTGTAGAACGCTGTGTCCAGAGAAATCGCGAGGAACGCGGTAAAGAGTGCCGAAGATGCAGTCGCTACGAGCGCAAGGGGCCTCCTCCAGTAATAAGGGATCAACCGAAAACCGGGTATGAGGAGAAACGCCGGGAAAGTTATTCTGTTGAAAAAGCCGAAGACGACCATTGACCCAAGTAGAGCGGGCGCGAGGAGAGGGGTTTGCAGCTACACAAAGTCATGTCACGTCAGCCCCTGTGCGACAAATCTCCATAAGCCGCTCACTGTCACGTACCGTGTTCACAGGTATCGCTATGGTCCGCTCTATCAGGACCAGACTCCAAGCAACGGCCAAGGTCTCGATCGCATTAGAAAATGTATGTGTCTGGTAGGTCCACGTCACATAGGAAGAAGCGACGAGCAAAACGGCGACGCGGCGATGGCGGGGCGACTGGACAAGCTCGTGGATAGCCCAGTCCTCGAGGACGAAGCTCAAGACAAACATGAGGGCGCGGAGAGTCCAGAAGACGGCTATCGGAGGTACCTCGCCGTCATTGCCGTTGCCTATCCAAAGCCACCGGAGGAGGAGCATCGGCAGCCCGTAAATCGGCCATAGCGGAAAGACACTTCGGATCGGGTGGTCGCTCGTAAACTCCCATGTAAGCCGGACAGGATACTTGAAAATCTCGCCTGTGTGGGTGGCCTGATTAGCACATGGCGGTCTTTGGTGCTCGTCGGCATCTGGACCAAGGGGTGCGGGCTGGGTCGCGTCGGGACGGTGTTGCGACGCGAACCCGGGAGGGCCTAGGCGGAAGTGGAAGCATGGGTGAGGAAATGCGATCTTACCTGCAATAACCTCTGGGCCCTGGAAGTTCTCGTCCGGGTGCAAATAGCTCGGCGACAGGGCAAACCACAGCCGGACGAGCAGGAGAAACAAGTATGTGCGGCGCCACATGTTGACGGCGATTTCTTGCTAGAGATTCCAGCTCAAGCATCTGCGAGGCCTTATCGCGGCTTTCAAGGTGTTCTCGACCGTGGGCAAGCTGGCTGCATACGGCATCGTTGGGGAGGATAGGAGGAGGGGAGCGTCGAAGGGTCAGGAGACTTCGTAGAAGGCGTCTTTAGCAGGAGCGAGAGCTGGATCGTCTGAGAGCAGCTGAGAGGTATGTTTATGAGAAAGTCAGGAACCACGTCAAGAGACAAGGCCACATGTTTTGGGAGATAGGTGTCGAGTTGGCCGGGACTCATCTGGCAGCAGAGCAGGGCAGCAGGGGTGGTAGCTGGTCAATCCAACGCTAGCGAGCCGTCAGCTGGGGCCAGGGGTCCTGGGGAGATCAGATCATCGATGGCAGCCCACCCCTATCCGAATGGCAGATTCCTGTGGCCCAGAAGGCTACCGTATCGGGTTGCCCTGGACGTGGGCCTGGCCATGAGGTAGTTCACATATCAAGGGCATCCACAAGGCTTTCTCCAGCCTCCTCCGACGAGAAGAATGATAAGTCGTTTGCGGACTGGGCGCCTGTACAGGGCACTGATATGATCAAGTGGTGCACCCAAAGACAGGTCAGCCAAAAAAAGAAGAAAAAAAAGTGGCCGGTATGAAAGGCTTTCTTGTCTCCCTTCCATGATAGGGTTGCTGCCACTCAAGCAGCAGTCCATACATACACTGCCAAAGTTTTCACAAGGAATTTTATTATCGCCTAGTGTAGGTACCTGGGTATTGCAGTGTCGTGAGATCCGGGTAAGTTCCTGTGCTATAGATCAGCGAGCAGGTCGCCGGCCCCATTGTTGCCAATTATAGCATGCCCACACTAAGACTCTGTCACAACACCCTCGTCCCAAAGGCCTCTTTGGAGGTCACCGCACCTTCTATCAACTTCCTCCTCAGGCCTCGACCTCTGCCAACTTGCTCTTGTAGTGAGAGTTTGTTGTCGGCTAACAAGGGAGTTATGCAGGCAGCTACGTAGGTACTTGCTCAGGACTTTATTAGTCTGATTGTTTGACTGCCACGCTTCTTTTTCCCATTCAGCCTTTTTTTTCTTTTCACCTGGCTCAACTTTCTGCTTCAATCCTTAGCCCAATTCAGCAGCTGTTTGCACAATACTTAAATCCATTCCTCTTCGTTCCTGACCAACTTTCTCCATCCATCAATCATCAACAACCCCGTTCTCTAAATCACACACATACACCACTACCAGGACACGCCAGTGATCGATCATCGCTCTCCACACATCCAGACAGACATCAAGTCTTCAAGTAAGTCAGTCATCCACTGTTTTCGACAGGATCTCCTTTGTCTTCTTTTTGCCCCTTCTTCCCTTCCTCTCCTTGCACCATAACCCGAGCAGTCTCGGGAATTCCTGCCTTATGTAGTCTCTCCTGACCTTGTCAGACAGACGCAGGGCTTGCCTGGAGGGCCGCATTTTCACATTCCGAGACAGCTGCCTTCCTGCCTTCCTGCCTGCCTGCCCAGCCACCCATCCGGCTTGTACGCTAGGCAGCGCCAGTGATTGGCTCTCCACTTTAAGTGACCTACGTCTACTCCTCACAACTTCGACCCCACTCCGCCTGGCTGGACTTGAACCACCACCGACGCCGCTTCCTCTCTTCTGACTTTCCCATCATCATCATCATCATCATCACCATCACGCCACCAACCACCAATCTCTTCCTTCCACAACAGAACCCTGCCGCTCAAGGTAAAAAGACACCCAGGCAATCTATCTTCTCCAGTTCATCATTACCTCAAACCCATGTCTCTTCTTCCCGACCGCTCACCACTGGACTTTCATCACATCAAACCGCAAATGTGATTACAGCAGTCTGACCACAAAGCTTCTTAGTCAATAACACACGCCACCAAACTTACCTGCAGCAAACATCAGTCATCCAAGATGTCTGCAGAAACTCCCCGCGACAAGCATGAGCTTCAGCTAAAGTGCAACGACGGTGGCATCGTCCGTGTGGAGCTGCCCGTCGCTGAACGATCCATCCTCCTTAAGAACCTGATTGAGGATCTGGGTCTTGAGGCCGCCACTACCCAGCCAGTGCCTCTGCCCAACGTCACCCAGCCGGTACTCGAGAAGATTGTGGAGTGGTGCAAACATCACCGCAATGACCCCCTGCCCACTCAGGACGACGACTCCGAGTCCCGCAAGAAGACCACCGAGATTGACGAGTGGGACCAGAAGTACATGCAGGTCGACCAGGAGATGCTCTTTGAGATTATCCTTGCCGCCAACTATATGGACATCAAGGCGCTGCTTGATGTCGGCTGCAAGACCGTTGCGAACATGATCAAGGGCAAGTCTCCCGAGGAGATTCGCAAGACTTTCAACATCACCAACGACTTCACCCCCGAGGAGGAGGAGCAGATCCGCCGTGAGAACGAGTGGGCCGAGGACCGCTAAAACCCGGCTTGCTGCTTGTTGCCAGTATCCTGTTACCAGCAGAGCATGTGCCACTTCGCACCTGCTTCTCAGTCCAGGGCCGGCTCTTACCCATCTCGGCATGTCGTTCGGCGTTTGAGGTTGACTAAATGGTTGCTTTTTTGGAAGGATTTTGGCTCTGCGGAACAGGAGTCGTCACTTCAAGGGGGAATCCGGTCGTCTTGTTTAGATTTAGCGAGCTGGGGGAGCCGCCCTTGAGCACGTATGCTCCTAGTCGGCAATAGGCCGACTCTTCTGGATCTTGGCCAACACATGCACACGAGCCCACTCAGCAAGGCACACTTCCTCTTCGGCTACTTGAATGGGCTGCAGTTGCAGAGAATAAAAACGGAATCCCCTAAATAGCTCACTGTGCTTGTGATGTTTTAACTGTGTCTCATGCGACTTCTTCGTCTTACTGTGAGCAGTGCTCGAGATGAATGTGATATTACGAGACGGCCCTGGTATTTATGGTACAGCTCAACATGTAGGATTGGCCTAGCCTTAGGGTTTTTTAGGCACCAAAACCCACCTCTGGGCGAAGCCTAGTCCAAGATCATGTGCGATGCGTCAGCTAAGTTATTGAACACTATGCCCAACTCAAGACTGCCTTTTACACAGAAACATCCACAGAGCTCATAGCCAGTAGGCCGGTTGTACGAGCCATAGGTGCTAGCACCAGTAGAGGTGGACAAAGCCGCCCGGGTGATACAGCTGCAGGTAGTTAGAGTTGGTAGTGAGGTGCAGAGTTGGAACAGGTGGATGAGATCATTAGCAATGAGTCAGTCTAACCTGGGTATCGTATCCTCTCGGATGCTGGTAGTTCTGTTGCTGATCTGTATACTTCCTACTCGAGAGCGGACTTGGGCATGTGGCGGGCTTCGGTGTCCATCCTGGAAGCCAAAAAGAAACTTTTCACAGTCCAAGGACGGGGATCCTAAGATGATCTTCAAGAGAAGATTCCTGTCGGGGGCACAGCAAAATTCATACGTCAAAACAGTTGGCATTTCTTTTTGCATTCCCCGAGACCCTAAATGCAACATGCGGCCAAAGAAGCCGACGAAAACCCAGCGGAGACACCTTGTTCCGGGACCAAAGTTGAAGAGAACCCTTTTTGTCTGTTCTGTCATTCATAGACCGTGATGATGATTCCTCTCTTCCCTGCCCTTACGCCATGGTCACCCCAGCACCTGCTCGTCACCATTTCCCCCATTGCTGGCCGTTAATTTCATCCGTCCATCGTGGGGTTGTGACAGCTGGGAGGTCGGTATCGTAAAGAGAAGTGATTGAACGGTGGGGAAGGAGAGTAGCAAGAGGCAGTGGCATTGTTGGGGGTGATGCAACTAGATTCCGAGACGGGTCTTGCGCCAGTGCCTCCGCTTCGCGTTGTAGCTGTGGGAATAATCGTGTTAGTCAGGAGTTTTCTTGCCTTCAGGCAGTGCCACCTATGTATGCACTATCCAAGAGTCCCAATCATCACGGCTGATACCGTGCAGTGCAGTGCACCCGCGCAGCATGGCATCATGGGATGAGGTTGTCGCGGGATATTCAATCGTACCGGATGGTGTTGCCCGTTCGGAGGCGAATCCACTGGGGGATAGGACGGTTCTGCTTCTTCGCCTTGGCGAGCTTCTGCTTCGTGCGGAAAGACTTGTGGCTCTGTGGAAGGTGGTCATGACCCGTCAGCGCCGTGCTCTCTCACAAAGATGGTCAAGTTTTCCCTGTTTTCCCATGATCGCTTTTCTGCCAGGTCCAGCTCTTGCATCTCGCGTATTCGTGTGTTGATTGAGATCGCGATAGAATCCTCTCCCTATCTATGATTATCATCCCATCGGCGTTACGTACCGGCATTTTGACTGATTGTCGTCGATGTCGAGTGGGTGGTTGTTCGTCTTCGTTGGTCGATTGGAGGGGGGAGGGTCCAGTTCAGTGGGCGTCGAGTTACGCCTGGAGGGGATTAATTTTTGAAGTGGTGCAGTCACGTGCAAGGAAAATGTGGAGCAGCCGGCCTGGCGGCTCGGGCAGGCAGGATGACTGATCGATTTGACTGGGCCTGGCCGGGCATTGAGGCTGGGCAGGCTAGTCCGGGTCGATGGGGCGGGCAAAAAGAGGCCTGTACTCCGTCCACTTGTATGCGGCAGAGCCGATGGACGGTCCAGGACTGGCCCTGGGTTTTTGGAGTTGGAGCCAGCTGGAAGAGGAGCCCGATGCTTGTCGGCGGCAGCCATCCGAGCCACGCAGTACACTAACAGCCCGCGCCTCTGATGCAACCATTGTGCCAAGCCTGGAAGCGAGTTACCAGCGCATTATCTCGAAACTTTTCTATCGGAAATCAACCCATCTGGTGACTTTCCTCCTGTCCATACTCTCTTCACACACACCACCGTACCAGCATACCCGGCGAACCCCCTGCATCAAACACTTGTCCCGGAACCGTTGCCTTTTACTTCCGCAAACGGTGAAACGTCAACCTGGCGCAAACGACAACGTGCCCGAACCGTGGCCCCGAACCTCTAGAGAACACACGGCCACACCTGCAGCGCGCAGCACACTGTTGGTTCCCAAACGGCCTTCTTGGAGGAGCGTAAGCGAACATGGGCCAAGGGATGTCATGGCTGTCCAACCTTCTGTGGGCAAAGAAGGAAATTAGGATATTGATCTTGGGTTTGGTACGGGCTGCATGTGCCAGAGAGCCCAAGTCCGTCTTTGCTGATGCTTTCGATCCAGGACAATGCTGGCAAAACGACTCTTCTTTACAGGCTCAAAGTGCGAGACCCGCTTGGCTCCTACTTCCCAGCCGGACTGGCACCCTGCTGACACGCAGAACAGATAGGCGAGGTTGTCACAACGATCCCAACAATCGGTTTCAATGTTGAATCCGTCACATACAAGAACCTGAATTTTAATGTTTGGGTACGCCTCCTCCTCCCCCTCCCCACCGGAATCGGCCGTCAGAGCGGGCTGGCTGACGCTTGCGACAGGATCTCGGCGGCCAAACGAGCATCAGGCCCTATTGGAGGTGCTACTACGCGAACACAGCAGCCGTCATCTTCGTGGTGGACTCCACCGACATAGAGCGCCTACAAACAGCAGCGGACGAGCTGGCAGCCATGCTTAATGAGGAGGAGCTAAAGGACGCCGCGCTGCTGGTGTTCGCGAACAAGCAGGACCAGCCAGGGGCAAAAGGGGCGGGCGACATCTCACAGGCGCTGCGGCTCGGAGAGCTTAGGGACAGGAATTGGAGCATCATGGCGTGTTCAGCGGTTGACGGCAGTGGTGTGACTGAGGGTATGGATTGGTTGGTGGTAAGTTGGACAACCCCCAGCACCTACCTCAGAGAGGGCATTTGCGCTGACCAGAACAGCAAACCGTCTCCCAAGAGTAAGCGGGCGAGGAGGCACGCGACAGTGCTCGAGACCCGGCCTCCATCGGCCTCACTTGCTTGGTTGCCTCCCTGCGGGCGGTTGACAGTCTGGCAACATCTGACCTTAGCAACGGCGTTCATCAGGCGGGCGAGAGTGCACTGTAGGTTGGAACAGCATGTACATATAAAGCTTATGCGATAATACGGTTTAATGAATACAGACGCGAGATCGTTCCTTTAGGTCACGGCGACGGTGTCCACAACAGCGACTGCGCAGGGGTTGAGAGGGCGGCCGAACACGGCGGCCAAGAGGAGAGACATAGCAACCACTACTGCAGCCTGCTGCAGGGGCATAACATGCTGAATACCGAACAGTCGGGATCAGCAGCTTCCAACACCTTTGTGGTAGAGGGGTATAGAGCCCAGATGTCGGGCTTGCGTGGGCAGTGACGTGAGGAATCCGTCAAATATGCCATCACCAACCAGGAGACGGCGGGTAATGGTCAGCATTCAAACGAATGTTATGTATGGCTGGCTCTGACGAGGCCGGCGCATGGGAGAACGAGGAGGGTGACCTGCGTTCAACTTGATTCAATACTGCTCACACGGATGGAGTCTGCCTGCGCCTCTTGTGTGCTCACCGTGTGTCGTGGTGCAACTCCTGCAGCGTGCGAAACTCAAGTGATGGATACGTGCCAGGCCTGACAAAGAGCCTGAGCTTTGAAGGGACATGTCTTATCATTGTACTCGCCCCCTGTATAGCTGCTTGATTCTGCGTTAGTGGCTGTTTGTAATTGCATAGTACAACTGGCTTTTCAGCCTGGTGGAACAGTCGCCTCTGGTGATTCGCCTGGTCTCATGATACTCATATACACTGAAGCGTCAGGTCCTAAGCCTATTTCTCCCAGCCAGCTATTCGGTGACTTAATAAATACGTACATGACTGCGGAGGAAGGGGGCTCTTGTCATCGCAACCAGTGACTTGAAGATCGATCGTCCAACTGCCAGACCGCTCAACCCTCCTCGTGGCTGCTCGAGACTCGTCAGCGTTGAGGACCCGGCCAAGAAAGCTCAGAAGAGCAATACGTTCGGAAAAGTGGCAACCGGTGGGTTTTTTTTTTTGGTTTTTTTTTTAATTTTTTTTTTGGTGGTTTTTTTGGCTGAATCAGATCCACACAGCACGCAAGTCCCAAGAACTCCCATCCAGACCTGTGCCGTACGTATTCCAATATCTACCCACTCATTGGTCTGCGGCCCACAGAATCTCGGCATCCTCACGGTCAAAGCGTACAGACGGAAAGCTGCAGCATGGGTATCCATATGCACCGGGCCGATGTAGAAGTCAATGGCGGGGATATGTATATATCAATGTCTATGTGAATATTTCCTTCGCCACTTAGCTGGTCATTTCGTCTCCCAATTCCGTTGCCTTGCTCTCCAGCAGGAAACATTCCTTGAACCCCCAGCACTTGTCTGGTATCACACTTCTAGTACATAAGTGGACCAATCTTAGCATCTGTGAAGAGATCTGCCGGACAAGCTCCTCCTGTGGAACAAGATGGTCGCCGACGATAAGCCAACATACCGCTACGGCGAGAAGCCAGTCTATACCACCTCCAATGGCTGTCCTGTTGAAAACCCATCCAGCTGGCAACGGCTCGGTCAGAAGCCAGGCCCCCTCCTGCTGCAGGACTTCCACCTCATCGACCTGCTGGCTCACTTCGACCGTGAGCGCATTCCTGAGCGCGTTGTTCATGCCAAGGGTGCCGGTGCCTATGGCGAGTTCGAGGTCACACACGACGTCAGCGATATCTGCTCCATTGATATGCTGAATGGGGTTGGCAAGAAGACGCCGCTGGTGGCTCGTTTCTCAACCGTTGGAGGCGAGAAGGGTTCCGCTGATTCTGCCCGTGACCCACGAGGTAAGAATTCCCTGACATGGACACTTTCCCCAACCCAGCAGGCCACTGACATGGTCAAGGTTTCTCACTCAAGTTCTACACCCAGGAGGGCAACTGGGACTGGGTGTTCAACAACACCCCAGTCTTCTTCCTCCGCGATCCTACCAACTTCCCCCTGTTCATTCACACTCAGAAGCGCAATCCCCAGACCAACCTCAAGGATGCCACAATGTTCTGGGACTACCTGAGCACGCACCAGGAGGCCGTCCACCAGGTGATGCACCTCTTCTCAGACCGGGGAACGCCATACTCGTACAGGCATATGAACGGCTACTCCGGGCACACCTTCAAGTGGACCAAGCCGGACGGCTCCTTCGTCTATGTGCAGGTCCACTGCAAGACGGACCAGGGCAGCAAGACGTTCAACAACGAGGAGGCGGCACAGATGTCGGCCGACAACCCCGACTGGCACACGCAGGACCTGTTCGAGGCCATCGAGCGGGGCGAGCACCCCAGCTGGACCGTGTACGTGCAGGTCCTCAGCCCGGAGCAGGCGCAGCGCTTCCGCTGGAACATCTTGGACCTGACCAAGGTCTGGCCGCAGGGCGAGGTGCCCCTCCGGCCAGTGGGCCGCTTCACGCTCAACCGCAACCCGCAGAACTACTTCGCCGAGATCGAGCAGGCGGCGTTCGCGCCCTCGCACCTCGTGCCCGGGGTCGAGCCCTCGGCGGACCCGGTCCTGCAGTCGCGGCTCTTCTCGTACCCGGACACGCACCGCCACCGCCTCGGCGTCAACTACCAGCAGATCCCCGTCAACAGGCCGCTGCGCGCCTTCAACCCCTACCAGCGCGACGGGGCCATGGCCGTTGACGGCAACTACGGCGCGAACCCCAACTACCCGTCCACCTACCGGCCGCTCACGCACCGGCCCGTGAGCCCGACCTCGGCGCACGAGGAGTGGCAGGGCAGGGCCGTGACGGGCGTCTTCTCGGACGTGGGGCCCGACGACTACGCCCAGGCCGAGGGGCTGTGGGAGGTCCTCGGCCGCACGCCCGGCCAGCAGGACAACCTTGTGCACAACGTCTCGGTGCACCTGTGCGGGGCGCGCCAGGACACGCGGGAGCGGACGTACGGCATGTTTGCCAAGGTTAACGCCGAGCTTGGGCGGAGGATCCGGGAGGCGACCGAGGAGGAGGTAGGCACGAGTTCCAAACCTTTACTTTGCGCTTGGTCGCGCCCCCCTCTCTCCCTCTCTTGTGTGAAATCGGCTGACATCCAGGGGGTTGCTTGTCTAGGTTAAGGAGAGCGGCACGGCCAAGTCGAAGCTGTAAGGCCCCATGGGTCCGGTTGGTGTCGTGTTGGGTACTGCCCGGCGTGAGCGGCGAGGAAGGAAGAGACTCCAGGGAGGCCTCCAGGAGTGAAGCGCATGTGCCCAAGAAGCACCAGCATCTAGGCGCGTACCTGAAGGGGCACCCGTGGGGACCAAAAGCCTGTTTGCGGTATTTTGAGAGTTGCCATGAATGGCCACCGCAACTTTGGCGATGACGGCAATGGGGACCTGAATATGAAGATGCGCAGGCCGTGCCAGACAACCAGTAGGCGAGAGAGCTTTGAAAAGTGGGACCTGGGCTGGCTCAGATCCTGAGAGTAGATGAGACGTGGTTTTTTTTGGGGGGGTGTGGTGGTGTTGAGATGCACTTTCATGCCCGTCGAGAGGCGCCAAATAGAGTTTACGCTTGTTGCGTATCGAAATTACACCATACTATACTACATGGCTTGTGGGCTTCAATGTTGCTTTGGCGCGGAGTAGGTTGGGCCACCGAGCAACATGCCAAACTCAGCGCGCTTGGGTCCCTGCAGCTGGCTTTCAATGTCTGGCGTGATGGCTTTCGCGGGAGTGGAGGCCTCATTTATAGTGTACATGGTGGCTCTGCTATGAAGCAAAGGAGCAGAAAGCGGAGCTCTCACCGAAGCATGCAGGATCTATGCGCCATCCATATCTAAACAATTCCACGTGCTACTCTTCATCTATGTAGGTAGACGATGTTGTACAACTCTATCACGGCTCGGTGTCTCCTTCACCGGGGGTATCCTTCACCTCGTCTCACGCCGTACCTAGTCGATTATACCACTACTACCAAAGCCGGTCGGTCATCCATCTCTTATTCATCAACTCGGCTTAGACGTTCTGAGCGACCTCCTCGGCGCCGAGACAGCAGCAGATTGATTCGAGGGCGCAGCATCCGGCGCAGCAGCAGCAGCACTGTTCAGGTAGCAGGATGATTAGCCTGCATGTTCCCTCCTGTCTTGGTGGGTGGTTCAGGGGTTAAAAAAAGCTGGGGTGGTCTGTGTGAAAGACTCACATCCTCCATGACGCCACCTCCACGGAGGGACATTGACATTGGCTCCTGGGCCTTCTGTATAATTGGAGCTCAGTCAGCAATCCGGAATGATTTATATTATTCATATGGCAGGAGGGGGGGGGGTAGGGAGCTGGACGATCAGCGCACTGGCAGACTGCCAAGAGCTGTCAGGGGCTGGGTGCCAAGACGGGAGGATGGCCAAGAGGCCAAGAGAAAGACAGAAGCTTGGCCCCCTCCTGCTGGGACATGATGTGGAACAGTACGTACGGGCTGCTCGGTTGTCTGGGGCTGGGCCACCATGTTGGTGTTCATCTGAGGCATCTCCATTGACTCGGCAGGCATTTTGATATTGGGATGGTGGTTGGACTGGTGAGAGAACAAAGGCAATGTTTTACGATGCAACGACGGCAGAGCAGACAGACGGTCAGAGACTGGCGATTACACTTGACTTGGAGGGAAAGTCGTCAGGACGAGGGGAGGGAAGAGAGGAGCCGCCACCCTTAAATGGCTCTCGACACGCTCACCCGAAGCCCCAGGCACGTCCTGCTTCGATGCGCTGCGCTCAGGGTCCATGCAAGGTTTCAGCTAGGTCAGCGCAGGGGTGACTGGGATCACCATTGAAGACGGGGGACCACAAAGACTGCTGCGGCATACGCTTCACGGAAAAGGGGGGGGGGGTGCTGTCGACGAATTAGAGTCTGGACATGGTGAGCTGGCAGCCCATACAAGTCACTTAGTCAGTCAGCTAGCTCGTCGGAAATCTGGAACCAGGCAGGTCATGGCGGTTCGGGTATTGGGGACGATGCGAGGGCTGTGTCTATTAGTACATAGCCAGGTAGCCAACGAAGCCGGGCTGTGCCTGTACTTGCTGCGTGTATGTACACAGTACTGTACTGCACAATGTCCTCTGCCATCGGAGCCTGATCCCCGGTCGGCGACGTGCCTGGTGGTCAGTTGAGGGTGTGAGGGTCACATCACACCACACCGTATGAAGCGGAATGGATGCTCGCGGGCCCACCGAAGTCGCACTTTACGGGTAGTCTATGCACATTGTCTCACTCAGCAGTGTCGTGGCCGAAATGATCAATGCTACACGAGACTAATACCATACATAGTAAGAAGCCGGGCCTCAAGATGTGAGTGGCCATCATGCTCGCCATGCCCCCCCCGTTCCTGGCATCAAAGCTTGACCTCAACGGCTGCCTCAAGCCTAAGCCACCGCCTCAGCCCCCGGGGCGCTCAGGCGCCCGCAGCGGACTAGCCTCCCACTCCTGGGCCACCGAATGCTTCCTCTCCGCCCCAGGTCATGCCTGATGCCCTCCCTCCCTCGTGCGAGTACGCTGCAGCCAATGGTGCCGGCAGGCTTTGGACCTGAGAGCTGCGGATTCGGCCGTCGAGTTGGTGGGCCCTGCCCGCGGGCCGCCCTGCGCCAGTCCGCCCGGCCTCGTTCCTATTACGGATTATTAGTGTATTGATTTAGCCACAGCAGGCATCGTGAAGAGACGCGTTTCATCCCGCGGCTGCATCACCCGACCCCGCTGCCGCAGACCTGCATGCAGGACCACCACCCAGGCCATCGCTCGTTCCTGACGAATCCTCCTGGCCACCATCCCTGTGGCATTATCCCTTTTTGTCTTTTTTTGTTTCCTCATCTCGCTCCCTCCACTCTCCCAAGCGCGTGACGTGCTGGCCAAGCTTTGAAGCCGGACCGTTCGTTGTCTTGGGCTCCGCCCTCTTTTATTTTCCCCCAGCTTGGCATGCATTGGATGAAGAAGAGGGATGGGGATGACTGCCCCCTACACCCCATGTGTCTACATGGTGCCGCGCCAATATATCCCGTGCCAGGGATGCAGAGACACGACATCTCGACCAGCCAGCTTCCTTCAGCACGCAGACGAACAAATCTGTGCTGTGGAACTTTCCATTCGGTAAATCCCTCTCCTCTCTACTAGGGCTGTATGGATCGCAGCGTATAGCCCAGCCCAGTCCCGCTCCGAGAGCCGTCTCTACCTTGCTTTCAAAACCGCCAAGCTACCCGCTCATTCTTGTTTCTTCCCATGGTAATCGCACGAGTGTGCGAGGCCTCGGCCGGCCGGCCGGGCATTCTCCTCGCCCATCCTCAACCCGTTTGCCGGCCTCAGGCTCAATCAATGACCCAGGCCCCGGAGACAGCTGGGAACATGGACCGGGATTGGACAACATGCCCCAGTTCATCCTTGGCGCACCTGGTCGCCGTTCAAGAAACCGCACGCAACCTGTTTCCAACCCGGGGTGTAGCAAGGCCGGCTACTGGACTATGGCTCGTGCTCTGGGGCGGTTCCAGTGCTCGCTGCTGTTTCGCAAACAGGTTGATCCCCAGGCAGGGCCTCAGGCCGCTGGCCTCGCGCTGAGAACATGGCCACATTAGCAAAACTAGATAATGTCAATGTGACTATAAGCGGAGAGGCGCTCGCTACTGTACAACAATTCTAGGAGCAACGCTGGACCAGCTTCTTCGATACTGTTGTTTTTTGTACCATGCCTAGAGAGATCCCTACGACCCAGCCGAGCACGGCGCTCGTGCCAGCTGCACAGAATCCAACCACCATGGCATTGAAAACGCAACAGCCCGGGGTTCAGCTGGCTCTTGTCCCTGTCCTCATTGTTTCCGCCGATCAGCTTGAGCAATATGCGAAGTCCTTAGTGCAGGCACAGCCTTCTCAACTACACAATCCGACGGGCACCCAGAAGACACGGGCTGCTCAAGCACCAAATCTACCCAACATACAGTTTAACAGCATCATACAAATTAACACCAACCAAGCGCCGACGGCTTTAAATCAAGGAGGTGGGGCAGGCCCACAAGTCAGATTCCCTCCAGTCAGTCAGACGACCCTACCGGCGGGTCCAACAATCGAGAACAGGCCTCACGCCGTGGAAAATTCGCTCAAGGTTCCAAGTTCGACTCCAGCAAACCAGCAAAGGCGTCAGATTGGCCGCGCACACGAAATGAACAAACCTCCGCTTTCCCCAGTCCAGAACAGTCCCGGCCAGGATAAACCGAAAGATCCGAGAACCAAGGCAGCCCCTGGCAAGAGACCCGACACCGATCAAGAGTCCCCGTCAAATGCTCAGAATCAAAGAAAGTATCTTGAGACACAGGGTGTTCCAGTAACTCGAGCCCAAAGCCAAGACGATCGGGATGTCTCTGGGCGCTCATTTCGCTCAGCCATCAGGACGATCACCAAGTTGGGCAATAATAATCACAACCATAGAGTCCCTTCTCAGAAAGGGGACAAGGTGGCTACCCCTCCGATTACTGTGGATGCTTCAGACAGGAAAAGAAGCCGTCCAAGAAGAATCGATAATGTCCCAGCGGCTCGGGTAGCTGGCAAGCCACCACGCCAGACAGATAGACAGACAGCCGTACCCCTTGGTGACCACGATCGAACTGAATCTAGCACTCATACAGCTCGTGATAGGGCGGACCTCAAACCTCAAGACGTAACGAATCCACATCAAGACCGGGACGAGACTCGTGGTGAAGTTCCAGGAAGTACAGCCGTGAGAAATTCGACAGAGGGGACTGGGGCTGGGCCTGGACACCCGAAAGTACTCAAGGAAAATGATATACGAAATCGTAAGTAAATTTTGCAGGAGGGGTAAATGCATAAATTGAGCTGACGATATCATGCTTGATAAAAGACCTTCTGGGGCTCAATTCCCTACTTGGGAAAGGAAAAAAGAAGCTCGGGGGTAAAACCGTCAAGCTGGTCTTGATCGGCAAAGCCTCGGCGGAAATGATGGGACTGGAGACCACCGAAAAGGTCTACCATATCGACGTGATGCTTGATATGCGGCTTCAAAAGGACCACCTGGACTATATCCGTCAGTGCATGAGCGGGGTCTTTAGAGAATTCGACGCGCTGGACCAGGACACCAAGAATAAGACGCCCAAGTCATTCTTTGGTAATAAAGAACAACGGGCCGCGGTGTTCGATCAAGTTTCCCGGAGTGGGCAGTGCGTGACCGAACACATGGAGCACCTAAAGGTGTACGTCATGGACAAGAAACTTGCGCTCGAGTTTGAGCGACGCCGCTGCGAGAGACTGGGCGACAATGATGAATGCGCTAGGAGCGCCAAGAGCACCAGCATGAACATCATCAAAGCCCTCCGGACGGGACCTGATCCGAAGTACTCCGGGTCCCTGAGCGACGAGAGCTGCAGGAAGCTAAGCACATGAGGACTGGCGCCTTGATCCCTGAGGCGTCAGTAAAGGAGCTTTTCCGAAACCCCGATTATACTTGAGATTCCGAAGAGAGCGGCCCGGTGGATGAAGAGATAAGCAAGACGAACGGGTTTCATTCCTGTAAGAAGCTCCAAGTCCTCATCTCGGAGGGCGGGATTTCTATACGCAACGACAAATATTAATGACAAAGTCCTTATCAATTATACGTGATCTGATAGCATCAAATATCAACTAGTGGGAATATGACAGTGGTATCTGGTGAGCCGTATATAGTGGAGAGAGGATGCGACCTCAAGTGCTTTCTCTAAGCTTCTGGATGTTCACTTTTTTTTATCCACACCCAGACACAACATCCTATAGGCTTACATGATTGGCACATGCAGCCTACGCTATGTTGATTGATATTTATGCAAGTCAAGCTCTTTGATCATAGCTTTAAAGGGCAAAGTTATTACTGATCGATCTACAATAAATAATCACGCTCAGAATAGTGAACACACACACAACGCGATCCCTAGGGTCAATACCAACTACTTTCAACCTTTGTAGTCAGTTCTAACTGACAGTAGACCCTCAGCCATGGACACCATCTCAGAATGTATTGACTAATACTTCGATCACCACATATCATGCAGCCCTCAATGCCGTTTACCGGAGATGCATCTAGGTACCAACAGCCTAGAGCTGAGTTCCACCCTGAAGGGTCCATGGTTCTTGAGCATGGCCATAACACCGGGTAGCTTTTAGGCGCTACACCGGGTAATGCTCCTTGATCCCGTTTTCGTCGTCCAACTTTTAAGGAGCCCAGTCAGTCACCGATAATTCTTGTCTCTGTTTCTGGAGCGTGGTCTGAGGTGAATTGTACGGGGCCTCGATCTGAAGGCTGGTGATATTTGGATTGCACCTTGAGCAGCGAATCTCCCTTGGATTCCAATATCAGATAGTCGCATTTGCAACTCTGCGGGTGGCGCTCTTGGCAGCTTGGTGTTGACGACCCTAGCGCTGAGTTGCTCGGGAGGTTATTGCTTCACTGGCTCCCGGATCATGATGCAGAGTTTGTAGACGCCATGACGGTCCTTGGTCAGCTTGTCCAGGTCGAACTCAACACTGTCAACCTCGCGGAAGCCCAGCCTCTCATAAACGGGCTTTCCAGCGGGCGTGGCTTCGAGGTAGGTTTTGACACCCTCTCGGTCGGCGATCTGCAGCATGGGAAGTATCAGGGCCTTGGCGGCGCCCCGTCTGAGATACTTCGTCGAGGTCGCAATCAGTGAGAGGCCTGGTGGCAGTTAGTCATGTATCAACCTTCCCCCGCCACTGTTGGGGCCAGGGAAAGCCTCGCTGCTTACCCAACATATCATCACCCATCCACCTCGAAGACATCCTGCTTAGCTCGCCGAAGAAACCCCGGCAGAGCTCCGGGTCCGCGCCCCTGGGGGTGTCCAAGGACGCGGGCGACGAAGAAGGCTGCGGTGCATCGCTGCCACCAGCAAGAGGAGCCGGCACCTCGCCGTTGGCCTCAACCTCGCCGTCGCCCTCCACCAGCCTCGAGACGTCCGCCCCCAACCCGTCGCCATCAGCGTCGCCCCCGCCCACCCATTCGCCAAACGCACTGGACCCGCGTGGCACATCCCAGCGCGCAAAAGACACAATGTCCCCGGTCCGGGAGTCAACGACCTTGAAGTGGCGCACAGACTTGTCGTGCATCTTCCTGCGGATCCGGCGCGCCATCCACTCCATCATGGCGGCTGTGTCGGCAGACCACCAGTACGTATTGCCCGGGTCGGTCTGGAACGCGGCGTGGTAGACCTCGGCGATGCGCTCCACATCAGCCTCCGTGGTGCGGGACATGGTGAAGTCCGCGGGGAGGAGACCCGGCGGGATGTTGAAGGGGAGGGCCATGGCTGACAGTATTGCCTGTGCTTGGACGAGCTGGCTATCTATGCTTCTGCGGACGCGGTGTGGCTCAGCAGTGCCGGGGATGTCTGTGTGTATATAAGGGCTGGGGAGCACTGTGAAGGCCGTGCTGCCGGCGATGCGAGGGTGGTAGGGGGGAAATAGGGAAGATACATGCTTCTGCGCTGTATATCGTCTGCGAAATATCTAGTATCACCGGAGCCGCAGGTATGTGACATGCGGCACGGTTGGACCCGCTGACCCGATGACTCCTCGCCGGGGAAGTTAGGAAGCCGGATGACGCGAGTCGGGAGGGCTACTGAAGTTGACGTGGATCGTTTCGGAGGTGGCAACACTGCAAAAAATCCATCGGTGGGTCCGCAGTAGATGCATCAAGAAGCCATTAAGCGTGAAACTCGGCAAGAGAGCACGTATTAGTCTGGGATGTACCCCGCTTTGGGACAGGCCTATGAGTGGATTCACGACCATTGGGGTTCATGCGGAGGGGAATCTCGTCCAGGTATTTACAGCTCTAACCATAAAACTTTTTGTAGAGGTTACCCGAGGTATATACATTGACTTTCCTTTCCTAAACTAAGTACATTGATACAGGGTGGATTACATGCCTGGTGGCGGAGGTCGTCTTATTACCTCAAAGCCTTTGCTGGAGGCCGCCGTGTTATTATGCCCCCGTTTTATATATCGTCCAAAAGCCTTGCGAGATGCTTGCCATGAAGACTGAGTATCGTCAACCGCGGTGTCATCGTTGTGCTTGCCCACTTCTCCCTGAGGGCGACCTCCATAGTACAGATCCGACTCGCGAAACGAATAGTCATCCCACCGCGGGCCCAAGGCTTCTGTGCGTTTAAATTCGGCTGGCTTCCCGGGAATTCTCTCGTTGTCTGATGGCCGATAGTCGTCTAGCACGGACGGGCTTGAACACATCGCCTGGCTAAGAGGCACAGAATCGTCGATAGCTGGCGATGGCGGCTCACGGAGAGCATCGAAGCTCTCACTCGTAGTCAAACTCGAGAACTTATCATCACTGACACCGGACTCCCGAGCCCCCCCCGAGCGAGTGGACCATGTATGGGATGTAGATCTAGGAGGCCTGTAGAATCCGTTAGAGTCGGCAGACTGGATGCTGTACCGAGGCGGGCGTAATCTATGGGCGCTGTAGAAGCTCGCTTGGGTCTCGATGGACGAGCCTGGCGGCTGGGCGTTGTCGTCGGGTGTGCTGCATGTGGCGTTGGACACGTCGATACGAGGAGTAGCACACATGCGACTCCTTGACGGTTGCCGTCGTTCGAGCTGTTGTAGACCATAGGCCTTGAGGCAGTTAGCAAACTCATCCGACATCGCCTTAAACGCAGTTCGGGCACCACTTACATCTGGGCATTCCTCATTGATCCATGTCTTGACAAGTGACACAAGATCCCATACGCCTTGTAGAAGGAATCCAAAGACAAGTATGCATGCGTGTAACAACAGGATAGCGTAACCAACCAAGTATCGGGCTCTATCGGATGCCACTCCAGGAATGAACGTGACCATTGCTAACAAGACGGTGAGCCTGGCAACGGCAGTGATGGTACCCAGGGAAAAGGTGGGATATGCCTGCAGTGCAGCTATGAAGATGATCATTATGACCTCGCAGGCTGCCAGAGTCACTAGCTGAGCGAGCCCAGAAAACTGTAGGCCACCAATGGCGATGCCGCGGATAAGGTTAAGAATGAACAGCATGCGCACAAAGAGGGAGTCGGCTTGTTGTCCTCCACCCGCCAATCGCGAATACTGTTTGTCTCGATTGAAAAGCAGGACACCGAGGCTGGGCGTCGGGAGAGAACGGAAGAGCCACGTCAGAGAGACGATGGCTACGAAGATCAAGAGCGAAGCCAAGACCGTGTGGTATAGAGGGAGCCATGAAGCTTGTATCAACTGGTAAGTGGAAAGAGAAATGAGAGGGACAATAAAATAGGACAAGGCAACCTGGAGCACCTGTCTGCCGGTCTGTTGAAGCCTGGCTGACCAGGAAACTGGGGCCGCTGGCCTTCGAATCCGCTGGAAAAACCAGTATGCCTCAATCAGGAACGCGCTGATGATCAAGACGATAGTGAAGAGGAATACCATGTTTAACCAGGTTCCCAATGTGGCGGGGGCGCCCACGATCTGGGTCATCGTCTCCAGCCCAAATGTGCCCCCATAAGTGCCGTTCCTCTCGTAAATCCCATCGGATATGCTTGAATAGTCGGCATGTCCATACTTCAGAATCCCGCCGCTGAACAGTGACGACCAGGACAGGAGGCCGGCCACGGGAATCATGAACCCAGGATAGAAGAGACTAGTCCAGGATTAAGAGTCAGCTTTTGAAGAAGCAAGAAAGAAGCTTGATTTAAAGACAACGTGGAACCGGCCACAGTGTGGCCATGACTTTCGAGACATGGGCTCCAGCGAGGTGGTTGTTATTCCCAAGCAGGTAAGAAAAGGCTCTGGAAGCTGACCTGAGACTTGCGCCGAGAAAGATGTGCTGCAGATACTGGATGCAGTCCCCGACGTTGGGGAGGACGGGCTGCGGATGTGGCGCGTCTTCATCCTCGTCCCCATCCCTGTCGCCAGCACTCAGGCGCGGTAAATGGCCATCGTTCTCTTCTGGGGGCGGCAGGTTCACCAAGGTGCGGATCGTGCCGACAACCAAGACAAAGAGGAAAATCACCAGCGGCAAGTGCCGTAACATGGAACTCCAGAGCGGGGGGGGTGCCGGGGTAATGTGAGAGCGGAGACAAGCTCGTTCCTCCAAGTTAGCATCATATAAGCGGACTGTAGTCTTTACGGTCGAAACCGGTGGGAACTTTTGCATGCTCTGGTCGAAAGAGGCATACAGCAAGGCCTTATCCTCGTAGTAGTCTGATGGGCGGCACTCCGATATGTTGAGCTGAGCGTAGAGCGTCGGCCTTCCAATGGTCTCGAGTTCAATGGTCCCCCTGACCAGCTCCTTGGCCCATCGCGCGCAGTCCTCCTGAGCCAGAAGAGTCGAGGTGTTGAGTGCCATCCTCACGTCGGTTCCCTCTCCAGGCTCCAGCCTTGCCTGCACCGCCGTGTATGGAAGAGGGGCCGTGCCCTCGGCTTTCCGGGCATTATCGCAGCGCTGCTTCGGCACAAAGGTGCAGGTGGCCGCATGTACTGTTACGGAAGCGGCCAGACAAGACAGAAATTTCATCGTTGCCTGGCGAAATCGGGGGGGGGGGTTGGCGCTGCCTCCGAAGTTGAGTTGTGGGATGGGAAGACATCTGTGTCGGTTCAGGTGGCGAGTGCGAAAAGACTGGTCCACCCCCGGCCGATCCAAGCAGTCTCCACTCCCCTGTACTGCTTGGCAGGGGTCCGTCCTTTTCTTAGCCCCTTGGTTGGAGTCTTGACACCTGCAAGGCTTGGGATTGTATGAGGTATCACGAATCAGGGGCTCGCTGGCGCTTCTCAAAGGCTGAAACGCCCTGGTGCTGGTTGCAAACATATCGAGGTACGGGTATTATTCAGCGGAGCGGGTCGTAGACCGAGCTTGCGAGGGATGCGACCCGCGTAGCGTTCTTAAACCAGTTAATTCACCCGAAAGTTATCTCAACGTGGATTGGTCCATTGAGGATTCTCAAAGCTAGATTGGTCAGTTTAGATGTACCTCTAGAAGTATTTAGCCGAAGAGTGGGGACTATTGTTGAAAATGGAGCTAATTAGGTAAGCGGCCCTCTTCGTGAGGCCCTCCTTATTAAGGCCCTCTTCGTTGAGGCTCTCTCCCTCTCCGTCGAGGCCCTTTTCGCCGAGGCCCTCTCCCTCTTCGTGAGGCCCTCTTCGCCGCCCTCTTCGCCAGGGCCCCTCAGGCTTCGCCTAAGGTAGGGTAAGTAAGCTTCGATCTCCGCCCCGCTCCGCTGATCCCTTGGCCGCTAGAGATTGACGATTAGTCTAGGGCTGGCAATTCAACTAGCGGCCCACGGTCTATTTTCTGTACTAGGGGAGAAGTGGGACAGAGTTGAAATTTGAAAGTTGGACCTTTGGGAGTCCTCATTCGCCTCAGGAATGACGTGCGGTGTTTCTGAGGTCTTGACATAAGAGCATCTAGGTATCAAACTCGTCTCCTACGCGTCTGGTTGCCAGGCCATAGCAGACCACAAATGACGGCCTCGGGTTGGCAACTTAAAACCCAGCGATCTACCAAGATGTTGAACATGCGTATGATTAATCATGCTCATCTTGATATGAGTCTTTTCTTGATAGGACTCGAATCCACACTTGTGTCCCACATCCCGACACGGGGTTGAAACCAACAGGCTTACTGCGTAGGTTTTGTGCTTTTCCAATGGTGGCCAAGAGGCTCAGGGCTCCGTAGTCGACGATGCCAGGGCGGGCATGCGGTTCGCCGAGGCGTGAGCAAGGCCCGCTAGGTTTCGCAGCCGTGTGTTCAGTCTGCCCTTTCCCCAGTAAGCAGGCATTCCAGCCCGTGGCCCGGAGTGACACAGACTCCAGGAAGCGCTGCAGTGGTGGCGCCCTCAGCTGGTCTGGCCTCAGATAGCTGGCTGCCTGGTGTTTAGCCTGCAGGTGTGGGTATCTGTGTTGCTGTGGTGTTTTCTGGCTGCCTTGTTCGCGCTGCTTGCTCTCGGCACCCTGCAGCGTCTCGACGCCACAAGTTTGGCCGACGCACGAGGTGAATGGCTGGCCCACACTGGGTCGGCCCATTTCTGGCCCCCCAAGGTCTCAGCCATGGGCTGATGCTACCAAGCAGCCAAGCAGCGTGGCCGAGAGACGTGCAGGCAGACCCAGCTAAATCACCCCCGGCGCTCGAGTTGCTGGCGCTTTGGCCTCATATATTGATGTGTTGGCTTTGTCTTGTTCACCTGAGCCGTGATCCACGCCAGATGCGCACTAGCAGAAGGGGCCCTCACGGCGGGGACACGGCGTGGGAGTCAGCGTGATCGAGACGGAGAATGTGACGGAGCACAGGCGACAAGGACCAACTGTCTCTCGGCCGGTCAATGCTAGCTAGGCTGGTTGAGCTTTTGCATCGTGGTATCTGTGCTGGCAGGTGGTGTAGATGCGTGGAAGAGACCCCCAGCCAGGCACAACCCTACCCATACCAATTACCACATGGGGACTCACCCCCCCCACACCCTTCTTCTCTTCTGCTTGCACCAGCTCTTGGTCTGGGCTCACCCTTCAGCCCTACCAAGACACAGGAAATGCGTCTTGGCTGTCGTATGGGGCCACCTGCCACCCTGTTGTCGTCGACAATGTACCTAGGTATATATAGTGTAGCGTAGGACTGCCGGCTGGCGACAGGGATGTGCATCCTCGTCTGGAATCCATGTTTATCCTTGCACATCCTATCCTATCCTGTCCTGTCCAGCCTGCCAGCCTAGCCAGGCAGTCACTCTCCTCTGCTGCCATGAGGAAAATGCCTCTGACATAGCTCCCGCCCTTGGCCATTCTGGCCCTTGATAAGAGGACCTCATCCCCATGAGCAGGGGGTCAAGCTAGCAGGACAGCCAGCTCTTAGTCCTCCTCCATTTTACATCCCTATAGCACCTCCCGAACTATACCTTGCCCTTCTCCTTTCTTTGCCTACCTATGACCTCAACTGGCTCCCATCATCCTCAAACAGCTTCTGTGAGGCTATCACGCCCTGCCTATCACCGAGCAGCCGTGAGAAGCAGGGAGAACACGAGAGCTACGGCTTCATAACCAGCACTCCGATAAATTGACCAACACCCGGAGCAAGACATCAGGACAGCCGTGCCTGGGAAGCAAGCACACGAAACTTGACCAGAAGTTCACTGCGACAATTTTCAATCAACTACCCCAGTGACCATGAACTTCAAGTCTCGTGCGCCCGTCCTGGCACCGCTTTACACGCTGGGTTCCAGTCGGAACACAACAACATCGCCGACATCCGCGACATCCCCCACCTCCCAGAGTGTAGGTCCCACTCCTTTTCAATGTGCTCTTCCAACCAGGCCAAAGACTCTCGAGCGCCCACATGACTGACCCTCAAGACAGTCCCCGCGGACAGCCGCCACAACAGACACCTGGCCCCCCCGGGTCTTCATGGACAGGAAAGACTCGTCAAACTCGGATTCCTCGACATTTTCGTCAGCCTTGGCGACCTCTATGCCAATGAGGAGGAGGGTCTCGTCGGCATCACCCAGCAATGTCAACCAATTCACATATTGCGGCAGACACACGGACCAGTACCTGCTTAGCGGCTGGTCTAAGGTGTTCAAGAGGAAGCATTAAGTGTGTCCCTGACCGTGATCATCTCCTGCACAATTGACAAGGACCCAACCACGGTTCCCATGTCAAGCCTCGGGCGCTGCATCTATGCGAATATTTTGGCGTGGTTTCTGTTTATATGTATCATGATGACCAGGGAATGGACTTGGTAAACTTGAAGTTTACCAATTGAGCCCAAGTCTGTCCTGTACAATATTGATGATTTCGATGTTTCCTCTGGAGAGAGGCCAGAGGCCTGGATCAGACTGGAGGTCGATTTCAGGGAAGCAAGCATGATAACGACGCAACGACTTTGTAGTGGGACTAACAAGACTAGTCTGTTTCCAAAAATAATCCGATAATCATATTCTGTTCTCCAACTTCTTGTGTGCTAGGGGGTCACGCGAATTCCCATCTTTTGCAGGGCATCCGCCTAGGCAAGCAGACAGTGTGGAAGTGCATATTCGCATCGGGAAAATCCCCACCAATTCCTGGCACACTACTCGTAAGGCTGAGGAGGACTCAGAAAGCAATTACACCCGAGCCAATCCATCCAGGACACAGACCTCGGCTTTAAACCTTTGGCCCTGATCCCTGCCGGCCGTTTAGGGCCCTGCAGCCGTTGTCAGTGACCCTGGCCCTGGCCCCTGGCCTCAGCGGGACTGCACCAAGTGTTAATCTGAGGGCACCTGGCATGGTTAGTACAATTACACGATTCTCAACCCTTAACTATATAAGAGAACCATGATTATGAAAGATTATAATAATATATATTATTACTCTTACTATTGTTCCGGGGTCTAGGGGAACCGGCATGTTTCGGAATCCGGAGGAAAACCAGCCTTGGCATCCCCCCCCCTCTAAGACTATAAGAAGGGGCCTTCCTGCATTGCTTTTGAGAAATTTCTAGTCCTAGAGAATTAATCTTTTTATACCCTGTGAATTTATATCTATTAGATATATATGTGTGTATTGTGAAACTATTTCTTGTGCCCTCTTTTTCTGCCTCTCCTTTTTGGCACCCTTTATTCCCCTTATAACTCTCCTATTGCGTTAGGGGCTCCTCTTCTTATCTTCTACGCTCCTCTTGGGGTGGTTGCTTGATTAGGGCTCTGGTAGAATGTATGCCCTTTTGTATGTGTGGAGGTTTTGTCCTCTCGCTCCCTCCTCTGGGCCCATTTTCACTGGTGTCTGTCCCATGAATTGAATATGGGTTTCTTCGGCTAATAAGGTTTCTTTAGCTATTATGAAGTTTCTTGGCTTTTGGGCCTGGATTCCCTATTTTGTTTATGAGGTTATTGGCTACTTTAGGGGAGTAAATCTTTATACTTTTAATATCATTTGATTCTGATTAGAGCTATAGCGCCCTCTTGCTCTTAATAGAGGATTTTACTATTATGTGAAGGCTAGATTTACCCTCCTGAGTTGCCTATAGTTGACCTAGTGGTGATAGGAGCAGGTATATGCGAGGCTGGTCTGATCTCTATATTAAGCTAACTCTATTACCTTAGCTATATCTTGGACCCCCTTCTGGCATACCTAATTTGGTAGTAAAGTATGGAACCTCTAGCCTAGCTATATATTTCTAGAAAAGCTACTAAGGGATTTGTATTCTTAGGCCTTAGAAATTTATTTTAATTGGATTTAATGGTATCTAATTAGGGCTTATTTCCTTAGAAGGGATATAAAAGATTGGTATTAAGAAGGTTTAGTAAATCCCAACTGCTTATATTACCTGAAACTTTCTTACCCTTAGATATAGTACCTAAAGGTTTGGTATGCTAATTCCCTGATATGGGTNTCTAGCAAGGAGTTACCCTAGACTTGCGAGTCAGGCGATTTTCGCTAAGTACGCCCAGTGCGTGCATGACGCAAGATGAGTTTGGTGGCCTCTGATGAATTTGTGCTATAAAATAGCATTCAGTTCAGCGTGTGTTTCGGCAGGGTCGCAGTGTGGTGCCCTGAGGCGAATTCGGACAATTGACAGTGGTCTGGACAACTTTGTATTGAATTAAGTTGGGCTTCTGTAAGCCCTCCTTATATACCCTCCGACGTCGTCTCACCCCTGGGCACGCTGCGGTCGGCTCTGGTGCAAATTTGCAAATGCCGGAAAATTCGCCCTTCCAACACACCATCTTTGGTTCCAAGCAGCCAGCCAACCATAGCCCTAGCAATGCCCAAATTAAGTACATACAAACTTCAGAAATCAGGCTATCCAATGCACTAAGTCATATACTTTTTGGGTAAGAAATAAGGGTAATGCAGAGGTCTGAATTAAGGTGCAAATGCAGGCCAAAATAATCGACTCACGGCCACCAAACTCATCTTGCGTCACGCACGCACTGGGCGTACTTAGCGAAAATCGCCTGACTCGCAAGTCTAGGGTAACTCCTTGCTAGAAAGTCTAGGGTAACTCCTTACAACGAAGTCTAGGGTAACTCCTTGCACGGAGTACCAACGCCCTGCTGAGCGGTTCCGTTTAACATAAATAATAACCCTATATATTTTAGAGCGAGTCGATTGCTAGTATGCCCGTGCAGCATAAGAGCAGCTTTCCTACTGGGACTGCTTATAGGTAAGGGGCTATAGTAGCTTAAGAGCGTTACTAGGGCAAAGGTAATATATAAGTTATCTTTAGAATAAAGAAGGAGTGCTGGCCTTATATATTTGGCCTAGAGGCACTAGTATAATTATTCTTCTTCTAGCTACTAATTAATCTCTTTTTCTTTATATTTAATGGCCTCCCTATTAAAGTAGGTATTCTTATTAGTTATCTCCTTAATGCTTAAGTATAGTAATATAGCTATATATATACTAGGAGGGAGTATATCTGCCTTATAAGGTTAAACTAAAGGAGGCTGGATTTTAAGAAGAAGTATAAACTAGGTTTCTAGATTAGCAGATTGCACTCTAGGCCCACCCTACTTAAATACAGCAGTACTATAGCACAATAAAGTTAGCTAGAGTATAGGGGCCATACTAATATCCTAAATAGTCTGCTTTCTTAAGGGGGTTTAGAAGTTCAGATTATAAGAGTTATATATATAAGCAGAGTAAATAGGTATATATAGTAGCTAAGTAATAAGATAGCAGTATATAAATGCTATATTCCTAAGGAGATAGATATAACTAAACTTACTCTTTTTCTCCTCTCTCTATTTATTCCTTCTTCCCCCTTCTTATATAAGAATCCCTCCTTACTACTTTGCTGTTTTAAAGCTACTTATAACTTGCGCTTTTATAATAGGCCTTTTTAGTATAGTCTTAGGGTGAAACCTTTAATATATAATCTTTCTTAATACTATTTGGGCTGCTCGTTACGTACTAGTTGCTTCTTTATAGCGCCCCTGTAGGGCTTTTGAGTGCCTTAGCCTAGGGTAGCATACTGGATCCTGACAGTAGATATATTATTATAGGCTGGCCCTAGAAGGGCTTAAGGCTAGCTAGTACCTACTGCCATAAGCTACATAAGAGGTAGCTACCTTCTGGTTGAGCCAAAAGGTATATAATAACTAAGCTTACTCTGAGTTATCTAGCTAGCTACTATAAGGCTTAGGCCCCTAGCCCAAGCCCCTTATATATATAATTATGAATAAATCTAATTACATTATATTATATAATATTATATAAATAATATGAAAAGTAATTTAACATATACATTTGCTTATAATATTCTTAATTTAATTAATAAATCTTTATCTTCCAAGCAATCTTTTAACAGCAGGGCCTCAGGAATCAAACATTCGCCTGCGGGCCTAGCCGAGAAAGCGGAGACTCACCTCGCTTTGCAGACGGAAGCTCAAGCTCAACCAAAAAAAAAATGGGCTCACTGGAGGCCAAACTCACCTTAACCATCCACCCACGGCCACGACTCAATCCAAAGGGGACGGACCTCTCCACGAAGCCACACTCACCCAGGCATTCATCCAGAGACAAGGAGGCAAGCCGAAATGGCCCAACAAAAACAACAAGACGTCATCAAGACGAACGCATCGCCAAGGCGCATGTCCGTCCCGAAGCGCGCCTACCTCGTCGCCTACAACGGCCTCTCGGCCCTCCTCTGGTCCGTCGTCCTCGGCCGGACCGTCGTCACCCTCGCAACCCACGGCCTCGCGACCGGGCCCGCGCTGGTCTACCCTGCCGTCGGCGAGTGGACAAAGTGGACCCAGACCCTGGCAGCCCTCGAGATTGTGCACTCCGTGCTTGGTATGCACTTGCCCCCCCCCCAAGCAAACATCGTTCTCCTCATGGGGGAAGAGAGCAAGAGAGAAACCAGATCCAAGTTGTTCCGTGCTGACCCGTCAATTAACCCCCCCTCCCCAACAGGCATCGTCCGCGCGCCCCTCCTGACGACCCTGATGCAGGTCTCGTCCCGCTTCGCCCTCGTCTGGGGCGCCGTGCACTTCTACCCGCTCGTCGCCATGAGCTCGGCCTACTCGTCCATGCTGCTGGCCTGGTCCGTCACCGAGGTCGTGCGCTACCTCTTCTTCGCCCTGTCCCTCGGCGCGGGCGTCGAGCCCTCCCCGCTGCGCTGGATGCGCTACAGCGGCTTCTTCGTCCTCTACCCCGTCGGCATCTCCAGCGAGCTGTGGGAGCTCCTCACCGCCGCCACAGCCGCCTCCACAGAGGGAAACACCGCGGCGGCCGCCATTGCCGTCGCCGTCATGGCCACGTACCTGCCTGGCGCCCCAAAGCTGTACACCCACATGATCAAGCAGCGCCGCAAGGTCTTGGGTGGTGGTGGTGCTGAGGCAAGGGGGAAGAAGACAGAGTAGATTTGCGGGCGGGCCAAGTCACTATGTAGCAATATGGTTGTGGGCGGGAAGTGCCCTCTATTTATTCTCGGAGCTAATATCTGGCCGCTATAGGGGGTATTTGGCCGGAAAAGACCAGAGCGTGCATATAGGAGAACCACCTCTCCTGTTTAATCAGTGTATCCTGTATCATACCATATAGAAATACCAGCACCAAGGGAAAGCACAAGGGGAAAGGCAAACACCAGTTGAAAATCAAGTCGTTGACGCCACAGGGCCCGATCAAGGCGGTGGCGCGTACTGCACCATCTCTCCCTTCGCCCTGATATCCTCACCATTGTCCTCCGCCATGTCTCCACCTGGATCCATCTCTTTATCGCGCGTGATCCCAGCCTCGGTGCTACCTTCATACCAGTCGTTCCTCGACCATTCCGCGATAAGGTCCGCTGCTGTCCTAGAGAGCTTCTCATACCCAGGGTTTTCTTTTGGCTCGAACATGGCTACACAGCAGGCAGGAATTAGCACAAGCCGTCACCTATGATGGCGGCCGGAAATACAAATGAAGGCACGGCGAGGAAGCTTACCCATGTGCGCGGACGTCTCGTCCCCAGCCTGGTCATTGAGCGCCTCCTCCCACACGCCCAGCTTCTCCGGCCCGTTACGCCTGCTGGGGAGGTTGCAGAAGGTCCTCTGGGTCCCCATGACGGTGCCGACCATGTTGGTCCCGCCGATCTCCGCGACCTGCTGCTGCAGCGCCGTGGCGCCCTTGCCCAGGCGCGTGTACAGCACCCCGAACCCGACACCGAGCTCGTTCTGCGCGCGCGCCATGTAGGCCACGCGGCGGCGAAGCTCCTCCCCGCGCGCGAGGCACCCCACGAACTCGAGGTGTGACGACACCCACGTCCAGCCCTCGGTCAGCTGGTCGCGCTTCAGGTACGCGGCCGCCGCACTCCCGGCCAGCGCCGCGCCCGCCCCGGCGTATAGTGCCACCTTGCCCCAGCTCCCCCACGTCGAGGACGGGGGCTCGCTGGCCTTGATGTTGTTGTTGTTGCTGTTGTTGCCGGACCCGGCCGCCGGCGGCAGCGCCGCGACGGGCTTCTTCTTCTCCCCCTTGCCCGCGTCGGCGGCGCCCTTGGCGCCCCACAGGCCCGCCAGCGTGCTCAGCTGTGTGAGCGCTGCGCTGGCGGTCCTGTAGTGGGCCTCGGCGCCGTGGGCGACCACCCCGGGGCTGATCCCGAGGTAAGGCGTGTCGAAGCTGAGGACGGCCTGGACATAGGGGAACATGAGGCCGTTGAGCTCGAAGGACCTGTCGCCCTCGGCGGGGGCGGCCGTGTGGTTGCCGTCGCCCGAGCCGCCCGACGCCGACGAGGGCGGTATGACGCGCTCGCTGGTCAGGGCGATCAGAGTCTCGGCGGCGACGATGCCACCCATCGAGTGGCCGCAGAGCACGACGCGCACCGAGGGGTCGACGGTCGGCGAGGGCGTGCCCTTGGCAACCTCGATGTCGATCACCCTCTCCTGCAGCCAGTCGCGGAAGCGCGAGACGCAGTCGGCCAGGTCGCCGCGCGTTTCATACTTGGGGTAGACCAGCGCCTGGACGTCGAGCCGGGGGAGCCGCTCGGCGACAAGGTCGCGCAGGTGCTGGGTGAAGGCATATTTGTGGCCAAAGGTCTCCTCACCCCCCTGGAAGCAAGGAAATGGTTATCGTGTTAGTCCGAGTTTATGTGTTGATGACGGCGTTGGGAAGCAGGTGATGGTCCCTGAGACGAGGAGGCTGCTGTATAAGTACTTGCCTTGAAGCCGTGGATAAAGCACAGAAGTAGTGTCTTCTTCATCTTGCGAACCCATCTGACGCTGCCCAGGTGATGCGAATGGCTCGGCTCCGGCAGAGTCTGGAGCGGGATGTTGCCCAAGTTTTGAGTTGGTAAAGATCAAAGGCCCCTGGTTCAGGGTGGCGAGGCGCTTGTAAAGCCGCTCTGCGCTTTGCTGCGCTGATCTAGAGTGTGGAGGGTCGCACTTGGGAATAAATAAATACCCCACCATGCATACACTAACACTAGACCTCTGGCGGGGTCATGTCAGCGGGGGTCCTGGATGGTACAGAGGGAGATTGGGTCTCTAATGCTACTCAAGTATATTTGGTCGTCGCTTCAGAGGTTGAATCTCGGATTGAGTAACCTGGCCCAGAGATATGGCGTGCACTTACATGCATTTATTCCGTTAAAAGACGGACCAAATCGACAATATTTAGTTAAAGTGCTGGACGATCAACTCTAGACCTGGGCTCATCTGTGGATCAAGACTTTTATGGTTCACCACATGCGTATACATGGCTGGATTCTCGGAAAATCCCGTCACACCCCATGCAGCCTCAGAACCCTCACGGCATTTCCGCCCATGACGCCCTTCGCCTTCTCTGACCCCTCGCCCAGCGCCTTGTTCACAGCTTCCGCGTTCATGCCCACACTCTCCCACTCGCCATCCTCGTCCGTGCCCAGCGGCGGGAAGAAAGGGTGGTCGGTCCCAAACATCAGCCTGTCCGCCCCGCCGCTCGCCTCGATGGCTGCATTTAGGCCGACCTCGCTGTAGATGACAGCGTCCAGGTACACCTGGCTCCTGAGCACATCCCACACCGTCCGCCTCTGCGGGGTGACCTTGCCCTCGCGCACCAGGTGCCCGTCGTGCAGCACGCAGCTCTCGATCCTGCCTGCGAGGAACGGCAGCGTCCCGCCGCTGTGCGCCAGGATCATCTGCAGGCTGGGCACCGCGTCGAACACGCCCGCCAGGTACATGCGCGCCACGGCGATGGTCGTCTCCATGGGGAACCCCAGTGCCAGCGGCAGCACGTGGCCGTACTCGTCCGAGGCGCGCGGGCCCCAGACCTCGTTAGGCAGGCCGTAGTGGGGGTGCAGGAAGACTGTCAGCCCCGCGCCGCCGAGGGCTTGGAAGATTGGTACGAGGTCCGGGTCATCCAGCCCCTTGCCCAGGCCCGAGGTCCCCAGGATCACGCCGCGGCAGTAGCCGAGCCCCTTGAGCTGTGTTATGGACTCTTGTATGGCGGGCAGTGAGGCTGTGAGGGGGAGGGTGCCGAAGAAGAAGAGCCGTCCGGGGTGGGCAGCGCACATGTCGCTGAACTCGCTGTTCACAGAGGCCGCAAAGGGCCCAGCCTCGGACGGGTCCAGGAAGTCCAGCCACGGGTTTGCGAGCGATATGACGGAAATATCGATCTTGTGGGTGTCCATGAAATGTATCTTCTGCGCCAGTGACGAGTAGTGCTTGGTCAGGGGCCGTCCTGGCGGTCTGGCCGATGCGTCATCGGCTCCGGTGAGGGACGGCACCTCTGCCTGGAGCAGGATCAGGCGCGGATCGGGCGAGCTGGCAAACTTCCGGACCAGGGGAATGTCGGACCGTGACTCGAGGATCTGGACATAGGAAGGAGGGTACATGTGGGTGTGGATGTCCACCACCCTTGCTGCAGGCGATGGCGTTGAGGCATCAGCCATGGTGTGCATGGTCTGGTCTCGCGACTGAGCTGGACGACTGGCTGGCCTGGCCGAGGACAGGGCGGGACAAGTGGTGAGTTTATCAGTCTAGCACGAAGAGATGCAGGTCGTGCCCCCCCGGACGAGCTGCCGGAAGGATCGACAGGGGAGAGGGCAGAGCTACCCCGCGGGCCCCTCCTCGCATGGGGGGCAGGCCTTATCTCACCATCCGGGGGGCGCCTGGTCAACCGGCCGACTTCTTATCAGCCCCGGCCGTTGTGAGGGAGAGTTTGGCACTTTTAATGCGTAAAATCTGATGGATTTGGGCCGTAACGGGCCTCGGCCAAGAATGGCCTGAGAGTCGGAGACTGCCGTGCAGCACCGCACAGCGTCCTGCCTGGCTCCCACTTAAAGATGGAGGCTCGCGCCGGGGATGGCCGTGTGACACCTTGACACTGACACAGAGCCTGTCTGAGCACATCCCAGCTCTTCATAACCGATTGGATCTGTCGCGCTCCTCGAGTGACACGAGAGACATCATGGAGAAGGCTGCCGTTGACGAGCAGGGGCTCATGATCCCGGTGCGTGAGTGCTGCAGTGGTGGGTTGGCCAAGCGACCCGGTTTGCTGAACGTCTCTGCAGTTGATCGACCTGTCCAAGTTCCTGAACGGCGACAAAGCCCAGCGTCAAGAGACTGCAAAGGCAATCCTCAGCGGCTTCCAGAACGCAGGCTTCATCTACCTGAAGAACCTGCCAATCTCCCCCGAGACGCGCAAGCATGTCTTCGGCACCAGCGCCAAGTTCTTCAACGGGCTCGCTCAGGACGAGAAGCTCGCACTTGGGTGGACAACTCCCGAGGCAAACAGGGGCTACTCGGCCCCTGGGCGCGAGAAACTCACCCTGCTGGATGAATCCAATGATGTAGCCAAGTTGAAGGCTGTCGCGTCCGACATCAAGGAGAGTTTCGAGATCGGCCGCGAGGGCGACCCAGACTACCCAAACCGCTGGCCGGTCGAGAAACCTGGCTCCGCGGTAGACGGCTTCAAGTCGACGATGCTGGACTTCCATGAGCAGTGCAAGTCCATCCACGTCGAGGTCATGCGTGCCATCGCCGTGGGCATGGGCCTGCACGAGGGCCACTTTGACAGCTTCGTCGATGACGGCGACAACACGCTGCGTCTTCTGCATTACCCTGCCGTCAAGAGCGAGGTGTTCAAGGTTAACCCAGGCCAAGTTCGTGCCGGCGCGCACTCAGACTATGGAAGCATCACGTTGCTCTTCCAGGACGGTGCGGGCGGGCTTCAAGTGCAGAGTCCGAACGGGCAGTTTGTGGACGCGACGCCCATCGAGGACACCTGCGTCGTGAATGCCGGAGATCTCCTTGCGAGATGGAGCAACGACACCATCAAGAGCACCATCCACCGCGTGGTAGAGCCCCCAAGGAAGAGTGACGAGCACCCGGCTCGTTACAGCATCGCGTGAGTCCCGCCAGACCCACTCCATCTGGAAACCGCGGGCTCTGGACTGACCCAACTACACAGCTACTTCTGCAACCCCAACTTCAGGAGTCACATTGAGGCTATTCCTGGCACCTTTGCGACAGAGACTGACAAGAAATACGAGGGGATCAATAGCGGGAAGTATTTGGTGCAAAGGCTCACTGCAACGTACTGATTTGGGATTAAAGAGATCCAAATGAAATTAAGAATGTGCCTGGATCGATAAGACGTATCAGGGAACAAGAGTTATTGCTAATAATTTGCTAAAGACCTGTCTGCCTGGGCTCGAGGTTCATGTAGTTCTGCCCGTATCTTTGAGGCGTAGTTTTCAGCGTATTTTAAATGCCTGGGCATACTCGCAATCTTCGATAAGCTATCCAAGCCACTCATTACCTAGACCTAGGTACCTTCCACCAGACATCGCATCTACCACCTTAACCCTCCAGCGCATACAACCCGGAACAAAACATCATCAGCCGGCTCGAATCAATTGCTCAAAACAGTCGCAGGCACACGAACGAAAAATGAGCGAAAACGCCAACGCCGAGCTGCTGGCTGCGGCCAAGGACGCCGCGGTCCGCGGCCTCGACTACTACACCCTGCTGGGCATCGACCCATCCGACGACGCCATCACGCGCGAGACGGTACAGCGCGCGTGGCGCAAGCGGTCGCTCAAGTACCACCCAGACAAGGCCAAGGCCAACTTCGACAAGGAAAAATGGGAGGAGTTCGGGCTGGCGCGCGACATCCTCGCGTCAGACGACGCGCGGGCCGCGTACGACGGGGCGCGGGCCGCCGCGCAGCAAAAGACGCGCGAGAAGGACGCCATGAACGCGCGGCAGCGGCGGTTCGTCGAGGAGCTGGAGGAGGCGGAGGGGAGGAGCAAGAGGCAGCGGGAGGAGGGGGCCGCGCGGCGGGAGGACGAGGAGCGCGAGAGGGTGAGGCTGGCGGCCGAGGGGCGGAGGATCGTTGAGGAGAGGCAGCGGCTGGTGCGGGAGGCCGAGGAGCGGGAGAGGCAGCGGAAGGCCAAGGATGACGAGGCGATGGACGACAGGATACGGGAGCTGCAGGACAAGCTCGCGGAGAAGACGAGGCGGAGGGAGGAGAAGAGAGCCAGGAAGGAGGGGAGGAAGGGTGGTGCCGTCGCCGCTGGGGGCGAGGAGGGGACGAAGACCGAGGCTGCTCCTGACCCTCGCCATGCCGCCGAGGAGCCGAAACGCACCGCCGAGGGCAGGACCGCGCCGATAGCGCGGGGAGAAGTGCCCAAGTCTGACGACCCGGTCAAGTTCTGGGAGACACAGTGGCCCAAGACGAGGGCGAGGTTGAAAGCGGCGCAGCTTGTCAAGGAGCAGAGAATGAAGGAGGCGGGCACGGCTGCCTGAGCAAAGGTAGTTTGCCCAGGATTCCGCATCTATCATGATACCCAACCAACAAGATGGAGCTAACATGAATGCGCTCTTCAAGACAACCCATCCGTGCCGTCTTGCCTACATTACATCGAGGCCTCGGTCACAGCAGTTCAAAACGGGAGGAGCTGCAAAGGTGAGACGTACTCACGCCGTAGGTAAGACTTTCCACCCTCACATTGTAAGCGCCATGCATGACGTAGAGGTAAGAATCTAGCAATTGTAGCCATGCTGGTAAGAGAAAGCTCCGAGCATAGCTCGTGCATATTCATTCGACGAAGACATGGCCACAGTAGGAACACCTTGGGGCATACCTCATACATTTGTCAGCCTGCACACTAAACAAAGCCAACATGGTAGTAACTTTATACACAGACCCAATCCCTAGATCTTGACCTCAAAAGCTATATCATAAACAAGGTCCATGCCCAAGACCAACATTCGAGCACAGCTGGCCGCAATGGGCAGTTCTCAGTGCTTCTGCTGCTCCTCCAGCCCCCGCCTCAACCATTCCGGAACAAAAGCCTTTATTTTGACCTTGAATGGCTCCTCTCCGTTCTCGCCCGCCCCGCTCTCCATGACAAACTCGTCCGCAGGGGTATACGAGCTCGCAGACGTCTCCCCAGGGAGCACCACGTCGGTCATGATCTCCAGCCGGCACAGCGCCAGGCCGACGTTGCCCACGCCCCTCAGCCACCTGCCGGCGCTGCGGCCCCTCTTTTCCCACCTCCCGATGCTCGTGTCCGCGGGGATCGCGCCGGCCGGCCGCACCGTGCCGGGGCCGCCCTCGGGGAGGTACTCGAGCCGCTGCGGCTGCGTCGCGTCCGCGCCGTAGATCATTACCGGCAGGACCCGCTTGCGCACGACGCCGCGGTGCCTGGTGCGGATGGTCAGCTCCTGGCCGACGTAGCAGCCCTTGCGGAAGTCGATGCCGCCCATGATGTCCAGGTTGCCCTCTAGCGGGAGGGCGTGCTCCCGGAGCAGCTCTGACTGGCCCTCGGGCACGCCGGCGAGGTACCTGCGCACGCGGTAGACGTCCTCGCCGGCGGCCCTCTCCAGCCCCACGGCCGGCGGCCGGCCCCCCTCGGTGAGCATCCGGTACCCCAGGCCGGGCGCCCTCGGGTCCCGCAGGTGGGCTAGCTGGTGCGGGCCCCCGGCAGCCGCCACCTCGCCGCCGGCGCGGTGGTCGTCCCAGCCGTGCCAGACGGTTACCTCACCCGGGTCGAGCAGGCGCACGGCAAAGTCTGCGCGCAGCTTGTAGCGCTTGATGTGGCGCTCCAGGCCGGGGGCCTCGGCGGCGTCGACCTCGATCAGGAAGCTCTGGCCCGGGGTGCCGCGGACGTCCGGGTAGATGAGGACATCGTGCAGCACGCGGCCGGTGGCGTTCAGGAAGGCGGCGTAGGAGCCTGGGCCGACGGCGGTGGGAGGGAGGATGTTCTGGGTGATGACGCCCTGCAGGAACCTGGGGCTGTCCGGGCCCGAGACGGAGATGATGCGCCGGGATGAGAGGGAGACCAGGGCCGAGGGCGAGGCTGACGAGAAGGGCCGAGCTCTGGGCCGGCACGGGGGCGCGACGGGGGCTGCGGCTGCGAGCCTGCAGGTCGAGCAGATGAGGCTCGGCGCTGCTGCTGGCGTGCGGCCTGTGCGCCTGGGGATGATGCTGCGTCTGGGCCTCATGCTTGATTCCGAGTGTCTGCTTGCGATGTCGCAGCCGTGGAGGCACGCTGATAAAAGCAAGAGCAGTTCTGAGAGAGACGTCCACTCGGCCGGGGTCCCCGGGACATCGGACCCGCTGCCTCGTGCAGGGTGGGTGCCTGCAGGCGCAAGCGACCACTACGCGGAGCGCGGAGTATCCACATGCTGTGTACTGCACGACAAGTGAGACCGCCTGGCTGACCCTAACCCGCCCAGCCATGCTGGACGAGTGTTTGCTGGCCATCCACCATCCAATCAGCTTGCACGTCACCCCGTCTGGTGTGATTGGATTGTCTGGATGGGATCGCAATGGGACTGATGTTGCTGTTGCCCCGAGGCGGTTGAGGGATTTGGGAGCCTGGGCCTCAGCTTCCGAGAGGCTGCAGGCCCTTCTCGGCCGGTCGAACCAACCCTGCTCGGCCCTGAGGTGTGGGAGCTGTCGACCTTGCCTTACCCAGCGGCTATTCCCAACTTGGAACCAGGCAGACATCTCCCTTCGTTTTTGCCTTCGCTCGGCCCACGACCATGCCCACACGCTCACTCGTCCTCCAAGTACTGTCAATCTGCTCAAATACCCTCTCCCTGTACTCCTTCGCGGCACGTTTGCGCTGCGCGCACGTCCTGACGACCTCGGCATACTCTTCCTCGTCAGGCCGCCCAGTTCCAGGCGGCTTCAACGTCAACCCGGCGCTCCACCCTCAGTCAACCAGGTAACACACTCCTCAAGGCCTCGCGCCCACCCTTCACCATGGCGTCAACTCCAGGCGCCTCTGACCCCCCAGGCCACCAAATCTTCTCCACCTTCTCCGGCCATTTCGGCACCACCGTCAACTCCGTCAGTGACGGCTCCGACAGGCCCTGCCGCTCTCGTCGGGAGCCTTCAGAGTCGCGCGAGGGTAGCCCAGACCGTCTCGCCCCTCTCCTCATCGACAGCGATATCGACCTTGGCGATTACAGAGAGCAACAAGCCCTTGCAGCAGCTGGCAGCACCGCAACCCAAGGCAGCGCAGTTAGTCACCCCTCTTCTCATGATTTCAGTCTCAACCAGGGTAATTCTGCTTCCGACAACGGCGACGGTGAGGATATGACCGAGGAGGAATTCTTTGCCCAATTCGGTGAGGGTGTCCCAGAGTGGGCGCTACCATCCCCTTCCCCTGATTCGCAGGCCCAGGTTACCGGATCAGCAGACCCCCCTGAGGATGACCTCGAAGCACAGCTCGGGCTTGAACTCGGCCCAGGAGGCGGTGGTGAATCCATCGAATTCACCGAGGAAGACCTCCAAGCACAGCTCGATGCCGAGCTCGCCACTGGAGACAATGGCAATTCTCTGGAAATCTGCGAGGACGATCTTGAGGCCCAACTTAACGCCGAACCTGGAGCAGACCACTCCCAGGAGGACTCAGCTGAGGCTGCACGACGCAAGGCCAATCTTGAAGAGGCACTGCGGATCGCTGCTGAGAAAGCAGCACTGGTGGACTCATACCGCCATGCCGAGGATCCGTCCCCCTCTACTGGACAAGGCGTCTTGGCCGAGCCGGATGCAGGCGACGTTGACATTGAGAAACTCCTGAATGACAAGTTCGCAGAACTGTCACGGCTCGAAGCACAAGTTAACAAGATTACAGTGAAGCGTTACTCTGCCCATGAACTGCCTGTAAAGAGGGCAAAGATTACCCCGAGGAGCAGGCCCGAGGCTCGCGTTGCAAGCAGCCAGGCCCCACCGATGCGCAGGACCGATGAGCTCCCACACATGTACCACCATGGTGAGGTCAACTGGAACCTCCTGATGAAGCACATGAACCTGAGTGAGTATCATCGCACGCCCCATCCTACAACCCCCCGATTCTTTCCATCCACGCCCGTAACAAGAGCTCATGGAAACCTCCTAGACACCCGGACCGAGCTCAGCCACTGCTACCGGTCACTGGGCCTCGACGCTGGTCGAGGCAAGGCAGTCTATGACAGCCTGAAGACGTACCTGCGAACCCCCGGCAATTCCGTCGACCTATCTGCCAAGGACGTCGATAGCGATGGGGCCAAGAGATTCGTAGCCGGCATCGCCCACAGGCTCCTCGTCGATCAGCGCTGGGGCGAGACCTACTTCCAGCGGCCCTCCCTGATGTCCGAGTGCAAGCAAATCACATTCGAAGGCGACGCCACCGAGTAAGTCCCACCACCCCTTTCCCATCCCCCCCCCCAACTTGTCCGCGCTATATTTCAGACCAAATAAAACCAGCCCGCTGACGTCTCTCCGCAGGGTCTTCCTTGAGTTCACCTCCCTTGTTTACAAGGCTATGAAACTTGAAGAGAAGCGGAAGAAGGGAAAGGCCAAGCAGCAGGAGGAGCAGGCCGCGCGCGACATCGCCCAGCACCCGACGTCGGAGGCCTTTGCCACCGCGACGTACTGCTCACCGCAGACCGCCGCCCGGCCTCAGGCCCAGCCGTCGCAGCAGGTACCGCCCGCCAGTACGGCCCAGGCGGACCATCCCACCCCCGTTGCCCCTGCGCATCACCAGCAGCCTCGGCGACAGGCGTCTACAGGCAGCGCGACCACCAACGCCACCGCGGCGAGCCACCCACCTCCCGTCGCTACTACACTTCAGCAGCCTCGGCGGCAGGTATCTGCCATCACCACCAACGCCACAGCCATCAACCCGCCCCGGGGTGTCCCGCGCCGTCCTCCGTCGCCACAGCAGCAGCAGTCGCCCACCACCACCCCCCTCGTCGCGAACCAGTGCCCGGTACGGCGCGTCACGCAGCCGCCGCCGACCAGACAGGCCTTCATCGCTGGGATGATTGTCGCGCCACGCTCCGTCGCGCCGGCGAGGCCTTCGTAGCTGCAAGTGAAGTAAGTTGGTTTGGCGGGATGGCACTTGGAGAGGAGCAGGCCTAGAAAAGGGGAGAGGAACTCGGCAGGATTGCTACACAGTTCACAACGGTGATCAAGGTGCGTATGGATGTTCTTGCAGATGGTACCCCTTTCCCCAGGGGATAAAATCATTTCGTAGTTGATACCCCCCCAACTTTGAATGAATGGCCAGTCTCAAAATGCGTTGCCGACTCGACCTTGAGTCTTGACCGCGGGGGCGGGATTCTAAGTGATAGATTTCGATGGAATAGCCTGCTATGGGTCACATCTTCCTCGATACTGCTTCCTTCCTTGGTGCCTCCACGTCAAGCCCCCGGGTAGTTTTTGCAATTTTGGCTCTTACGAACCGTGGGTGTGACCGTCATATTCTAGACGCAGACTTTGCGCAGAAAACATCAATGCCCGGAGAACTTGAAATAGGCGGATGTTTATGTTCGAGGCGTCGCACACTTTTCCCCATACAGGCATGACTGGTAGTAACAAGTTGTAGTAGTGTGCAAGCTTTCTTGTAGAACTAGTACAATTAGTATGGTATTACAATGTGGTATTTTAGGTTGGGTACTTGCAGGAAGACGCCGCTTCCCAAAGCAATTATTGTTGTGGCTAATGTGACGATGATGGTTGGAGTCCGGTCTTGGGACCGCCGATATTTTCACCTCCCATCGCTTTCTTTCTTTTTTCCGCCTCCCCGCCCCTTGGTTCCTTTACCCCTGGCCCTCCCCCTCCCCCCGCTGCAAGTGTATTTAGTTTTCTGGCAAACTGAGGGTATACCCACGACCATGCAGTGCCTCGTGAAATCAAAAACAGTGTATAGATGAAAATGCCTGTGATGTGACGATAGTGATGAACCTCGTGTGGTGATGCCCCCCTTCTATATCCCCGCCCCCCAGAGACCGCATTTCCCGCTTCCAAAACGCCCCAAATACCAAGATGCCTTGGCCCCCAGAGCAGGTTGTTCTCCCAACCTCCACTCCTTATCCGGTGTGCCGCTTCAACAGACTGCGCGAGGGATATGGTTATCCTAGGCGAGTTGTTGGGTATGATGAGGCCTAGTAACCTAGCGGGCACAGAGAGTTCTCGAATCAAGACTGCTGGCAGAGCCCGCAGACCTTGTGTAGATCCGTCAGGAGTGATGGGAAACCCATCTTTGGAAGCCAGCATCAACAAAAAAGAACGCCGTGGCTTTAATAAAAATAAACCCTTTGTCGGTTGCCCGAACTAAACGCGTCTTCTAAAGTGTAGTCGAGAGAAGAAGAGAAAGAAAGAAAAAAAGCAATAAGGAAAGTGTTCCAGAAGACATCGGGTGATGTATGTCCAAGTTGCGAAGAGGGTATCTCGAGAGTCGGTCCTGTGTCTCTATGGTTATGTATGAGCTGATGAATCAAGCCAAACGTGGCTGGTCTTGTTGCAGCGTGGGCATCTGACAGGCGGGATGGGCTCGAGGGGCAAGTCAACAGTTTTCTCCGCTCAGCTGGCCTGCCGGCGCACACAACATCACCGTCTGCTGGGATCGTGAGGTTCTCGTGTCCCTGTTGCCCATCCCATTTCGTGCGGTGGTGGCCTTCCGTAGTACTGTGTGTGATGAGGCAGCGGTGGCGTTTGCGCTTCGAGTTCTGGGGGCTGGGCGGTCGTCGGGGAGGACGCGGCCTGGTCGAAACGCAGGGGGGGCAGTCTTGCGCTCGGAGGAGCTGATGAAATGGATGCCGTGTATCCCTGACTGACGATAGGTGGCAGAGAGCCTGGGGGCTGTGCCGGGCGCATTGCATAAGGGGCCGTGGAGAAGTCGGCAGCGGTTGGGTCTGTTCGGCGACGCCTGCTTGGTCTTTCGGGATGCTCATCTACGTACGGCGGCGAACGTTGCTGATGAGCCAACGACGGAGAAGTCGTAGAGGAACTGCCCCCAGCTGCGTAAGAGCCTGTGAATGACCCTTCCGCAGCCCCCCCAGAGGCAGCGGTACGCGTCGGCTGGGGGCTGGGAGGGCCTTGCTCCGCATGCTCTCTGATGCTCGGGGTCCGCAGAACCACGTCACGCAGCCGATTTCGCTCACTGCGGTAAAAGTCTCGCTCGGCTTGCAGGTCGTGGTTCTGCCGGTTCAACTCGCGGTTCTCGTTCTCCAGCCGCTGCATGTTGTCTCTCAGGTCCTTGTCCCTCTCCTTCTTCCGGGCTCTAAAGCGAGCAGAAGCTCCTGCATTACGATGCCGCTTTTCGTCGGCCTGTCGGGAGCCTTGGTGGACATCCAACGGAACGGTGATGTGCTCTCCTGTGTTCGTCTGCAGGGTCAGGTGAGGCTGCGAATCAGGCCCTCTCGTCCCTCCGCCACCAATCTGTAAAGCATTCATGATTGCTGACGAAAGATTTGCCTCGGCGTGCGGGCTACCTTGGTGTACGTAGCCCCTCCCAGCTCCTTGTACTGATTCGAACTGCCCCTGCATATACGCCGGTGCCATTCTCTGCGGGCTCCCCGCAGCTCCCACTTGCGTAGAGCTGTGTGGAAAGTGATGGCTTGGGATATTAGAGAATGCCCCCTGGGAGAAGGCTCGAGGATCCATGGTAGCGGATGACGCAGCGGGAGTTGCCGGAACAGCTCGCGGCGACTGGCCAGGCATACTCGAGGGCGGCCCAGGGGGCCCGGAAAATGGCAGCATCTCCTGCGCCGCTCCGAATCGACCAACCGGCGGTGTTGAGAAATCAAATGGTGGCTGTGCGTCACCCAGACCGGATGGTGTCGTCACGCGGCTGAAGCTGAGTGATCGCGGTGACCTTGGCGTCAGGATTCTTCTCGCCGTTGCCAATGTAGGGGGCAACGGCCGAGCTGTGTTTGGAGATTCTCGTTGACCGCGTGGCGGAATCGAGGTCAACGGGCCAAGAGGAGCCGTTGGCGCTGGTGGAGCACCGTAGACAGGTGCCGTGCCATATGGCTGGTACGGCGAGCCAGACACGCCGTACTGCCTGGTTCCCGCGCTCGAAGGGGAGCTGTCGCCGCCAGCGCCGGCTCGCTGGAGAGACGGGGATGTTCGGCTCTGGCTTTCCCTCGGCTCGGAGGGGTTGAGAATGTTGTGCACTCCTAGAGTTCGCGGAGTGGTTTGCCGTGGGGGCAAGTCGTCCGGGGCGACCAACACCCTGCTAGGATCTCGAGCGGAGTCCACTCCGCCGTCATTGCCGTACGGATGCAACGGCTGCAGGGACGAAGGTGAGGCGTTCGCACCGGTCGAAAGTGACTGGGAGCGACGGCGAGAAGGAGGGCGAGAGGCAGCGCCTCTCTGCGACATCGAGACCTGTTCGCCCTCGCGTTGAGGATATTGTGGTTCCGGACATTGGCCACCGCGACCGCCCTCATACGAAGAACAAGATTCCGGCCCGGGGCCGATTCCAGCCTTTTCGACCCAGCTGCTAGGCCTCTCTGCTTTGGCACTCACGGATTGTCGGCGCGCTTCAGCAGAGTGCCTCTGGCCGTCTCCGTCCAGGCGGCCTAGAAGGGGGCTGGTGGGACACCAAGAAAAGGATTGGATAGCCAGGGCGAGAACGTTAATCAAGAATTGTCTCGTGAAGCGCAAATGTAGCAGTCTCCGGGATTACAGGACCGTCTTCCGTCTTGCCGGCGGTCATACAAGAGGTCGTGTAAGATTTTTTAGACGCGGTGGGAGCTAGAGGTTGCGCAGTTATGTCTGGCTCAGGGAGCTCAGAGATTGGTGGAAAGAGAATTGTTGAAATGTTTCTGAAGGCTGAGTAATTCCGTGAGTAATATGACCGGTCTGCTCTCACAAACAAGTTGCTGAAGAAGAGTCGAATTGACAACGGCCTCGGTTGTGGATGGTTGGGACAAGGATACTCGTTGAAATCCTGATTCGAAAAAGATGGACTACGATCTGTGGGAAGACGATGAAATGGTCTTAGCTGATTCGAACGGGATGACGGTTGTAATATGCATGTGGGATAGATATTGGGAGCTGGACAGCGGAGGTGACTGGTAGGGGTAGGTGCAGTGCAGCCCACCAACCATGATTCTCATACCGTATTCTGTGACTTAACTGGCTATCTCAACCCTCCTGCGCTAGAATCGGTCGAAGCGTAACTGGCAGCTTTCTGCCAAGTGTGTCTTGTCTTCGTGGGCCTCTCAATGTGGGAACTTATCCCGTCCTTGAATCCTTTGCAGTTGCGTCGGAGAGAGAGAAAGGGCCACCCGAGCAGGAAGGGATATTTGCTAAGACTGAGGTGTCTTATGAGCGACGATCGGACTTGGCCACGGGTAAAGAAGTCAGGTAGTCGGTTGTGGGCTGCAGAAAAAGACTCACGTTTTCTTTAAGTCACCAGTTCCGGGCACCAGAATCATCAAAGAAGCGTGCAGGCGTCGTCCGTACCATATAGCCGCAGGATATTTTGTAGATTTGGGTATCTGCCAGGCTCCACTTTGCGTAACCGACCGGACTAGTCAAGTTCTGTCTTTTAGAAGGAGGTCGATACAAAAGGGAAGATTTGACGCCGGGATATTCATTTGGGTATTCGTGCTTTGTATCCTCCTCCGGCTCGTCTTGCTGCTCCCGCGCCATTCTTATCTGGGAATCAGGTTACTGGCCGGGATGGGGCATGGGGTGGACCCAGAGGACGAGGTGTTGGGTTGTGAGTGTCTGCCGGGGTGCAGCTGCAGGTCAGGGGCGGCCCATGCCACGCTTATGTGGATACTGGGTGGGTGCGAAGACCACGACAGGGCTTACGGATACAGCCTGGATGGCCCTCCGTGGCTGTCGAGAGTGACTATCGCAGAGTCGCCGTTGATGATTTGCAGCTCCGTTGAGCGCGGGCCTTCCAGCACGCTTCTTCACACCGGCGCAGTAGTGCGCCATACTTGGCACTGTGAACAAGCTGAGACATCGACACAACGTGTTGGATTCGCCGAGAATAGATAGGTGATCCCGCATCCCTCCGCAAAGGCTGCTTAAATCATACGGCGGTCCGTTTTGATAACCTGCGGCTACCAGGTTACCATGACCCAGCGTATGTATGGTGTATATGCCTAGTGTCGTGCACTTGTATGATGCATTTATGTATATATCCCCGTGCACGGTTTCGTCGGAACAGCAGGCCGGGGTGAGCCCCATCGTGAAGTACCTTGACCAAGTAAAGAGATAGATGGCCAGCCTTCGACCCATTCGCACCCCCCCCCCGGAATCCAGAAGACGGATGCGTTGCGCAAGTCAAAATAACGAGCTTGGCCGTGAGTGACGGCATCGCACCATCTAAGCCCGTCTTCCCGAGATGACGGGCATAGGCGAGTGATTAACCTGTAGGGATTCTGGCCTAGATCGCAAGGTCCGAATGATCAAAATTTCACGGCACGTTCGCGACGCCCACAATTAGAAACAGTGGATGATACGAGTGGCAAATGATATCTCCCTATCCAACTTCCCCAAGAAGAGCCATGGAACATTGATGAAAAGGATGGGGTCGGGTTAGTGAATCGAGGTCCATCGCGGAGACGGTGGAATTTAAGGCCAATCTCGGACCACTGAATCCATCGACCTTGTGTCCCGGGGGTCGTAGTAATGATGGGGCGGGTTGTGTTGTCATAGGTGACGGAGCCAGCTTCGCCAACTAAGCAATTCGCAGAGGATGTCTAAGCGAGCCACATCCGGGGAGAAGGTAAGAATCCGCGAATTCGTGACTGCTAACGTTTGCGCCACGGCGGATGGCTTGAAATTGAGCAGGCACAACGCCAAGAGCCTCTCGGGCAGAGAGATGAGAAAATTGGTATTACCGAATCGGCCAACGCGGCAGTGGCGACGCGACGCCGGACTGTGCCATGGGAGTGCGAAGATCGACCATTCCCTCGGATTTGGGAGGCGGGTGGTTGGTAGGCCGGCGCGTGCCATGCATGGTGTTATAGTCAGTGTAGCTGTGCATGGTGACAGGAACCATCAGATGTCATGAATTGACAGCCGCCGTGTGATATCGGTGCTGATGATGCCGAGCAAGAAAATTGGCAACTATGAGACCTCATACCTGGGGCGTGGGCGTGGGAGACATGGAAAGCAAGGGTCCAGATTAGCTGACAGGGACCGTCCTGATGCCAAGTCACAGGGATCGACGAGCTTTCCAATGGGGGCCAATACGGGATCGCATATAATCATTACTGTGTATCCATACTGCGGACAGTGTGCAGTCCAGGCAGGGCGGCCGGGGACCGGGCTTGTACCGGTACTTTGGGGTTTGATGTAACATAAGTCGGCGGTGATTGTGGAAGGTAGCCATTGAGAAAATCGAATGGCACTAGACGCCACCGGTGACAAAAGAGCGGATCACGATGGCAGGCGACGTGAAGAGACGGTGAAGTAAGTGTATTCTGATGAGTCTGCTGCAGACCTGGCCAGCCAGACGGAAGAGCAGCGAGGCCGCGGCAAGCCGGGGAGAAACGACACGTCAACCAGGCCAGGGCGACCCAGAACAGACAAGTCCATTTGAGCCCAGGCGCGCTTGAAGAGCCGGGCGGAGCCAGGGCGCAGAGGTAGGGCAGGCCAGGGCGGACCAGGACAGGCCAGAGCAAGGTGGCATGGCGGTCGTGGCAGACGTGCATGAAGACGGTGAGGTGAGGCTTGCCTCTGGCTCCTCTGGCTCCTCTGGCTGCAGCATCAACGGGGCCTTGGGCCAGACTGCACAAGAGTGGAGCCTGGGAAAAAGGTAAAAATCTGGGTGGTGCAGTGGGCGTGTGGGTGTGCGCCGCGGGGCCTGATAGGATGGGCGGACGCGTAGACGAGCTGGTGAGGTGAGGTGAGGTGCCCAGAGGGTCTGCCGAACACACAGATCCATCTGGCCGTCTGGGTGCTGCAGAGCTGCCAAGGGCCTGTCTTGACTTGTGTGGCTCCCGGTGACAAGGAACAAGGGGTGTGGGGGGGGGAAAAGGGTGGCAGCGGAGTGGAGCGAGGTGCCCAGCCAGGTGCCAAGGGCCAGGTTGGGGTCGCCATGGACACATGCACAACGACGTCGGCGGACAATGTCTCGGTGCAGCACCGTCGACCAGATGTGTGCGGCACGCGACTTGTTTGTGCGGTGAGAGCGAGGGCGAGCAGCAAGGAGGCTTAGCCTGGAGCTTCTCGCCATGGCCGGGACAAGAAGGATGGCCGTCTCCAGGGCCAGAGCCCGAGCCGGGGCCAGAGGCTGGAGCTGGCTGAAGGTCTTCGGGCAGGGCTGGAGCTATGTATGCCACAAGCCCGCACAGTTGCAAGTCGCAAGTCGCAGTGGCAGAGCCAGGGTGACGGTATGAGGTAGATTGCTTAGCCGTCTAATACCAAGCTAGGTGGTTGCAAGGTTGCGAGGATCCAGTTCGAGATTGATGAGTCTCCCATGCGCATGCGCGCCAAAAAAGACAAAACACAAAAGAAAACATTGGACGAACAAGTAGCTAGGTCAACTCTGCGCGCGCCTAGTGTGGGTACATGTATACATACCTAGGTACCTATGCCCATAGACACTCGTGCACACAAATGTGCATGCGTACATGCGTGTGCGTGCGTGCATACGTGCATACGTGCATACACACACACACACACACACACAGAGACAGAGAGAGAGAGAGAGAGAGAGAGAGAGAGAGAGAGACATAGCGTGCAGGCAGCGGGCAGCAGGCAAACGATGCAGGGGCGGCGGGACCAGGACCTGGATGGCCACGGATGCTCGAAATAAACTGCCTTGTGAATTAGGCTTTGGCTGTTGGCGTTGGTAGGGTTGGCAAGCAGCGGGACGGGCGGGTGAAGCACGTCATGCCAAACCGCCGTCATCCACCGTGTGCCGCCTCGGTGTGGTTGGCAGTCAGTCAGGCGGGCAGGCAGCCAGTCCAGTACGGTACGGTACATGGCTGTGCGTATGCAGAAAGTCAGACAGAAAGGCGGGCAGGACACGGACGGGTGGATGGGTGATGGATGGATAGGTCGGTGGGTCGGTGAGAGTGGTGACGGAGAGGCGGGTGGATGGAGCGAGGCATGGGATGGGGGGTGCATGGAGATGGAGGGGGGGTGAGCAGGTGGACGGAGCTTCCTTTCTCAATCCCTCAATGTGACCTCAACTGACGGTAGGTGAAGCCGGCGAGTCGTTCGGATGTTGTGTTGTGAGTGTGAGTGTGTGTGAGTGTGTGTGAGTGTGTGTGGTTGTGAAGCAGAAACGTTGTGCCCAAACCGCACCCCTGCTTATATAATCCTCCGTGGGCCCACCTCTTGCTGCTCTGGTACGTATTAGTAGACTATGTAATTGTACGTTCTCCGTACACTACTATGTACATATGCTTGTGCAGCAACTGCGCCTGCGTGCGACCGCACCTGCAGTCCAAGTCCTGCACATGTCTCTTCCCTGCCTGCCTGCACCCTGCACCTGCAACCCACACCCGCACGCGTACACTACATAGTGTACATACATAGTAGTACCCGCACCTGGGTCTGGTCTGCCATGAATCTCATGTCCAAGTCCAGTGTCCAATGTCCCCAAGGATCATCAATCGTGAGTAGCACTACTACTACTACGACGTACGCTTCGAGGCCGTTCCCGAGAGAGCTGCTTGTTGCACTGCCTCGCCGCCCACTCTCGTCTGTGACATTGCGTATTCGATCCTCATCTGCCATCCCATCCTGCTTCTTCGTCCGCGTTAGGCAACATGCTAGTGCTCGCGGGGAACGGAACACCTTGCTTCTTGCAGGCCCGGGCCCTGCTGAGCCTGACCCTGGCCCTGACCCTGGCCTTGACCCTGGCCTGACCCTGAGACGTCTCTCGGTTTTCTCTCCATCGAGTAGTCCATCAACATACTGTGGTCTCTATCCTTCTTCCTCTACCTGGAACATCCCGTCCTGCCATGCCATGCCATCTTGCATCCATACATCTACATCTACTATACGGTATACTCCGCTTGTACCAGTGCGCACGCATGGTCCGCGTACTCCAACATATCCTCATCATCCTCATCCTGTCCTTTTCCCACCCTGAACTGAACCGAACTTAGCTGCAACCACTATTCCCAGTCAAGACGCCTCAATCTCGTTGTGCCTGACTGCATGTCCACCATCCGACCACCCAACCCAATGCAGTGCATTTCTGCAGTCCTCATTCCCAACCGGGCCCCCCGCCAAGAGGACATCTCGTTTTCACGGCCGTCCACGGCTGCCAGGGCTGCCAGGGCTGCCGGGGCTCGCGGCCTCCTCATCGGTCGCCCGTTTTTCTCGCCCACATGCCTGCCTCGCTACATCCTGTGCAGTCCGTACTGCTACGGTAGCGTAGGATCCTCACGCACCTAATCGACCATCAGCTCCCAAACCGTCAAACTACCCATCTCTTTGGCCCCCCTCCGATGGAACATTGCTTCTCAAAAGGGGTCATGTGCGTGCGACAATATGCAGTCTTACCACATCCTCGCTATAGTCTGGCCTATAATCACCGCGGCCGCTATATTAGTCCTACATGACGATAGCCACATCATGCACGGACAGCAAAGGTACAAACAGCAGCACAGCGCGGTCCCTTCCCGTCCTCTTACCGTCGACCCGCCGGCTCATCACCACAAGGCACCGTGTCCAACGAGACCACCGCGGCTATTTGGCGCAACTTAATTAGGCTTTTGCCAGCTAGAATTCCACATCGGTCGGTGTTGCTCTTCGACCACTCACGGCCAGCCATTGCCATTGCCCGCTTTCACATCCCAGGGGCTTGGATCCGAAAACAAGCCCGCCCGCGCAGAGAACCAATTTCTCACGCCACGGCTGCCCAAGCCTCGCCGGGTACTCCTTGCAGAAACCCGACCTGCAGCTGATGAGTGCATGACTCCAGTCTCCAAGTCTCCAGCAACTTGTCCCAGGAACAAGTCTGCCATGCGCCCAATTCTCCGCTCGAACCGGATGTTCTCCGGCTGCGTTTCCCTGGGGGTTCCTGGCCGCCTAGCGCCGGCATGGACGGGGGTTTGATTTCTCTCATGAAATGCCATCTGCGGGTCAACGCCGGTAGTGGATGCGACCCCATCTGTCATTCGCCATGTTGCATGTCGCATGTTGCATGCCGGCTGATAGAACTTTGTGCCGACCCCGTCCGGGCTGCGGGTGCCAAACTACATAGTACAGTACACTCCGTTTTGACTTATGCAAGGACCAGAACCCACATCTCCCCGAAAGCCCGCTGCGGCCACACACGCGGCCACGACGCCCATACACGGCATCGTGTACGTACAGTACCTGGTCCAGTTGGGAGGGTCTGGACTGCAGGCAAACTCGGCCCTTCGAAGCCTGCCAATCCTTCTCGAACTCAATGTACCAGCCAACCCTGGTCTATACGCTGGCAACGTCCAGCACCAGGGGCTGGCATCTCTTGCCGAACAAGCGACCTTGCTCTTTCAGACTGTCTCGCCTCTTGACGCCGGCGCTGATACATCATACATCAGCCGAGTCAAACAAGAAAAGAAAAAAAGCCCGCCCATCATGTGAACAGTGACCATGTCTCCACACCTCGCTAATCTCCCAACAACCATCTCATATCGGCTAGGGCGATAGTCTATCCCCGGAGATTACTTGAACCAGAGCTGGTGGCATAGCAGGTAAGCCCGGATCAGGCCAACATCGCGAAACTCAAAATTCCTGTCTGAAAGAACCCGTTCTCTAATAATAAAGCGACACAGGAAGCTTCCTTCGCATGCGACGCTCCAACTCGGCCTCCATATCAACGTCCCAACTGCTTGGTCAAATTGGGATCGCCAAGGCGGTCCTCGGCATGAACAGTTGGTCACCACGGAGCCGGCGTGCGCAGCACTCCGTGCAGGCTATTACCCTGTCGCCGAGTAATTGATCAAACCGCACACGCGGGCCGTCCCCGTCCAGCTTTAAGCCTTAGCGGGCTTCTGGCAACGACAGCAAGATCCTTGGGATCCGGTCTCCACTCGGCGTTCACTACCAGCAGTGTACGACAGCCGGAGACGCGGGGGCTAGCCTGTCCTCGTCAGTTATGGATGGTTGCCCGTCATCCCAACAGCCATGTATCGGAGCGGGGCGTGATCATCGACCGTCCGGTACTTGTCAAGGCTGCTTCGGCCGGTTGGCAGGACGACTGAAGGTCCAACGTGGGCATCAAAGGCGGGCTGTGCGGGACGATGAGGTGCAGCTATGGCTTGCAGCACGTAAAACATGGGTTGGTGCATGCCACTGGAGCACAGAACTACCTCCATTGGAGAAGAGCGAGATGACGGGACCCGTTCTCGTTGCTCAGAAGGTGAACCGTGTGCCCACGGAAAACTGGCTATACATAGTAATAGCCCTTTTAATATCAGCCTTTCACTAAACATTCACGAGTTACATGGCCGTGCGAGCTCACGCACCAATCGAGCAGCGCGTGTGCCCATCTTACCGAGATGCAGATGAGCAACTGATCAGGATACGCTCCGTGCCTTGCCCAGAATGTGCTCGTGCCACCTGTTCATCTCTGGACTCGGGACCTTGCCTGCGTGCATCCGGTCTGCCTCGGCCGCATCCAGAAGCCTCAAGATTTTGTGACGGGATGGGAATGACACCCCTGGCTGGTTCTCCATGCGAGTAAGGCGATGTTGACAACGTGATGCCGATCGGCAACCCGCATGGTTCCCGGGCGGCTTCAAGCATCGCGCCGATGCTTCTTCAAGTAAGTACAGTCGGGGACTGGCGGCTGGGTGATATTATCACCCACCAAAGAAATCCTCACAGTTATTGCTTGTGGTTATGAGCACTGTATAATACGATACATTGTGAAGCGAGCCTGGACTGGATGGGGCCTAGACTCACACACAAACTGAGGGACCTGGACCTTTGTCCCCTGCCCTGTGTTGCCTGGACCTGGGGGAAGGTCTGCAAGGATGGACATGCAACAACAAGCTTTAATTCGGACTGGTCTGCAGCACAAAGCGCCGCTTTGGCATGGTCTCGGGTGGCTTGACGCCTCGCACGACTTCATGAAAGCTTCGGTATGAACACGCCGTCAGAACTCGCTACCATGCTGCTGCGTCCAGGCACTGTGCGGCTAGCCATGGACGATATTTCCGTCACGAAGATGGTGGAGGAACTAGTACATAACTTGAGGGTAACCTCATCAAACTGAAATGGGCAATATTTGATTTCTATTTCGAGAGTGCGCTCGATACAATCGCACTCTGCTCACCGGGAGGCCAACCACACCGGAGGCGACCCCCGTGGATGCCCCAACATGTAAGGCACGAGGTTTATCATGAGGTGATCATCGCTCTGCTTGGGTAAAGACGGCGGCTACACCCAGATAGGGCGGGTTGGATGAGATGAGCTGCATGCAGCTGCTCAGCTCGGGCTATCGCCTTGATGACAAGGGATCCCAACGCACGCCTCGAGCAGACCGGTCGAATAGTGGGTGGCACCTGGTGCTACAGGCCATAAGCATCAATGAGGTTATCGTGAGCTGAAAGCTCTTGTGTTTTGGAGCTCGAAGGGCTTCAAACTGCCCGACTTGTCCCGCTGCAGATGTTGGTAGATATCCGCAGACGGCTGGGCCCGGTGAAGATACGGAACCAAGGCCCGCCTCCCGTGTCAATACAATCAGCCGCCGGTTGCGCTGCGGCAACGTGGAGGCTTCAACTCCGCAATCCCGCCCCGCGTCTCCAGAGGTTGGTGAGACTGCTGGGCTGCATATAAAATCCAGACTCCGCGTTCGCGAACAAAACCTGGTACCCGGAACCTGTAAAGCCTTGGTCTGAACAGCTATCAGCAACGACGTCTCCAGACCAGAGAGGTAATCCTGGCCTAGTTTCCAGCAGGCACCCTGAAGTTTACACCGTCGCCGGGAACACACCACCAAGGTGCCACTTCATCGTTGAGGGTCAGGTTCAGCAGTGCAAGTCGGGTGCTTAACCGGCTTGATCGATCTGACGAAGAGCACGGGACCGAGGTACAAAGGGGCCAGGTTGCATCTTCTCCCAAGACCTCTCACCAGGCCACCAATCTATTGTGACACGGCGTCAGACTGACATCTGCCGTGGACCCTCTCACGGCCTCTGAGCAGCTGCGGCGACACTGGCGCGGCCACGGACACTGGAACCATCGTCTCGTGACAGGGCTCGCCCAGACTCCGACGGTCAAGCGCCCCGGATCAGTGCAACATTCGCAGTGTGCGAAACAAGATGGCAGGCGGAAACCTTCAGGAATGGACGGTTGAGGAACCATACCTCAACATCCACTGCAAGCTCGGCGAGGGCCCGTACTATGAGAAGGCAACCAACACCTTGCGGTGGGTCGACATCCCCAACTACAGAGTGCACACTGTATCTCTTTCCGAGGGGCCAGGCTCGCTCAAGACCATCCAGCTGGACACGCCCGTTAGTGTCACGGCGGATGTGGAGGGCTCCGACCCCCAGGACCAGATACTCGTCGGCATCAAGTACGGCCTGGCCCTGCTGGACCGTAAGACGGGCAAATACGAGTACATTGCCAAGTACTCCGCAGCCGACGGGCAGGAAAACGAGCGTCTGAGGAGCAATGATGGCGCGGTCGACCCCCACGGTCGCTTCTGGATGGGCAACATGACTGATTTTGACAAGGGGGAATTCAAGACTGAAGGCAAGTCACCATTATGCGGACCAATCCCCCCAAACTTTAATTTATATGCCTTGGACCCGGGGAGACGCGTGCACAGACGGCCCGGCACTCACAGCAAGCCACGAAGCCGTGCGCGCCGAGACGTGGTGGTCGCAGCCAGTCCGCCACCGAGAGCCCCTCAGGCTGACTCTGAACAGGAGGCCTTTACCTCTTCGACGGGAGGAAGAAGCCATCGCAGGCCAAGAAGATTGTGTCGGACCTCATGATCCCGAACAGCATCAGCTGGTCTCCCGATAACAAAACGCTGTACTACACCGACTCCAACGAGCGGAAAGTCTATGCTTATGATTATGACGCGACCGATGGCAGCGTGTCGGGCCACCGCGTCTTCTACTCACACGAGGGCCCAGGCGGGCCCGATGGACACCGCGTGGACAAGGACGGCAACATATGGCACACGGTGTATGGCGAGAGCCGGGTCGTGAAGATCTCACCCGAGGGCAAGGTCATCGGCCAGGTCAACCTGCCGACGAGGAACATCACGTGCTGCGAGTTCGTTGGCACGCAGCTCTACATCACGACTGCAAACGACGACGAGGGCGAGGGCAGGAGCAAGGAGCTAGGAGGCGCTCTCTTCAGGGTGGACGTCGGGACGACGGGCCTCGAGCCGTCCAAGTTCAGGCTCGGCGCCTGATGTGCCTGGCCCGAGGCAGCCTGTTATGGGGAGCCCATGCCCTGTCTAGCAGAAGCAAGCGTCCATGCAGGCTGGGCGGCTCTATTCGCGTGGCGACTGGGTTGATGATGTTCATTATAGCCAAGACTGATGATACTGGAATCCCAACCACTTTTCAAGCCGGTGAGACCATGGCTATATGTTTCTGCCAACCTGGATGATTGTCAAGCATTCATGCATTTTGGGCATTCGTACATCGAGGCTTGGGCTACAAAAGAAAAACATACCGAAAATCATCAGTGATAGGATGAGAAGTGCGGTTTGCGGCCACTCGATTCAATGCGAGGGTGTTGCTGTCTGGAGAGATGGTCACGGCACCATGACGAACGATGATGCTGCGCGTCACTGGCAGCATGCGACAGGACCACCACTGGTACCCAGAACCAAGCAAAGCCCTCGACTCAACGACGCTTCTTTGGCCACTACACGCACCGCGTCCAGAATGGTGTAGTCGCTTTGCGGGCAGGTCTTCTAATTCAATCATTACAGCACAGAAACACGATCGCCTATTGTGAACCACCCCCCGGGGGGAAAATACTGCCGCTACTGCTGCCGCTCTTTCGCAAGCAGATGAGTACATATGGTGCCGATGGGCTTGGCTCATGGGCCTGGTTTCTGGCCGTGTCTGAGAGGGATGTGATGGATCCTGCCAGGACCTCAGGGGCCGGGCCGGCTGCCATGAGCAGTAAAAAAGAGGGAAACAGCGTCTCTTTCGCTCCATAGACCGCTGATGGCCTCGTCGGCGGCTGCGGCACCACTCAGCATCTGCGGGGCCTCATGGTTGTGTGTACAATCCGGGCGGCCACACTACCTCGACAGGCAAAACCCCCCACAGCCGTCTCGACGAGCCCTTGGGTCGAGCCCTTGGGTCGAGCCTCAACAACTGCGCCTGGGAGGGGAAGGAGTTGGCTTGTGCCTCCAGGCGAGCCACCAGAGCCTTGTGGCCCGGATTGGGCTGACTGAGGCGGTGTTGCTGACAAGACGGACCAGTACAGGTTCTGCCAGCAAGCGGCGGCCACACCGGGTGAGCATTTCAGATGGAGGCAAGGTCCGGCCCATTCTTGCGACGAGTGAACTCATGCCGCCACACCCAGTGATCCACTCGCATTGCAGAGGCGAATGTCGATCTGGGCGACCCGGGCGGCGGTTGAAGATCGACCGACCAGACCGGGGCCAGCAGGGCCAGAGGCGAGACGCGATCGACCTCCCAGAAGTTCATCGAGAAGCTCAGTTTGAGGCATCGTAGGATTTCAAGGAGATCGAAATGAGGCCTTGGCCCACTCTTCCAGCGAGCACCGGCATAAGCTCATGAGATGGCCATGTAGACTCCAACGCATTTTCGAAGGCCCGGGCATGATCGGCACTACTGCAAGGACGATCATTAGTGCGCAAGAGAGTTCGACGAGATCCGCACGACGACGTCGACTATGTGACCGGCTTTGGACTCCGGTAACGAGGGACATCCCAGCCGCAGAAGCGTCAAAGCCGCTGCAGCGGGAAAACATGGGCCAGAAGTACTAGCCGGCGATGTGGTCGTTGTTGTGCCCTCGGCACGCTAGAACCAAGCGCCGACAAGAGAGAAACCCCCCATGGGAAGTGCCCGAGATATTCTTGCAGAGAGGTCAGGGTTGCAGAACTCCAGTGATGTCTCGCCCAACAGCAGCAGCCCACGGCTTCCAGGCGGGTCCGCGGTTCATCCCCTCGACACGACCGCCGCCTGGTGAGGCAACATCTATGCGTACCTGGCCATCATCTCCCGGACGGCCCCGACCAGAAGCGGCCCGAACAACCGGCCCCGACCAGAAGCGGCCCGAACAACCAGCCCCTCTCCTCCTCCCTCGTGGTAGGAGTCCTCGCGATTCACCACCACCTGAAACGGCACACCAACACCCCATGCCGTGGGACCTGTCACTTGCCCAGGCCCCTCCCAGCCCTACAGCATATCATATGGCACCTCAGCCCGCAGCCCCGCCCACCCGCCTTTCTGCCCCGTCATCTGATCGGCAGGTGGCTCGTCTAGTTGCGGCTGTCGGTGCCTCGCCTGGCCGAAGCAAACATGACTGTGCTGAGCCTTTGGTAAATAAATCACCGGGCGTGATCTAGAAGTGTTCACCGGAGGCGAAGAAGGTGGACGAGACCCAAGAGTGAGAAGGGGGGGGGGCAAAGTCGTCACGAGAATGCTGCTGGGTCACCATCACCAGGCAAAGGCGAACCTGTGTCTCAGAGGCGTCCCAGGATGGAATACCGGACAGAGCCGCGTCATACGACAACTCGCAGTGCTGCAGTAGAAAATCTATCACATATGACATCGTGACGGTAAAGAGGCTGTGGAGTATGCGCGATGGCTGTCGTGCCTGCCCGCGTCCTTCATGCACTCAACAGATAGACTCGCCTCGTAGATAAACTCCCGACCGGATCGGGCCCCTTTGCGTATACATGTACCTGTTCGTGCGCGTCCGTGTACGGCACGACAACCCACGGGATTCAGACAGAGGCCTATGCATGCGGGCGCACACAGACTATCCCCGCCTCTCTTCCTCTGGTCAGGTATCTTTCCCGCCATTGTTGAATCCGGGGAGCCACTACATGTGGCCTCAAACCACACGCAGAGGAGTGGGTGCATCCATTTTCCTCTGGTACAACATGGAGGCAACCACAGGGTCAGACGACAACCTTGGCCCCCCCCCCCCGGGCAGCTGGCACGTCTCACATATATCAGAAAGGGAGAAAAGGAAAGGCTCATCACCATGATTCCAGGGAACCCCGGGCTGTCAACACGTACGTGTATCATCACAAACCATCGAAACACTCCGCATCCCTTCAACTGCCACGAGGTCGATTAAGCACCACGCTAAGGGCGAAGCCCAATGAGAAACCGCTGCCAGTTCCGACATTTAGCCCAATCTTGAGCGACCCCGAAGAGGTTATCGTGGGAGAAGCAGTACCGTCAGATATTTATGCTATACCATTGCTATGTTATCTGCCCTATAATTATAGGAGGTGAGCACCTTGTCTCGGCTGTACTGAAGTACCGGCAGGGGTAAATCTGGGGGAAAGAAAGCTGGTGCTCCGTGGCAGTCAAAAGGATGCTGTCGCTCGCACAACTCTCCCGCGCCAGTGGCCCACTCTTCCCCTACCGCGCGCCTATTTCTAATTCATAGTAAGGTTAGAGAAGAGAAAATGAGAGGCAGAAGCTGCCAATCTATCTGCTACTCTCAACGGCCGCACCATATATACTGGAGACGTCTCGCCCCCTCAGGCGACGCGGGAAGCGGAAAGCTTGCACCCCTTTCGTGCCGAATGTCACCTATGGTCGACCCGTCGGTAGTAATCACGAGGGGTTTGTACCTGGATGATACTTTGGACGCATTTGACAGGGGAGATGATGAAACTTCCAGCGAAGTTCCCGGGGTACCACGCACTTGGGTGACAACTCAGCGAGAGAAAGCTTGTGGGGGTTCCTTGCTGTGGTTTGACGCATGGGGCGAGCTGGGACGCGACTGCATCGCGCATCCGTTGACACGGGGGAAGCCATATTGTGCACTGATACTTGGTAGTGGGCAGCAAAAATGGCGCAGTTACATCATAACTGGGGTCCTAATCCTGCGGCCTCAGAGCATAGATCCTCACAGGGAAAAGCTCCTTCGGAAATCCGCGTTGGGTCTCGGCCTTCAGAAGCCGAAGGCCGGCATCCTTAAAGATGGCTTGGAACTTCTGGTCGGTCCTGATGGTGAAGGGTATGTCAGAAGGCACCAGTTGCCTGGATGGACTTGGACGGGATGCAACAGAATAATGTTGAGCTTACCTCGTAACGCTACTGTCTTGGTCGTCGAACAAATCGACGCCGCTGGTGCTTATGTTTTCCTTGACCACGATGAGCCCGTCCCCAGGAGCCAGGACCGTCTTGCACCTCTGGAGGTACTCGACAAGCTGCTCGTCTGTGAGATGACCCACACACCATTGGGTCCATATGAGATCGTATCTGACGTCGACATCCGGCTGCCATTCCTCCAGGCCGACGTTGAAGACGCGACGGACACCGGTCTTCTGCACAAGAGCTTCTGTGAATTTCGCTATGGGCTCGACGACGTCGACTTCCTGTGACAAGCTGAGCAAGAGGCCTTCGGTGATCCTGCCTATGCTGGAAGCCATGAGACACAAACATCAGCCTTGGCTGGCATCCAGGCGGAACATGCTCGGGCATGTAGCAGATGACACATGCAGCTTCGACCCCAGCACATGAGAGATGGCCTCGGCGCATGAGCTCTCCGGGTGTGCCGCCGGGGGGGGGGGGGGGAGGGGCGAACCACTCACCCAGCTCCGCCCTCGAGAGCCGCGTCGACAGTGCGCTGCCCGTCCTTGGTCCCGATGCCAAACTTGGCGAGAAAGTTTCGAGACCCCTGCAGGTCTACCCGCGACACATAGGGAAAGCCTCCCAGCATGCCATTGACATCGGCGTCGACATCTGCACAAGGGCGAGGGGTCGCCAGGGTCAGCTAAGCTGTTTCGATGGCATGCAGGTAATGCGTTGCACGTGTTGCAGCGATGAGGACACCCAGGGAATGGGCTTGGCGGGTAGGAGCAGTGTCCTGTCTCTCAAGGGGGCAAGCTATTAGTTAGGGGGGGGGGGTTGGAGAGAGCATGGGCGCGAAGCCGGTTCAAAGCTTACTCTGCCAGTACTTCCTCCCATCCTCGGGGTTAATCTTGGAGTCTGGCGCCTGTGAGGCGTTCCCCCAGTCGGGATCAGACATGTCGATTGGACGTGGTGGACTGGTTGGTGTGCGGCGAGGCTGCGTGCAGAGAGGCACCCGAATGGCGAGGGTGTTGGGATTTTTTCAGAGGGTTGCGCTCAGCCCCTATGGAGGCGCGGGTTTGCTTGGATCAAAGGCTCGGGCCTGGATTGGCCGGGCGCGGACTCCCACTGCGATGGTTATATGATTCCCAAAAAACCTTGTCCACACACAGACGGTCGAGAGTGGCACCGCTCACGTAGTATGTGGCAATGCAGCAATGTAGCATCCGGGGACGTGGCATGGGATTCGTCAATGCAGGTAACGAACCATGGTCGAGATGCACCTTGTGCGCCAGTCTCGTGTGTCGTGCACGCCGTTCCGTTTCTCACGTCCATCTTTCTTCCATTTCCTTTCGATTTTATTTCAATTTGCTTTTGTTTCATCTTGTTTTTATATGCCAGGGCGAGGGTGAAGGTTTCCGAGTCACTCAATGTCACCCGCAGGAATGAGCAATCTTGCTTGGCCACACACAAGCCTCTGCTGCGTGGGCACGCACGCAAGGCTGGCTGGCACTGCAGCGAAGCAGCTTCCGCTTTGCAACTGACGAAACAACCAAGGCACGAGCAGGAAGACATGCAGCTACCATATAAATGAAATCTCCCGTCTCCATGATATGACGTTTGCCAGGTGACAAGACTACGTCGTACTTTTACGGCTATTCAGAATGATATATGATGCAGCAGGATATTTCAATTTTTATTTTATTTTTGATGTTATCCGATATTATTATACAAAATCAACCGTGTTCCTGTCAAGCAGTCCTTTGCAGTTATCCTGTCCCCTGCCTAGGTATGCTTCAGATGATACTTCCCCCGTTTTGTTTGCCCTGCTGTGCTCTCCCGGAAATAGGTGCGCCAACACTTGATCCCGGACTCGCCAAAAGGCGGATGTCTTGTCCTCAGAAACAACCCAGCATCAACATGCCAAGAGGAACAGAGCAAGCACAAAAGGGCCTGCCTGGCAAAAATTCCCGGTAAGCCTGTGACGCCAATGATTACAGCCTGATCCGTCCGTCGTTGCCAACCCCGAACCAGCGCCGTATATCTGTATTATTATTATTGTTGTTGTTGTTGTTGTTGTTGTTGCTATTATTGTTATTGCCCGACCCAGATGCATGCCGCCCCTCGTCGTCATCCCCGCCCATCATCCACTTGGGTTTCTTGACGATCTCCTGGAACCAACTCGGAGTGTCCATCGTGTCGACCGTGTTTTTGATGCGCGTCCCGAGCTGTGAAAAGAAGTTATCGTCCTCATCCTCGTCAGGCGCCGGCCTCGCCTGCTGTCTCTGCCCGGTCCGCCTCGAGCTCGCGGCTGTGGTAGGGGACTCCACCCTGCCAATGTTGGGCGACGTTCCCAGTGGTGTTGTTGGGCCACCAGGCCGGCGTGATGGCCCAGGTATGGAGCGCACGGGCGTGGCCCTCGTGGCTGCACCACCGTTCCCATTCCCTCCCGGCCCTGCGACGTCCCTTGACCTGCCGATCGAAGTTCCGTTGAGCTCTCGCTCGATAAGGTCGCGGCCTTCCCGCCATGATCCGGTACCGTAGCCAATCTCATTCTCATCATCGTCGTCTTCGATGATGTCGGCGAGACCGATTGTGCGCTTCACCTTGCCGTAGAGACCAAACAAGCTCGCTCCCACCGGCAGAAGGATAAATAGCGGAAACAAACGGTTGAACCAGCTACCCAGGGCTGTCAGGTCGATGAGGCGCCCGAGAAAGTCATAGAATCGCGTCTTTTGGTAGACGTCCTTGGACAGGAAAGTGATGAAGTTATATGACAGCGGGACACTAAGGCGGGCAACGTAGGATGAGTACCACAGGGCTGACTCATGGGAGGTGTTCCGATAAACCAGCGCGCGGCCACGCCACACCTTGACCTCGGTGATGGAGATCAAGGCGGCAGCGCACATGTAAGAGATCCAAAGCGCTGCGATCATTTGACCAGCAAATCCAACCTGTCCCTTATCACCAGTCCAGTGGTGAACCACGGTCAAGCGAATGATTGACAGGTTGGCGAGGGCAGATGGCCCGAACTTGACAATCTCGGACCACACGATGAAAATGGACGCCACGGCCAGTAGTCCGCCAAAGAAGAGCCTTAGGTGGGGCATGATGTGGAAATGGAGCACATGTCTCGTGTAGGGAGTGAGGATCGACATGCGCTCCCACCACGAAGCATGCGGCGCTGTGCCTCCGAACTCGAGCTTCTTTGAGGCACCAGAGTCCAGAATTGCCTGGGTTTCTGCAGCGCTGCGGAGCAAACGGTTCCACTCGTTGGCGTATCGCGAGCGGGCGTGCCTCGCGCGTGTGAGCTCGCGTGTGAGCTCGGCCATGTATTTTTCCGTGACGACGGTGGGGACACGCCTCGCATCGCCAGAGCCGACGGCGGATGTCACCCTTGGCTGCTCCTCGGGAAGGTTGGTGGAATCCATAAGCTCCTCGATCCAGTCTTGAAAGTCAACGGCAGACCCGGTCTTGCGGCGGCACAACTCGGCCACCTGTATCTCGAGATCCTCGAGGTTCATCTCGGCCTCCTCCAGCTGTTCATAGAGCCTGGGCGCGGTGGACTGCAGCTGGCGCAGCTGTCCACTGATGCTGAAGCTACGGATGAGGCGTCGAGGGATGCTGACGAGGCCGTGACCCATCAGGTAGATAGCCAGGACCAAGCCCCAGCAGTATGCTAGAGCCATGACCGGGCTCTTGAGAGAATCGAGGTGTATGCCGTACGAGGTAAAGACGTATATCAAGGCTATTATACCGAACCCGAAAAGCATGGCATAATATTGGGCGTTGGACCGCAGCGAGTACATCAGCTTCCCCTTCGGATCGCGGTATCCGGCATCGGAATATTCGGCGAGGACGGGAAGAATGAACCTGGACCAAGTTTTAGTAACGGGCCAAGCAGAAATTCTGGGGAGTTCATGAGGACTACCATGTGAGGGTAAAGGTGAGCCAGTAGGCAATGCGCCAGCAGGTCTGTATGACCCGCTGTGGCAGCCATATGCCCCTTGTGTTCTCATCGTCGGTCCTGGCGCTCGAGGCCAGATCTATGGGGACGAGAAGGACGATGCATGCTGGCAGCCATAGTGCGAAGAATACAGTGACGAGGACAAATGCGGGCGTGGTCCGTAGGGGTAGGTAGTGGCGGAGTATCAGGAGGGTGATGGCAGAGAAGACGAGCAGTGCGATCAGAGAGAAGACCTCGGATCCGACGGGGGAGGCTGAGCTGGCTATCATCGTGAGGATGCGAGGCCGAGGGGTTTGGAAGGTTCCATCAGGTTGATGGCCAGGATGCTCGAACTCTTGGGGATCGGAGGGAAAGGGCGGGATATGGTAATGTTGGATAGGGCCAGGGCGTCGCAAATTGAGGATGGAGATGTTTTGATTTGCGATGACGTTGGCGGTGCCTGGTCTGGGGCTTCGAGCGAGATTATGTCAGGGCAGTGGGAGAGCGTTCTGCCTGGCAGCCCTGGCTGGACTGGGTGCCATTTTTAGAAAGATGACTGCCCCTAGTGTACCGAAGTACGGAGTACTTGCTCCCAGCTCCTCAGCTCCCAGGGGCCCGGGTCTATAGTACCGAGTATTAATACCTCCCCGTACACTACTCCCTCCCTGCCGGCAACGCAACCACATCAGCAGCCAGACAGAGACCGAACACGGCTGCACACGGATGACATGGTCGGTCAACCAGCAGATTCTTTATGCTGAGCCCGGTGGCGGCGGGCGACGGGCGGGTTCGTCAAGGATTCCGCCCGCGGTGTTTCTCTCGCCCCAAAGGAAAGCTGTCGCATGCCACAAGTCATTTAGTACTAGGTAAGTAAGTAAGTATACGGAGTATAAGGTGGGACCACTGCGAGCAACCTTGACCTGCATGGCCCAAAAAGTTGCCTATCACGGCCATCGCCCACACCCAGCAACCTGCTTAGGTCCTGCGGGCGAGCAGATGCACGGCATGTTCTTGTCCTCCGCAGCATTCCGCTCGGCCGTGGACTGTGGATGATCTCGGCAACCATCCGGGTATACCGCTGCAGCTTTGGTCACGATCATCACTGCATCAACCATGCACGATACGGGTTTGAGGGGACAAAAGAAATGCAGAGTCACTCCGCGAATTGTTAGTACCATGTATGTACTAGCTGGGTCAGCTGGATGCAAGTGGTGGTCGTTGTGTACCAGCAACATCTGTTCCCCACACCCGCGCTAAACCTCCCCTCAGATAGTCTATCTCGGGGTCGAGTGAGGGGTTATCGGGGGGTTGTCTTGCCTGAGGGGCTTGACCTAGGGACTGCACATCAAGCACCTACAAGATGCCACCGAGATCCCTCTTCTCAACTGCATTCCGGGCATCTCCTTCTCCCTCAACTCACCTCGGGTCTGCTGCTCCTCATCTCTTGCACAGCTCAAGAGCCATCAGAACCTGGACGCCACACATCACTTCACGTTCCTTATCTTATCCTTTGTCTTCATCTTATTCAGCCTCGCCCGGGGCATCTCTCTCGTCTTACACGAACCCAATCACAAAAATGGAAGTCGAACTCACTGCCCCCAACGGCAAGAAGTGGTCCCAGCCGTTGGGTCTTCTCATCAACGGGGAGTTTGTCAAGTCCAGCAATGAGCAGAAGATCACCTCTATAAACCCAACGTGAGGGCAACCACCCAGTACATGTAGCCCAGACCTAACACCCTTGCAGTACTGAGGAGGAGATCTGCTCTGTCTACGCCGCCACTGCCGAGGATGTTGACCTTGCAGTGGAAGCAGCTCGCAAGGCCTTCAAGCACCCCTCGTGGAAGGGCCTGAGCGGCACCGAGCGCGGCGAGCTCTTGACCAAGCTGGCCGACCTCGTCAGCAAGAACGCCGACATCTTGGCTGCGGTCGAGGCCCTTGACAACGGTAAGCCATACGTCACCGCACTCAACGAGGACGTGCCAGAGGTCGCCAATGTCCTCAAGTACTACGCCGGCTACGCCGACAAGAACTTCGGCCAGGTCATCGACGTCGGCCCCTCCAAGTTCGCCTACACTTTGAAGCAGCCCCTCGGGGTCTGCGGCCAGATCATCCCCTGGAACTTCCCCCTGGCCATGGCTGGCTGGAAGCTGGGCCCGGCGCTTTGCTGTGGTAACACCGTGGTGCTCAAGCTGGCTGAGCAGACACCGCTGTCCATGCTGGTCATGGCTAAGCTCATCAAGGAGGCTGGTTTCCCTCCGGGAGTGGTCAACGTTATCAATGGACATGGCAGGGTAAGACTATCCGGACTTGCCATCCGACGCGGGCCTGGCGCTGACTTGCATGCAGGAAGCCGGAGCAGCCCTTGTCAAGCACCTGGGAGTCGACAAGATCGCGTTCACTGGCAGCACAGCCACAGGAAAGGTCATCATGAGGATGGCGAGCGAGACTCTCAAGAACATCACACTCGAGACCGGCGGCAAGTCTCCACTCATTGTGTTCGACGACGCTGACCTGGATCTCGCCGCCACCTGGTCTCATATTGGAATCATGTCCAACCAAGGACAAATCTGCACCGCGACGTCGCGTGTCCTCGTCCATGAGAAGATCTACAACGAGTTCGTGGAAAAGTTCAAGGCCACAGTTCAGAAGGTCTCCGTCGTGGGCGACCCCTTCGAGGAGACCACCTTCCAAGGCCCCCAGGTCACCAAGGCTCAGTATGACCAGGTCCTGGGCTACATCCAAGCCGCCAGAGACGAAGGCGCAACCATTGCCCTCGGCGGCGACCCCGCGCCGCAGAAGGGCAAGGGCTTCTTCATCAACCCAACCATGTTCACGGATGTGAAGCGTGACATGCGGATCTTCAAGGAGGAGATCTTCGGGCCCTGCGTGTCAGTCATCAGGTTCAAGGATGAGGCAGAGGCCATCGAGCTGGCGAATGACACGACATATGGTCTTGGCGCCGCCCTGTTCACTCGCAACCTGACCAAGGCTCACAGAGTGGCTGCTGAGATCGAAGCCGGTATGGTATGGATTAACAGCAGCAACGACTCCGATGTCAGGGTTCCATTTGGTGGTGTGAAGCAGTCCGGCATAGGCCGGGAACTGGGCGAGGCGGGCTTGTCCAGCTATTACAACATCAAGAGCGTGCATCTTAACATGGAGTCATAGGAATGAGCTGGGAATGAGAGCTTGCCAAGGCAGGGCTGAGCTAAGAAGTGCAGCATATTTTCTTTTTTTTTGGGGGGGGGGGGTCATTCATTTACGAACCGGCAGGAAAATGACAAATTGCTAGCAGATGGCGAGCAAATGCGTGTACATAAATACCCTAGGAATGCAACATTCTGGTCTGGGTGCGAATTTCCCTCTGGCCAGTGTGGCGGTGTTAGAATTAAAAAGATTCATAGACTGTCAGGTCAATTCACTATACTATTACTAAAATCACCATCGAAAAGTTCGAATAAGTTCATCTGGGATGTGGTACATTGGAGTTTAAAGTCCCTAGATACATGGCCTTATCCAGCCTTGTTTCTGTTTCCGTGCCTGCGCCTATGGTATAGGTAAGAATGTCATGGCAAACATATATCTGTTCATCTGCAACGGACACAGTGGACAAACCAACAGAGTGACTCTAAATTAAAACCAGCCTACTACAATATCGATGCATCACGAGGCCGTTTCCGGCAGACCGGTACCTGAACCCATGCACGATCCCCTGCGACGGTGCAGGGATTCGGGACCTTAGAGGGGCCCAGAACAGAACGCTCGGCTTATTCCGCCAGGCAGGGTAGCAGTAGCCTTGCCATAGGCTCACATCGTCATCTGTCCTTTCCCCGTCCACAACACAAGTCGCAACATTTAATCTAATCCCTCCCAACCAACCTAACCTTCCCTGCATCTTGCCTCTTACCACGCCTGTCGTTCCTCACCACGGAAGCATCCGATCGAACCGACCCTTGCGACAGACCCTTTCAAGGGCCGACGCCAGCATCAGGCCTACCTGACTCCCGGCCATATTCTGCGTGGTCTTGGACAACAAAACCCGCGAGACACAAGAAGCGAGACACGAGCGCATCGATATCGACGACAGAGTGCCATCAGTCGTGCAGTGGACGGCAGCATGGCGCCGTTTCCCGAGTCGATAACAGACGTTGGTTATCCCCTATACGGATGCGACTTCGACCCTCAAGACTCTAACCGCCTGTTTGTCGGTGGCGGCGGAGGAGCAACGAAAAGTGGCGTCGGCAACAAGATCACCCTGCTTGATGCGTCTTCCCTCGAGAAGCTCGAACCCGCCGGTCAGATCGATCTGAGCGGCAACGAGGACAATGTTTCGAACCTCGTCGCCGGCCAGCACAAGGGCAAGGCCACCCTGCTGTACGCCGGCATCAACTCGAGCCCGGACGACCTGAAGAAGGGCAAGAACGAGCACTTCCGCGTGTTCATCGTGGAGCCGCCCAAGGCCAAGGCCGTGCTCGGGGCCAGGATATCCGAGCTCTCGAGGACGCAGCTCTTCACGACCGTAGACTCCGACACGTACCAGCGGCTCCTGAGGCTGTCACAGCCCTTCGATGGCCACACGCAGCTTGGCGCCGTTGCCACGGGGTTCGCGAATTCCTCTCACCAGATCGCCCTCTACGATGTTGCAGCTGGTAGCAACGTTGCGCCCAAGCCGAGGGGCATCCTGGACATCTCCAAGGAAGCCGTGGACCTGGACGTGATACAGACGGCCGAGGACCAGTTCCAGGTACTGTACTGCGACGATTACGACATCTACTCGGCCAACGTTCCCAAGACGGGCGAGGTCACGGCCGAGCCAGCACGTATCTATTCAATCCCTAATGACGACAGCTCCGGCCTGAGGCCCGCCCTCCGCTGCCTCCGGTACCTAACGCCCCACTTCGCCGTCGGCGTCGCGAACCTGCCCCAGTCCCGCGGTGTGGTGCTCTACGGGTTCCGGCTGCCCAAGGCTGGCAAGGAGGACACGCGCGCGCGCATCTCGGTCAACGCCAAGCTACCTAAGCGGCAAGGCCTCAAGGCGACGGGGCTGTCGGTCGCAAACCTCAGCCCGGTCTCGGCACCCGGTGCGAAGCAGGGCGACGCACAGTTCGTGCTCGCCGTGGCGTGCAACGACCTCAGCATCTACCTGTACACGCTGGACCACCAGATCCTGGGCGACATCGACATGCTCGCGAACCTGCTGCCACTGACTACGCTGCGCGGCATGCACGAGCACATGGTTACCGGCCTGACCTTCAGCCACTTCACGCCGCCCAAGTCCGGGACGGGCCGCACCCAGCACCTCCGGCTGGCCAGCACCTCGGTGGGCAATGCGGTCGCCGTGCAGAGCATCCCGCTGCGCAAGTTCGTCGACCCGTCGGCCCCCGTGCGCCGCGGCGGCCCCCCTCGTCAGCCGCGCTACGTCGTCGCCATGCGCAGCCGCCGGCCGACCATCTGGGGCCTCGTGGCCGGCATCACCTTGTTCGTCGTGGTCCTGTCCGTGATACTGCAGGGCATCCTGGAGGTAAAAGGCCTGGCTCCACCGGCTGTCGGTGGCCATAGGTGGCTCCCGTCCTCGATCCACCGCGCCCCGCCCCGGCCCGTGCCCCAGCACGGCGGGTTCCTCGCCAAGCTGCTCGCCGAGAAGTCGGGCGGCGACGCCGCGCAGGTCGTTGTGCTGGATGTCGACGGCAAGGAGGTCGAGATCCTCACCACCACAACGGCCACAGCCGCCGAGCCCTCGGCCACGAGCTGGGAGGAGCTCGCGCCCGAGCAGAGGGAGGCGTGGAAGGACCGGCTCAGGCGGAGCGGCCATTGGGCCGAGGAGTACGGGGAGGCGATCTTCAAAGGCATCCTCTTCGGCGAGCTGGCGGGCGTCGTGGGCGGGATAGTGGCCGGCTAGGCTCCCCCACCCCCTCCCCCGGGCGTTATGAGCGAGTTTATAGTTTGAAGTTGACTATTATCTTGGACGAAGATTAGCATAATGAACACCAACAAAAAGTTAAGAGGGAATGTAAGAATAACGGGCGGGTATGGGCTTTTCCATTCTTGGTGGCATACCTAAGGAGCACGAGACAGCCCTTGTACAAAAGACTATTTTGTTATGTATGCTACGCATATCGCGTTCGTCCTTTGATGACGGGCACTTGAAGAAATATGAGACGTCGTATGCCCAGTTCATGAGATCCAGGTATATATTCTTTGATGGTGGGCGAGTGTTGAAACAGCATGCCTGTGTCCATGTGTGAAGTCACATGCAAGGGCGTACATGATAATCACTGTACATAGATGCGCTTCAAACCGACCCTGGATGCGATGGGGCGGGCTTGGCATTTATGCGTTTCGAAATACCGTAAATCCGACCACTGCAGCATCGATGTGATGAGCGAGTCTCTCCTCGCCGCACACCTTTGCAAAGTGACCATAAAATGCAGCCGACCGTGCCAGGACGAACCATATACCTTTGAATAAACGCCCAACCCAATTTTCCTTTACCCTCATCAAGGATACCAAACGTCACAACAATCTATCTGTGTGTAACATGGCCGTCGGAAGGGAAAAAAAAAAGGGGTATACCTACTTAAGAATGTTCCCGTTACAAACCCCGTGGTATCATGAATACAGTCCCCGTGTTTTCATACCAACCAACACCTCTCCCCACCCCCCCACCCCAAAAACAAAAGTCCCGAGGCCGAAAAGGCGTCCGTCATTATACATTAAACTCAGGTCAGCTAAACCAACCAGGTTCCCTCCGGCGACTCTTGTTCATCCTTCTCTTCAGACTCTTCCTCGTCTGGTACGACGGGCTCATCCACGGTCGCGCCCAAGAGTACGTCGTGGGAGAATCCTTGGCGGCCGGTTGACGCTTCTTCGAAATCTGGCAAATCTGGCTGTTCGGAGGCGAGGTCTTCTGAGTATTCATCTTCTGGCTTGGTGTCTTGTGGTTTGGGGGTTTCTGGCTTGGGGACCGGGAATGTCTCCGGCTGCTTAGGGGCGTTTGGGTTCAGTTCGTCCGGTTGCAGGGCCTCATCCGCTGGGGTTGATGACTCCTCGGCTGCCTTGTCTGCTGCTTCGTCCTCTTCCTGTTTCTTGGCTTCTTCCTCTTTCTTCTTCTTTTCCTCCTCCTCTTCCTTCTTGCGTTCTTCTTGCAGCTTCTTCACAGCTGCTTCCTGGGCTTTCCTCCGCGCTTCTTGTTCGGCTTGCAGTCTGAGCCTCTCCTCCTCCTTCTCTTCTGGGGTGGGATGTATGACTGTAATTTTGTCAGTGGGATTCCTGGGGCCAGATGACCAGCTAGCCGTCGCCGTGGCACTCACCTCCATCCTTGGAGTCCCCAGCACACCTCTCGCGATCAAGCTTGGCCTTCAAGACGGTGTGAAGCTCAGGGCAGTATTCCAACATCTTTTTCCTCCTCTCGTAATCCTGCCATACCTCAGCAGGCAAGTTGTCGCCCATCTCTTGGACGTGGAAGCCCATAGGTCTCTCCATATAAACGTTCTCGACAGCCAGCGCGCCCTCCAGGCCGGATGCGACCTTCAACCCGGGCATAATGTACAGGCGTTTGCCGAACCACTCATCCTCCGGGTCGGTGTCGTTGTATCGGGCCTGAAATTTGAGGACCTGGCGAATCGCGGTCACTCGGCGTAGGGATAGTCCGCCATTGCCAGCAAAACGATCCGTCTCGCCTCTGTTGAAAGTCAGCAAAGCGAGGTGCAGCGGGAGGCCGTGACGTCCTACCTTGGCGCACCAGCCCAGTGCCAGTCGAGCCACTCGTTCAGGCTGACCTCGGAGTTGGCACACATGATGCTGTCGTACTCAAACTTCAATATCCACTCCACCCCGGGGAGAAACTCGTCATAGAAGCGCATGTCGGTCAAGGTGCGGTAGACCATCTCCTTGGAAGAGATGTCCCATGGTTCGGGCAGGACCATGAGGTCCAGCTTGCCGACGACCTGCTGGTGCTTCACCGAGGCACTCCTGCCCAGGAGGGTGACGCTCTTGTCGGATCCGATGAAGAGGAAGCGCCAGTCCGGGGGGACGACGGCGATCATGTGCAGCAGCTGGGGGACGAGGTGGGGCATGACGCGCGGCTCGATGATCATGGCGACCTTGGAGGCATTATAGGCGGCCCTGGGGTCGTCGGTAGGGGTCCAGTCGACTGTTATGGATGGTATCCTCTGCCTTGCCTCCTCGATGCGCGAGTTTAGCTGGGCCTTTATTATGGGCTGGTAATGTGGCAAGAGCGAGGCTATCCACCACCTGGCAGGCGAAGTCAGTACAGTGTTGCACGGGGTCACTCGGTGCCGACATGCTTGCCCTCGGGACCTCTTGAGTAGGTTGTGGATGGGGGCCGGTCGCATAGTTTGGACTCACGTCAAGGCCAAGGACAAGGCCAGGAGCAGGCGCGGTCTGGCGTTGAGGCCAGGCGAGTGGGTAGAAGGAGTGGCAGACATGGCGAGTCAAAGGGAAGCAAGCGGTGAGAGGGAAGAGAATGCAACGCAGACGGGCAGTGTGTGATGGTAACTAGGCGTCAGGAAAGCGCGTCACCATCATCGAGACATGGGCATGGCAGACGAATTGTGCGTGGGGTTCAACCGTCACGCAGGCCAGTATGCGGTGCGATGCGATGCGATGCGATGCGCAGGGGGAAACTCGGACGAGGCTGGCCGAGCTGTCCATGACACGGCACACAATCAATAGGCACCCCTTTGCGCTAGATCTAAGCTGGTAAGGACAGGGCAGATATGACAAAGAATAAGAAGAGGAAAAGGACGGTTCGAGGAGAGTAAACCAGATGGATAGAGGACGAGGACGAGGAGGAGGGAAGGGAGGGCTTTGGGCTTTGTGGGTAGATGATGGTACACTGGGGTACATGGATTTTGGCAGCGCACCCCGGGGTGGACGACAGCCCACCTTCTATTTACAAAGCACTACGTACTGCTTTGCTTCGCTTCTCCACTATTGCGCGGACGACCCTGGGAAACGTGCGCGGAGATGGAGTGTGTAGATTCACTAGACATCTGCTTGGATCTCTTGGGCCCCTCCACCGGGTGGCGACCCCTTTGGCTCGCGCGTATACATGCCCATGTGGACTAGCCACACACGGACACACACATAGTATACATTCCCTGGATGAGACCCCTTGCTTTTTCTTCCATCACGCCTGCGTGCCCGCACTCGAGGGAGAGCTGGCCATCTTGTTACTCTGTATACTCTCACATGTTGGATACTGGACAGGTCTGCCTGATGCCGCTGTCCACACTGCCTGGATCGGTGGGTTGGTGGGTGTGATGGAACAAGCTTTCCGGACTAGCCGATGTTTCGAACCGAGCATGCACGAGAACCTTGGGTGAGCTATGAATAAATCTGCACGACCGTACCCTCACAATGCTTGCTGTCATCATCACCATCATCCCCGACCTAGCAGTAGCTTAGGGGCTAGCGATGTGGGCGACCAGGGGGCGTGAGATGATGTTGTGTGGCACAAAGGGAGGACAGGACCTCCTCACATGCCACGCTCTCTATGCATGTCGACGCCAGAGTGAGACCTGACGTGCCATGGCTAGAGCCGTAGCTGAAAGGTACCACTAGGCGGTACTGGGCATGGTCGGATAGTCTAGGTGGTCTAGACTGGGCATGGTTGTGAGAGCTGAGATGATATTGCTTCAGCTGAGCTGCTCTATCTATGCCGTGTAAAGTGTATGACTCTTTCTTTCTCAGGACTAGAGCCCACGCACATCATGATGGGAAGAGAACCCACTACGGTACAATGCACGGCCCTGTCGTGGTTCCAACAGCTACACCAGACTAGCCGCAACAACAACAAAAAAACACCAGATTCCCGAGATGCCAAGACGGTCGATAATGGTCAAGTACCGAACAGTGGTATCGAGCTGCACGACCAGCCGCGTTCCCGCGGTGGGGGGCAGACCCGTAGGCATACCATAGTACGGAGTATACCCATATACCCCGTACACAGTGATAAGCCGGCCCCCAAGTCACTCCTTGTACTCTGTTCCACTGCCCCGGCTCCTCCTGCCCTTGTCTCCTCCTCACGCAATGTATTATTGTTCATGCCTGCTTCTCACCTCCCTCCCTGCCATTCTGCCACAGTCACGGCCATGAATCAGAACTTGTCTTCCTCAAACCTGCCATCTGAAATGATTCAAAGTCAAGATTTAGCACCATCTCTGTGCCCCTTGAACCCGGCCCACGAGGCACCACCAGGCACAGCGTTTCTAAATACTTTGTCAACTATCTTCTCCCTCTGTCGCCTCTGTTGTACCATCATCACAAGTGCTGTGCTGTGCTGTGCTCTCTCCGTCCAACACGCACCAAGGCGCAGTAACATTTCGATTACGAGGCCTTGCCTGTCGCCCTTCCAAACTTAGACCACCCCCGAGCAGGGGTCGAGAGACGACACAGCACTTGCTTGCGCGTCCCTCTAACCACACTGCACTCCACCACACTGGCCTTGAAACATTCGCCTTTTCGCTGTGCCCATTGGAAATTGCTCCACCGGAACTCCCAAGCAACTCTGTTGGTTTAGCTTTGCATCTCCTCCAGCGGCTGTCGTGGCTAAAGAAATAAAAATAAAAAAAGAGACACTCCGACCCTCCACACCCAAGCGTGGCGAGTCGTGTGTGTGTGTGTGTGTGTTCGAATGCGACTGACCGGGGGTCATCCAAAGTGGCCCATCTGGCGTTCTCCCCCTTAACATGTCAGTCAAGCAGGCTTACGATGCGGACGATGTCGATTTGGCCGGGCTCTGGTACAAGATGAAGAGAGTGGCCTTCAAGCTCTGGTCGAGAACAACGAGGCGCGTCCGCTTCGTATTGTCCCTATTCGCCTTCCTGTAAGCCTCCCGGCCAGCCGGCCACCGACAGAAACTCGCGCACACGCCTCTGCTGCTTTCCTAACTCTGCCATACAGTGTCATCACCATCATAATCTCGAGAGATTTCATGCAGAGTGCCGCTCTCGAAGACTACATCACCGTCCCAAAGGTCTCGCTCCAGTATGCCTCGGAGCAGCGCACACCCTACAATGAGTCCAAGGTCGCCCTTCTCATAGAGAACCGCCCCAACCCCATCCTGGCCCCCCTCATGCTGCACTTCATATCCGTCGTGCCTCCTGACTGGCGCTTCCGCTTTATGGGCTCGGTAGAGTCCGTCGAGCACCTGAACAAGTCCGTCGCCATCCGCGAGCAGGTCAACCTGGGCAAGCTCGACCTGACCTACATCCCCTCCAACATGTCAGTGTCGTCCCAGGAGGAGATCTCGCGCTTCCTCACCAATATGTGGCTGTACGAGACAGTCCTGGCCCCAGCCGAGTGGCTGCTCATCTTCCAGACAGACTCCATCCTGTGCGCCAACTCCCAGCTCAACCTCAATGACTTCCTCGACTACGACTGGGTCGGCGCCCCCTGGAACCCGGGCTCCAGGTTCGGAGGCAACGGCGGCCTCTCCGTCCGCCGCGTGAGCGCCATCCTCGACGTTCTGAGGTCCCAGGCCCGCGCCGACTTCTCCGAGGCCGAGGACGTCTGGCTGACGGAGCGCCTGGGCCACCGCCCCAACGCCCGCATGGCCAACTCGACCGTCTCGCTCACCTTCAGCGGCGAGATGCATACCGGCAAGCCCACCCACCTGTCCTCAGACAAGGAGACGGCCCAGTACAACTCGACCCTCGAGGCAGCCGGGTCGGGGGAGCTGGTCAAGGGCATCGACGACTGGCGCGAGGGCTTCTACGAGCCCATGGGCTACCACACTGGCGGCGGCGGCTCCTACCTGCACAGCCAGATCTGGGGCAGCCCGCGCCTCCGCAAGCACATCTGGGACTACTGCCCCGAGGTCAAGATGACCATCGCCATGGACGCCGCCAAATACGTCCCCGGCAACTGCGGTGCCTACTGGAAGAGGGACGTCCTGGGGGGAGACTACACCATGGACCCCACCGGCTCCCTCAGTGCCGACCTGGGCTACGGCACCGAGATCATCGACGGCGAGGAGTACCCGCTTCTGCCGGACAGCTTGATGCCCTTCTGAGCGCTTCTCGTTGCCAGGTATATATTTATATACACCTCCCTCATTATTCTAGTGCCGCGTCAATACCTCAGGGTGCGAATTTGAAGTTGGGTTCTTTTGGTGTCACGGCGTTGGCGGGCCGGAATGTTTCAAAGATTTGGCTTTTGAGGGCCTTTTTTGTTAAGAGGGCATAGAGAGGATGGTGCGGCATGGAAAAGGTGTCTGGACAAATTGGCTGATTGGTTGGTCACCCCGATATCCTCTGGGAGCGCATGCGGAATGTCATGGGCGTTGCTGTGTGCCGGGATTTGGTGGCGTATAAAGACTGTATCCTATCAATCAAATTTACTTGGACGAATTCGAATTAGGAATATCACGTTGCGGCTCTTGCGTGCCTTATGAGCGTCCCTAGCCCACAGGCATACTTTTGCTCTTCAGCCACAAAAACACGCACAAGGGTTTGGGCAACAGTGGAGCCGCTCGGAACTGATGAGCCGCACCGTTTTGTGTGGTGAGTGCCCAACACACCCCCGTGCCTGTACATGTAACCAGCATCTGGAGTCATTCTTCTCGAAGGAGAGCGGCCCAGCTCCGACGCCCGAGGGACGACCGGGCGCCTGCCTGTTCAGCATGACCTCGGCGCGCATATATCCCATCTCATGCAACAAGGCGTTATCAGCCTCCTCCTATCCCTTATAATTTCCATGCGGGCCGGCCGTGGGGGGGCGGGGGGAGGCGGCACGCCACGTTCCTGGTGCTGTCTCGGAAAAACGAGAGTTACCCCCCCCCTGGCTAAATTAGCATTTGCCGCACGTGCCACCAAAATTTGGCTGGGCGGTCAGGAAACGTACAATTCTCGCCGGAACAACCAAATCGACAACATCATCATCATCATCGCCAACGCCCCTGAATAGGCAATTGCGAGAGTTTAACGATATCTCGCCATCACCTAACTGCCACTAAACTCCAGCGGTTAGAGTTTTATTTACGCTCTAACCCAGCGCCACCTAACAAGTAGCTCGAAGCCGAGTTCCGGCTAAGCCGTACGATAGTTAAGAGATATCATCAGAGGGTTGCCACCAGCAAAACAGTCGTCCTAGGCGTACCGTCACTATCGCCATCAAACGCAGTTAAGCTGGAGCAATGGGCCCTAGAGGTTTATCAGCATACTTTCCTCAAATAAAGCCATAGAGCTCAACTAACACGTGAATTATATAAGATAGGAGCTTAAAGATCTTCTGCTTATTAAACCAAACCTCTATCTTAATGAAATACAGTATTTCCTCACTAAACAGTTCCGAATTGATATCACCACAAAGACAATAGGCAACACCCTAAGGAGTTGCAAGTAGAGTAACAAACGGATACACATACTAGCCCGCCAGCGCAATAAGGGTCTCCGCAACCACTACCTCTAGTAGGTAAACTAGCGGTGCCATACAGTTAATATATTTATTTTCCTCAACAAATCGGGTCTCAATAAGCAGGATAGTACCAGAAGGACTGGCTGAGCGCCTCATAGGTACACTCCACAAGTAGAAAGTCTTCTCAAACAAGGCGCTCACTGCCATATCCTCCCAACAATCACGGTTAACAGCTTGCTTACCGCCATAGTATATAAGGGGCATATAATAAAAGAGTTTTTCCTCCAGTAATTACAAAAAAGCATATTGCCAAAGATATACCCATACCCAGGCTGAAGGTCGATTCTTATAATAGATAATGCTTCCTAGCACCATAATAATGAGATCTATGAGGCAGTTAGCCAGGCAGGCATAAAGCTTAAGTACCTACCGCCATATTCACCTGATTTCAACCCAATTAAGGCATATTTTGGTAATCTAAAGCGCTATTTACATCATCAGTACCAGTACAAGGCATCTAACTATAACTCAGATAAGCAATTTACACAATTCCTATATTCTTATACCTGAAAGGTCGGGTCAAGGGTTTCAGCTATCCAGGGATATTTCCGCCACACGCGGGTACTAGAAGAAAGAGCAAAACAAGACAAACACAATGGTATCAGTTAGAAGTCATAAAAACGAGAATTAGGGGAGTTCTCATTAAGTATTATTACATTAGTCAAGGAGTATTTTATGCAAGTTAACTAGTTGGTTTAGTAGCTAGGGGTTAACGCAGATGAATTAGTGCCTTACTATAGGCAAAAACACTTAATCGATTTAATGCCCTACAGAAGGCACCTAAACACACTACATTTGCTTAAAATAAACAACTTTCCTCCTTCAGACTGCTTCTCATTATTAACTATAACTTCCTATATGCCTAATTACCACTTTCCTCACTCAGAAAGTCCTCTAGCAACTCATCAAACGCTTCCTCCAACCCAGCAAACCAGGGAGGCCACGATGGCGGGCTTCTAACCCTTCAGTTAAATATTTAACCTAATCACAAGGCCCAGCATTAAACGAAGCTAATCAGTCAGTCAGGTAACCCTCACGGGCTTCATGGGATACATACTCTCGATTTCTGCCTAGCGGTCAACTCATTAACTGTCTAACGGCCCCTACTATAGCAGCAAGTCCTCCTCCTCATCATCACTATCAAAGAAACTAGTAAAGTCCTCCTTCCCCTTCAAGTACAGCTTAACTAGCATTCTAACCAGCAAGATAGCTTGCAGTCCCTACTCAGTAAACCACATATCCTCCTTCCCATAAAGCCCACAAAGGTTAAGTCCTTCCTACTTCATAACCTTCAGAAGTTATTTAAGCTGCACTCTCTCTAACAAGCTCTAAAAGTGCATCTAAAGCGCTTGCAATATAAATTCTCAATACAAGACTTTCTCATCCCCATCAACCCATAGCAGCAACAACAATAGCACTACCAGAAGCCTCTACCTCCATAATAAGCTCCCTAGTAACATCATTATCACTGGTGCCAGCATTAATAAGCACAGAAGCCCGTTAAACCCATAAGAAGAAACAGGTGCTAGTAACAACAGTGGTAGCCCCATTAAGGCTGCTTGGCCATACCCAGCCCCAGGCAAGTTAATATTAAACAATGAGTTAACCACTACATTAACACCACTTTCCCTCTGCTTCTGCTTCTACTTCCTCTGCTTCTTCCTAGGAGGGACCAAGCTAACTCCATTATCATTAAACTCCTCATTAGCTTCAGCTTAAGCCTTCCAGCAATCAAAAACAACTTCCAGTAGCCTCCACAGTGCAACTTCATCTGCCACAATTACATCTACCCAGTCTCTCATATCCTTATCCAATATGCTTATATGTATACCATTATTCTTAATAAAATACCACTACTAGAAGGCATCCCCCTTATCCCTATAGCAACAATTAGCATTATAATAAGCCCCCAACTTACACTACCATAGCTCAATCAACTGCTAATATATAACCTACATAAAAGCGCATTCTTCTCCCATTGCAGCCAGTTAATAAGTAGTAACTAACCCAGCCCAAGGATTCCTAGGGACCGGGCTTCTACTGAATATTGCAATACTCATTACCAGTCTAACTACTGGGAAGCCATCCTCAGGGGCAGCCACTAGCCGACTGATAGGGGATGGCCAGAAGACCTTAATTAGTGGCCACCCTACTAGCTGACTGCCCCATAATATAAGCGTTTATAATACTAGCAGCAGCAAGGTAACCCTATAAGTATAGGTAAACCTGAGAAAGAACGATCCCTTAACCTCAGAAAGCATATCTATAAGATTCTTATAGTCAAGTACTCCAATTGCCCCATCTTAACCCTTTCTATACGTTTCTAACTAATACACATTAGACTTCTAACCTGCAACCCAACCAGCCTCAATAAAGACCTCTCTCAGATCAATCACAGCACCTAGGTTATCCTCAAAGCTAGCCTCAACCCAGTCTAACATTAACACCTCATATTCGCCCATAATCCTCATAATCTCTAGGCCCTAGTATTTATTATCAAGTTATATAGAGCAGTATTCAGCTCGTAGAGAGCAAGAACTAGTCTTCTAACCAGTAATCTCAATAGTTAAAGTTAGAAGCACTTTACCCAAGGGCGCCTGCCATAGGCAACTTCCAAGCAGCTTAATATCATTACCAGCATTATCTACCGGGAATTCCACATCAGGGGCGGAATCCTCAGCTTCAGCAGCTTCTAATTGGTCCTCGTTTTCCTCATCACCAGGTATATCATCATTAACTTCAGCAGTATTCTCTCGCGCCCTCTAAGCCGCACGTTCTGCCATAGTTGACTTATCCCGGCTGATCTTCAAGGCTACCCATAAGCGCTTCCAAGCGGTCTACTGGGCTTCAGTTGCTTTAGCCATTAGCTTCCAGACACATACCTGCTTAGGTAGCATAGCATTATCATCAGCAAACCATACAATTCGGCTTCTAGAGCGGGTTTTATATAGTAAGCGTTGGGTAGGCCGGGCTTAACAGGCCAGTCAGAACACATTATCTGCAAGGTTAGCTGGGCTAACGTTACCTTATGCCAGGGCAAGCAGGTTATAAGCACCTTCACGGGATGGGCTAGAGTTCACCATACAGTATAGCATCACTATTACCCGTTTGGGTAATCAGTACGTTCTGCTGGCGACGACGACAACGTTAATGTGGTTGTTCCGGCGAGAATTGTACGTTTCCTGACCGCCCAGCCAAATTTTGGTGGCACGTGCGGCAAATGCTAATTTAGCCAGGGGGGGGGTAACTCTCGTTTTTCCGAGACAGTGGGTGAGTCAACCGCCACTCGCTGTGCAGAGGAGCAGGCTGGACGGCCATCGACGGCAGTGAGCAGCACAACAACAACAACAACAAAAACAAAAACAACACCAACAACAACAGCCCGCGCCCTCTGCTGTCTTGGGCCCACAACGATGGGTACGGCGTATCAGGCGTATTACATTGTGTACACATCACACGCCCCCCATCCCCCCACGAGCATGTCGCCCAGCGATTCTGAATGGGTATTGGGGAAGGTGGCGGGAGGGTCGGGGGCCGGTATAGAGTTTCAGAGGTTTGGGTATGCACATGCTTTTGATGATTTTTTTTTTTAAAAAAAAAATCTCCTTTATGTGTGACATGTACAATCGAGGCGTCCAGCACCTGTCAGTCAGTCTTTATTTACCAAGATTCCTCCGTGCCTTCCTGTTAGCCCCGCGGTTATGTACAAAGTGCGTGTGAGTATTGTAGTCTGGTCTGATGTGGTCCGTCTCTCTCTCTCTGTGTGTGTGTGTGTGTTTCTGCCTGTCTATATGAGTCTAACTGATGTTACTGCGAGTCCATGTTTAAAAAGTTGGTAAGATCGTCCTGATCAAAGTCATAAGAGCGCTCCTGGGTCTGGATGAACTGGTTTATCAACCGCGTGTTAGAAGACGCTTGGGAAATGCCCTCCTGGCCATATTCCTCATCGTCGCCGCCGCCGCCGCCCATCTGGATCCCTGGATGGGCTGCCATGCTGGCAGCGCCTCCTAGCCGCGTTGGCCCTGCGTTGGATGCCGTCCCGTAAGCCGAGTCAGACGGCGCGGGTTCGGGCTGCCCATCGAGTGACTCATGGTGGTGGCGCGTTGCGGTGATGGGGCTGGTGCGGTGTACGGTCGACAGGGTGCCTGACCTCCTCGAGCTAGAGGGTTGGTATTCGGCCACAGCACTACCAGTGTCCATGCTGAAGCCCATCTGGTCCGTGTAGTGGACGGGGCGCCTCTGCGCCACTCCCGTGGGGTCTCGTATCTGCCCAGAGACACTTCTTCCTTGAGTGGTGTCATGTTGCGGGCCAACATCGAATGCATAATGGCCGGCAGGCTGGGCTTGCTGAGTGCCTCCTGCGGCCGAAGACGACATAAATGCACGTGAAATTGCCTCGTGCTGATTTGGCATGGTCCTGGGAGTAGCATGTGGGACCAACGGCTGGATCATCCTCTCGAGAGTTGCAACCCTCTCCATGAGAGCGTTGTGTTCGCTGCGGCTGACAGCATCTTCACGGGGGAAGCGTGACTGCGCTCTCCAGGTACTAGAGGCCGCGTCTTCGTCGGATTCGCCTTCTGCGTCGGACACCTGGTCCATGTCACCATCATTGGGAGCAGTATTCGCCGTGCGAACAGTCGCCAACTGTGGGTCAATCTGGCAAAATGTCCTCTGAAGAATGCCGTACTTCTCCCTCTTTGACCGTGAGGCAATCTCACACTCGAGAGTGAAGTGGTTTTCGAAGGCCTCGGGATCCGAGAAAGTCCTCCAGCACCTTCTGCACAAACCAGCAGCGGGGTGGCCGTATTCATTGTTCTCGAGGCCAAAAGATGAGACACTCTTTCGACCGGAGACTACATTTAGGGAGTGGGCTGGCCGGCTAAGGTGGCGTCTATCTCTGAAAGTTAGTTGGGGAACCTCACATCGGTTTGGAAAGGGACGGTGCTTACACCACTGTGGAAATGTTGTGATGTTCCGTGTGACAACTCTGATACTTCTGATCACGGCTGATATCGTAAATTTCCGGATGCGCAACCCGGAAAGGGCAGATCATCACAGGATCCCCCGATTGTTCAGCCTTCCCATGAGGAGCCTTGTTCCGCTTGTTTGGTGGCCCGTCGTCATCATCGCTGCCATCCGATCCCTTCGAGAACGTGACTGGCCGTTTTGCCGGCCGCCTGGACTGCCCCAGGTTTCCAGAGCGCAGGCCTCGGGTCGCGGTAAATCCACTCCCTGGGTCTGATTCGACATCATGTGGTGCGATGCCCTCTTTTGCAGCCCACGAGCACTGGTTCAGGAATGGGCTCGGCTCTGAGAGCGGTGTCAAAACCTGAGTCTTTACCGTGGGACTGGCTTGTGGTGTCAATACAGCAGGTAGAGCTGTCAAAGAGTTCTCGTGGCGAGGTGCTGCTGCTTCCGGGGTAAGGGCTTTGCCAACGGCGTTACCGCCCCGGGGAGCGCTGGTGTATAGCTGCGGATCGACAGGGATCTTCAGCCACTCGTCGTCGCCTTGATAGCCAGAAGCATATGCCTGAGAGAACTGCTCCAGGAAGTTCTCGTTGTTCCGTAGCCTCGTCACGGGTGAGGTCCAGGGGATATAGACATCTGCTCCGTAGGGAATGGGGCCGTCGTGTGAAGTTGAAGCAGGGGAATTGTGTGACGCCAATGGGCTCGGTGAGACGGTCAAACCTGGAACAGTCCGGATAGTCAGACTGCTACCTGGATGAATCACCTGCTGCCTGCTGGCGTCACTGATCAAGACGGGATACTGAGACTGAGGAGAGCCCTCGTCCTTGTGGCCAAGCCTGCTGCGGACGTACTCCCAACCGTGCGTCTTTTCCATGTGTTGCTTGCAGTTTGATTCCCGCTTGGAAGTGTCTGGCCAATGTGTGGTTAGTGAGCTGGTCCCAAGAGTGCTCCAGAGACGGTATGTCCAGGCATATGTGCGCCGGGAGCGACGGAATTGGGTAATTCACTTACAGGTGCAGGGGGGGTACAAGCAGGAATACGTCCTCGGCTCCGCCGAATGTTTGTCATTGCGATGGCGACCCAGCTCCTTTTCGGTTGGCCAACCAAGCAGGTGGTACTTGCAGTCGTCGACCGGGCACTTGAAGGGCCTCGTATGGGCTTTGAGATGTTTGTTCAGGTCGCATAGTCGAGGATACTGTTTCCCACACTGCTGGCAGGCATGAGGCCCGTCAGTCCCTTCCATATCCCGCGCGGGAGAGGCAGTCAGAGAGTAGACCGATGTGTTTGCAGGGTCGTCGCGGTGGTCAGCGAGTGCCCATTGAGGCTCTGACGCCGGGGCAAAGGAAGGATTCATGCCAGATGGGCGACCAGGGAAGCGGGTGGAGCTGGACCTCGGGGCTAAAGGCGGAACAGGCAACGAAGATGTGTCTCTGGCCTCGAGCGAGTGAGTGTATCTGGTGACTAGTTGGACGGGTCCTTTCCTACCAGGATCAGAGCAAGCAAGTCCAGGTCTGTCCGAGTAAGAAGGAATTGGGCGCTCAGAACAATGCTTGTCCTCCAGGTGCAGAAAAACGAGACGATCGCGAGTGAAGGGGGAGGGAGAGCTATGGTTGATAAATTGGGCAAAATCGACGGTGGGCTTCGTAGTGGCTTTGAGCAATGGGGGGAAGGGAGGAGCCGCAGGATGAGGTTAGGAGATGGATGGCCGCAGAGGTCGGGAAGCAGGCAGCAGAATTTCACAGCCTCGAAGTGGAAGGGAAGTATTTAGCTTGTGATGGGCGGTTTGCAGTTGGCTATTACATGAGGTGAGGTGAGGTCAGGTCAGTCCGGGTGTGGTGCATTGCGCCGCTGTCAAGGTGTGTGACGATATGCCAATGTGGTAGCCTTGAACTGGCGGCATCGTCTATTATATGAACTGCCACCGTGGCAGGTATCAAGGCACGACATGGTATGGTATGGTATGGTATAGGTTGCCAGCCATGGATGGGCATTGCAATAGCAGAATATCTGGATAGGCGTCAAGACGGGCTGGAGGGGGCCGGCCACATTTCGAGACCCGTGTGCGCATGGTGGGCTGCGAGGGCATTCCGAGTGAGCTGCGCAGTGGCTGAGTCTCTCTCTGCCATCTTCTTGATCTTGGGTACGAAGGTACGTGGGTATGCATGCCGGGTGCGTTGGTGGTCGAGCACGCGACCCATCGTCCCGGAGTAGCTGCTGCTGCACGTAGGTCGACTGCTTTTGGTGTTGAGGGAAGGGGGAGGGGGGGGGTGTGGGAGGGTGGGGTGTGCGCATATGAGGTCAGTCACAGCAGACATCTGGAGTAGTACGTACTAACACAGTAGTGTACGTAGTGTACGTAGTGTGGGCCGCCCGGGGGGGGGGTGTTGTGTAAAGTGGTCTGGTGGTGTTAGGTAAGCAGGAAGAGGGAGGTCTCCAACGACCAACATGGACTGTGAGTGAGGCTTTGCGCATATCGAAGTGCATTGCCGTCTGCACCCTCTCTCTTGCTTGACTGACCTCGACCAGGGCCCACACACACCTGCGGCCAGATTTGGGGCCCTCGAGGTGTGCTGTGAACCGTACTCCCGGGCCCGGGCAGCCCCGGCTGGCCATTCACAAGCCTCCCCGAGTCGACTCCGCCAGCCAACATGCATATCCATCCAGGCTGCTTGTGTCGTGCCAGAATCTTACTTTTCACATGGTCCGCTAAGCGCAGGCGCGGGACACTCCCGCAAGACCCATCATCTCCAGACCAGACTGGCGTCACCTTCTCCGGCCCGTACCATGTCTCCCTGGTACGTGCATCCGATCGCGAGGCAGAATCAACGGCAGACTATCTGAGCTTCTACCTGGCCATGCGCTGCAGGGTATGCGACAGACTCCAGTAGCACCATCATATCCTGACGCAGTGAGCAACGAGTGCGGGCATTACTCGACGCAGATTGCTGCTGCTGCTCCCACATTGGGTTTGGCTTCAATTTGCAGCACGTATTCAATCACTGGTATACTCTCGAACCAACCGCCGTATACCTCGGCAGTCCCATCGCACGGCTGACGCAATTGCCCTCGAGGCCAGCACCCCCGTCATCAGGCTCAATTAGGTTTGCGGAAACCATCGACAGGCATCAAGGCGTCGTGGGGTCTGTCTCGAGATCGTCCTATCCTGGACCGTCTCCTCTGCCCTGGGAGTTGATCGAGTACGAGACTGCCGACTGCCGACTGCCATAGCTTTCCCGTGATCCAGCGCCGATGTGGCATCGCCCCCTGTGATGCCTCACGGCCCACCTGCGCGCAGGGGGACGAGGTTTGGTTCACAGTACACTACATAGTACACATAACATGATCATCGATGCAGACACCAGCACCTGGTGATGAGCCGCGTGTTATGCGGCCTCCGGCCGTTGGCTGGGGTTTCCGTCTGGACCAAAGCGGGCCGCCGAAACTGGCCGCGGCCCATAAAGGCGGCCAAGTGCCGCAAAGATTTTCCTAGGCTGTTACCAAGGCTCACGATGCAGCGCTGCAACCTGGCTGCCAGCTTTCCCGTCATTTCCGGGCCTCCTGAAACGGCACATTTGGGAGGACGCTGCCTCATTGTTGGAGATGCGAGAGTGCACCTCGTGCTGTTACACCTTGCGGGACCCTGGCTGGTGCTGCCGAGGTGCCAGGCCCCCCGCAGTCCAAGAAAGTGGAATCCCAGAAGCTCTACACCATACACGACATTCAAATCGCCCCGCTTACCCTCCTCTCAGTGTCTGAATGTCTGTCTGATCAGGTCCCGGAAGAAACAACTCGGTCACAACGATTGACCAAGGCCGACTGAGTGGGTCCCCCACGAAGCAGTCATCAAGCTCGGGGTGCCTGATGCAACCGCACAATCGTCCAAGACCTCAGTCACGGGCTTGCTTAACTTCGCTGCCGTGGTCGTTGCATGTGGTCAAGACCAAATACTAATTGATATCGCCGGGCCTGCCTCCAGGGTCACTGCTTGCCTCGGGGAGGTCCCTCAGCCAGGCGGGGGGGGGGACCCGGGGCCGCTCCAGGTGGCCCGCAAACCGACCCTTTTTCTACTTGTGCTTCGAGCGACATGTTGCCAGTACTTCGCCACTTTGATGAGAGTTGCACTCTTGTCTCGCGGCGGGAACAGAAAAGCCTGGAAAGCATCACCCATCAGGGTGGAGTCTCCGACATTATTCCTCTGGTAAACTTGAGTCCTCAGCGGGCCGCCAGGACCACCTATGCAAAGTCGTGGCACAATCCAAAAGATCCAGAAACTTCGTCGTGGGGGCCGGTCTTTGTGTCGACTCATACGGCCTAGGTTGGGATTCGTTCAAGCTCGGATCACCGGTTCGTGTGCTTGGCTCATCTCGTAGGGCTGACATCTCTTGACGTGTTGGCGCCACTACGCACCCGTTGGCCTGTGCCTCAACCAGAAATAAGCATGAGGATGCCAACAATTCGACTGTGGAATTCGACTACGAGCACCAGCACATTGTCCTCCAGCCGATAAAAATATCATGTCTGCCTGAGTCACACAGCCATGGGCGTGCAATAACCTCCCTGAGCCCCACAAAGAGCTGTAGCATCAGGCCTTCCACACGATGGATCCCGCGGCCCCAGCCAAAGTCCCCGGTCACCGGCCCCCAAATTCAACGACGCTAAAACGCCAGGCACCAGGCATGCTTTCTGGAAGCCTGGCTGGCGCATACCCGAATGCTGTTCCATGTGGCACAGCATGGCTAGGTGCACGAGGAAATAATAACTAGTCGTTGCGCAAAGAGCGGGGAATTATATATCTGTGGGCTGCAGGCGAGGCAGAAGCGTTTACATAGTGTGTAGCGGGGTCGTAGGAGTGGGTACCGGGACACCATGGAATCCCTGAGGTCGAAGGGCAATCCTCGTTTGTCATCACACCAGTCAGTCCTCAGCCACGCCCCTGAGCGCGGTTTGTGGCCTCACGAGGTGGCTTCCTGGATTCAACATTTCACATTGATTCCCACCTGCAACATTACGGGCAAATATCAAAAGGGAAGCAGGAAACACGCTGCGCACTCGAGAGCTTCATCTACGCATTAGTGAATCTATGCGCCAAGCGTTTCATAGAGCCAGTCACGAAAAGGAAGTCAAGAATACATGGCCGGTACGTCATAATAGTCATAATAGCTCACTAGTGAGCCTCCTAAAGGCTCTGATATTGGAGCTCCCGATACCTGTATGTACTAATCGATGGTGAGACCAATTATACAGAGATAGATTTTGCACTGAACATGCTCCGGACCATATGTTGAGATCACTGTTTTTCAGATCACTGTTTTTCAGATCACTGTTTTTCAGATCACTGTTTTTCAGATCACTGTTTTTCAGCGATATCGCGGGCAATAACCAAGTATTTAAGGATTCCTCACTCTAATGCGCCAGAAGCAACGCCATAGTCAAAGGGATCTCGTGGGCCAGTTAAGTATAGTCCTCCCTGCCGACACATCATACATAAACAGCAACAGGTAACGTAGCATCAATGCCGAAACCACCAACGCCTCTGCCCTCGTCGACTGTGCGCCGACTACGCGATAAGATGGGTTGGCTGGCACCAGCCTGGAAATTATTAATTGAACCTAAACCAGAATCTTGCATGCGTCAGGCCAGTCGCCGCGCAATGTCTCTCTAGATGTCGGGCTCTGCTTGGCACTAGATCCACTTGTCCAAATGCCAACAGAATACCTATGTATCACAAACCGGAGGAGAACAGGAAAAAAAAAAAGCCTATTAAATTTGTGCCGGAACACCAAAAGAGGGGACTTCAAGGGTTATCATCCCTAGAGAATCAACCGGCTGAAGAATACATCCAAGTCCTAAGCACGCGGACTTCACTTCGAGCCACCAGTTGACGCTACTTCTATACACCGAGGCGCCTAACAGGTATGATCCGGAACAGCTACATTTGGCAGTTCGGCGGGGCTTTTTACAAGCACAACACAGCCCATGCACGATTGGCCATGTGTGCGATATGCTTTAGGTAGGTACGGTAACATCAATGATGCCTGGCCGGCAAACACAGGCTTGGGATCTTGCATTCGCTGATGCCGATTCTGTCTTGAGTTTATGTGCAGAAAGCCCTCCAGGCCTTTACAGAGGCTGGAAGTTATCGCGAGATCGTATATACCGTGCCGGTCTCTGACTTCTAGCAGCAGATATGCCATAACCAACCTACCGCGAACAGCAACTCGCTTCTAGAGAATAGTTCACCGTCCCTTATGGGGATTAATGACTCTTGGATGTTCATCCAACATGTAATTTTCCCGCCTTCTCTTCTCATTCGGCGCTATCACCTTGATCTTCCCTGGAGATGATTTGGCTGAATGTGTGATCATGGAGTCACAAGCCTGCACCATGGGGGGTTCATCAGTCTTTTCCCAGAACCAGTCATGTTCCGAATGGGGCTATTTGCTTGTAGGCAAATATCGGTGTGTCATGGTTGTCCGAGGCACGTACCTAGAAGATATGTGCGGAACTTTGAGTAAACCAAATCTCCTAAAATTGGCCATGCATCGTCAAGCAGCCGCCCCACAGGGATGATACCATTCTAGCAATAGGTCTGCCGAAACCTAACGTGCTCACTGCTCATGTCACCCTTCCTTTTTGTCACTGGATATCTAGTGTTGTATAGTCGCTCAGGAAAAGTATGCAGCAGTGTTTGTGCTCAAGTGTCGTCTTGGATTCAAAAAGAGAACAGACCCTAGTCGGCTGTCAGGAAAAGGAGAGATTTAATACGCAACACATCATATGTTGTAGTGGCCTGTGGCGTCGGAGCAGGAGTATGCGAAGCTTTGCAACGTTTGCACTGGTAGTAGCCCTCCATGCTCCAAATCTTCAAGAGACTTCAAGTCTTGTCGTATACACTGTTTAAGGTGCGCCTATCGGCAAGAGCAACCCTACTATCTGTAGAGTACCTACCACAGTACGTACGTACGTTACCCTACCAACAGTGCCCACCTGTTGGCGGTCCGTCGTGGCTCACAGTCGGCATCGGCCGATGCACTCAGCGCTCTAGAGCTATAGGAGACATATAATTTGACCTCGGGTCGCTAATTCAGAGGTCTTTATAAGCTTCAATCTCACCCCCAAGGGCTCCGGCCTCGGAACGTCTGTTTCTGCTCATTGCGCAGTTATCGAACACACCGACGTCTCGGCCCGGAAGAAAGCATATAGGGGGACCGATATATGCACATAGACCACGGATACACGACGAATGCAGGAGCTGGTGTTCTCTACGCTGAGCATGTGAGCAGAGGCAAGGCGCAGTGTCTGTCCCAGTGCCAGTCTATGGGCCTTGTCCTCGCAAATATTGACCTGAGGCAAAAGACACAGATGGGCATATTGAAGGTTGTCTGGTAAGGGCGGAGGTAAGAAGACGGTATCTAGGCCATGATCTAGACGATGACCGCAAAGAGCACACAATGGGCCTCGGATCTCTTGGGCGTTATCACGCTGCATACAACCTGGATGTTCAAACTCAACGCTCATCAGCCGGCTGTGCTGGGCGAGCCACGAACCTCGGGGAAATCATGAGACGGGATGGACAGGGGATCAGGTTGGAAAATTCCCGACAAGCTTGTGTGCGTCGGCTCTTGTCCAATCGGTCAGGACCACGGACTATTGGGCTTGCAGACACGGCCATCTCTTGAGGTGCCGGGTGGTTTCGTTGCACTCGAGGCCTGAAGGCAAGCCTGGTGCGAGATCTACCTCGCTTGAGGAAAGGGGGCTGCACTAGGCGAGGAGGCTCCCTCGACGGTGATGATGCCAAGCCTTTGTGATTAGGAGCAGGCCCACATCCCGCGGTCTGCTGGGTGACAGCGAGGGCCGCTGTGCGGGCTTCACAGGGCTCTCCGCGATCTGCAGGAGGGGGGGGGGGTGACGGCATCTTGGATGGCCTGGACTTGCCGACCGAAGTGTAGAGCAGTGGAAAGGGTGCGTCTTGGGCAGGAGGAGCAGGCTGGGCTGGGCTGCTCAATGGGATGGATACTGAAATCGCAGCTCGGCCCTCGGAGCAACAAGGTGAGAGTGCGCAAGACATCGCTTCCTCCCGGTCGCCTCCATCTATTTCTGGAGATGGGTTTGCACGGTCCTTGAGTAACAGGCTGCTCCTTTGGGTATGGGTTGGAGTTCATTGAGAAGGCAAAAGCGAGGATCATGATAGATTTGCAAGTGGATAGTTTGATTAGGAGCTGTTGGATCTGGACCGGAATAAGTTCGCGAGATTGCCTCGAGAGACATGAACCTGGTGGGTGAGATGAGACAGGTGGGAGGTGGGAGGTGGGACATGGGTTGGATGGAGTCAAAAGGCGCAGTGGAAAGTTGTTGTTGGTAAGGAGATTGATTCTATTTGGGTCTCGGCCGGTGCCTCTCTCTCTCTATTCAAGAGATCAGAGGCAGGAATCTCCCTTCTAAATAGCTAGTTACAAACAAAAGGCCGTAGGCAGGCCAACAACATTATCGGGGTTGCACTGTCTGGGCGAGGAAGAAGGGGATGGAGAGGTCGAGGAAGAAGGGGATGGAGAGGTCGAGGGGTTTTTTTTTTTTTTAGTTTTTTTTTTTTGTTTTTTTTTTGTTTTTTTTTTTTTTTCGGTTTTTCCTTTCCTCTTTTCTTTTTCAGATTCCAGTTGTAGGCATCAGTAGGGCCAAGCCAAATGTTTAAATCGCTGCCAAAGTTTGCGGGAAAAAACCAGTGCGTCGCGACTCCGCGTCTGGATTGCTTCATGTCTACCTCTGATTCACAGAGGACCGTGACCACCTGGCCACCTCGGGACGGAACCAAGGTTGGACTCTATTCTATATGTGTGGATCCCAGAGGTCATTTTTGAGGGCAGCTAACATATGAACATCTTGGTCGTGCTCACATTAAGCCGACTCCACCGTTCCCCCCTCCACCACGCACCCAGTATCGCCCGTGGCCAGTAGTGATGATACAGCGCCACAAACGGCCACGGATCCCAAATCTCAAAGGTCCCGTCCTTCCAGCCTGACACGTGTTGCGCAAGCTCCGCTGCCCCGTCGACAAGAAGCTTACCAGAACCTGGCTTCCACAGGAGTAGGTTCAACCACGGGAGCAGCCCCCTGGTGACGAGGTCGTGGCCGATCCAGTATCGAGGCGTCACGTCCGCCGCCGGCCAGACCGGCCTGGAAACAGGATTTGAGTTGCCCTTCTGGGGTGGTCTCGGACACCCATTTACAGCAGACATGTACGCGTCCACCATGTCCTTGATTCGCTCACCGGGCTGCGCGAACAGTGCCACCGCGGTGTGGGCCCGCGGGTTGCACTCGATCGCGTACAGCCTCGCGCTGCCGTCGTCGTCCTCCTCGGCCATGAAGTCGAAGCTCAGGTGGCCCGTGAAGCCCGCCCCCGCGGCCGCGGCGAACCTGATGGTGAAGCCCAGCATCTGCACCGCCAGCGGGTCGCCGGGCGCCATCGCCTCGTAGTGCATCAGCAGCTCGCTGCTCGGGCACGCTGTGAAGGCCGTCACGTCGCCGGCGACGACCAGGGCGTGCGTGCAGTACTCCCTCCCGCCGCGGACAAACTGCTGCAGGACCCAAGGTCTGCCCCCTGAGATGGGGAGCCGGCGGATGAAGGCTTTGGTCTCGACTGTGGACGAGAGGGGAAGAAGCGTCATGTTTGCGCGGTTTGCGTCGTCAATTCCCACGGGTTTGAGGATGAATTTCCTTTCTGGGTTGTTTCTCGTCGCGGAGGCGAGAGCCTTCAAGACCTCAGCATGCGATGTGACGTCGAACGTCTCGGGGACGGCGAGCTTGAGCGCCTTGGTATGTCGGACGAAGGTCGACTTCTCGTGCAAAGTTGAGGTCGTGGGAACGTCGAACTGGATACACGCACACCGGCGCCCGTCCTTCGGCCTCGGTGGCTTCTTGTCCAGTGCCTCCTTCACCACGGCGTCCTCCACCGCGCCCGCGACGCCAGAGCACGAGACCCACAGGTCAACTCCCTCATCCTCGATGATTCTGCAGACATCCCTCGCGTACGCGGACCTCACTTCTTCTCTCTCAGCCTCATCTATGCCGTCCCTCGCCACAGGCCTCCGCAGCGAGTAGACCGCGTCAAAGGCTTGGCTGTATGTCCACCGCCCCTTTTCCCAGGGTGTCCACGCGGCACATGTGCTGGCGTCAAAGTCGGCCGCCACGACGCGGTGGCCGCACAACCAGAACGCCCGCGCCAGCGTCAGGCCTTTGGTCATGCCCGCGCCCGTCACGAGGACAGTACGCTGGCTGAAGGTGGGGTGTGCGCGGCATTGAGTCCGGTGGAAGAGGACACCCGTCAGTGTTGAGTGGGAGAACGGCTGGAAATACGTGAGGACGGACGGTGGCACCGCGGTGAGGGCGATGGCGATTGCATAGCTTATGGGCGAGAGGACGATGCTAAGTGCCAGGAGGAAGAAGGTCTTGATGTGGTCTCTCAAGGGGAGTCCGAGAAAGGCGAAGCCAGGGATGGCAGGGGTGGTCCCGCCCGGCGGCACGCTGTGTGGTGTGTCATTGCGCTTGGAGGCAGCCATTATTGCTCTCCTGACGGTGACTGAGGGACCGGCGGTTTCATATCAGGTCGCAACACCGAACGCCAGCCTGCGAGATGAAGTGGAATAATTCCTGGGCCGCCCTTTTGCACGATACTCGGACTCGCAAACTAGCTCTCAACCCGTTGGCGGTTCTCGTTCATAATCGCACTCGAGACGCGACCCGGGGTCTACACTCGCCATCCAGGTTGGTTAGTTATTAATTATGGGAGAGCAAATTTAATTCGCACCTTTAGCTGCTTTGCTCCGTGATGATTCATCCCGCGAGCTCATGGCAGGCGGCTCAAGAAACCCCCCCCCCCCGCAGCTTCATCCCAGAACAAGTCAGACCTCTCCGCCGCCGGCTGCGGCCCTCTGCTTCGCCACCCACAGCTGGCGGACGTGCTCGGGGCTGGCGTCGCCGTTGATGACGCGGCTGCTGTATATGAAGTGCTTGGGCCCGCCCGGGTAGCGGCCCCTGCGGACCTTCTTCTTGCGCGAGAAGTAGGTCCACACGACGTAGATGCCGTGCACGTGGCCCGGGATGACGCCGCACAGGAAAAAGAGGGTGTTGATGAGGGCGTCCATGCCCACGCCTGCGACGATCATCACCGAGAGGGGTGGAACTGGGGGGGGGGTTCGATGGTTAGCGGTCCCTCGCTCGGCGGGGAGGGGCAGGTGGGTGGGAGGGTTTTGGCCGGGGCGGTGGGCTTACGGAAGATATTCACCAGGGTAAGGGTGATTCTTTCGAGAAAGATGCCCATGTTTACGGGCCCCCGCGAGCTATAGCCTTGAGAAGACGAGGTGTTGGGTCCGAGGCTGGCCGTGCTTGACTCGTGGCTGAGGAGCGGGCCTAGGCCTCACAAGCTTCGAGGAGAGGCCTTGATATGGGTCTCTTGCGTGGCGACGGAGGCATGAATCCGGGGGTTCTTTCAGCGGGGGAGCGCCAGAGGGATCAGAATCATATCTACACGGTCGTCCTCGCGAAAAGTACACACTCCAGACTGGGAACGTGTACCTCGAGTAACGGAGCGGGCCGGCCAGCCGTATCACCAGCTTGTTATACAGGTCTCCTCTGCCCGGTCATTCCAACAAAACCCGGAAATCTTGCTTGTATCCCTGACATTATACGCCCTTCTACGCCCTTTGTCCATGGGTTTTCTGCCAAGCATTGCCGTGGACTGGGGTCGGAGGGGTGACGTCACTTGGCATTTGAGCCCCAGCTGATGCGGACCCTGCATGTGATTCTGCTCTCGTCTCAGCCAGGGAAAACATGGCATTATCCAAGTGCACAAAGAATATTTAGACGGGGGAATGTTCTTGATGTGTGTTTTTTTTATTGCCCAGAGACGCGAGGCTTTTTCACGGAGTTCTGCTATAGCAATGATGCGTCGAATTGCACCAGCACTTGACGACTGTCGTGAGTGCCGCCGGGATAGTATTCTTGGGGATTTGGATCGGCATTATATTATTCTACTAAATTAATTTAGATGAGATGCTTTATCGTATTCTCTGACCTGCGTGTGGAGCAGGAGTTGCTTTACGTGTACAGGCAGCCGGTCTGGTCGTTGACCTTGATGAGCGACTTCTTGGAACCAAGCTGAGAAGCACGTGTGATCAGGTCCTGAGAAGAGTCAGTATGGCCATGTCGGGTGAAAATAAGATCAGGGGGTCCTTGGCGCTTACATCGAGCTTAGAAGCTTGTACATTCTGTTCGCGGCTCAGGATAAAGAGCGTCGCAAAGTCAGGCGACTGAACGATAGCATAGTCGCCAGCGACGTACTCTTCAGCGACGAATCAGCCAGGGAATTCACACTAGGTTTTCGCCCCCGGCAGTTGGCACTTACCTTGCACAATGTAGTTAGGCCCCGGGCAGACGTTGGACGAGTTGAAGAAGGTGACCTCAAAGGCACCGGCATCGCCATAGACCGGGTCGACGGGAGCTGCTGACCCCGTGATGGTGATGGGCAGCCCGAGTGCCTGGCACTGGTTCTTCACGCCAACTGTGCCGTCGTCGTTGAGCGTGTAGTTGGCCGTGATGCACTTGCAGCCGGCGGTAAAGATTGCCTCGTAGCCCGCCACCTGATACCAGGTGCCCAGATATGAGGTCAGGTCGAAAGCCGAGACAGATTTTGGGTAGAAGCAGGTGCTGCGAGAGACTGTGAGTGCATGGACGCTTGAGATCGACAGGCCCCAGCCCCATATGATGGCCACGTGTGTGGCACGCGGGGGCCGGCCCGGAACAAGACAAGACTTACCCATCCCAAAGAGCCGGAACAACGTTTGTGCCATTGGCCGTCACTCCCTGCCGGGGACCCAGGGGAGACGCGGCGATGGCAGCTGCCATCCAGGCAAGGGAGTGCAGAGCAGAAGTGATATGCATCTTGGATGAACCAACGGCGGGGGGCTATGGGCAAAGTTGCACGGTTCCAATATTGACAACAATGGGTTTTGCTTGGACAAGGCCACACATATCCTGAGTGGTGTCGCCGTAGACACCTCTTTATATTTCCAGGGCCGCGTTCAAGATGGCCGTCACCGGAATTCCTCGCATTCGCTTAATGACCTCTAATTGTACCCGCGTCAAGGTTGTACAGCTTGGTAGATGGACCTGCTTGATAATAACAGCGGCGAAGCTACCCTGCCCCCTGGCCCTCAGCCCTGCCCGGCTCCTGGGAAACGCATACCCACACCGAGGTGGCCGCGATGACGGAACACTGACTGCCGTCTCTGCGAATCGGGACGAAACAGAGCACATCGACCTCGGGCGATGACTCGCAGGGCCGAGGATGTGACGAGCCCCACCGCCGCTGAACCCTCGCTCGGCTGTGCATTCCGGACGCAGGGGCGGAGGTAGTAACGCGGAGGAGACCCTGGCTGTCTTGGGAAGCCAGGCCCCAGTCCGGAAGTCTATGTTGTCCGAGGTCCGACCTCACGAGCTGTATGCCATAAACGTGGACCATGGTGGAGGCCGAGACCACCCGTCTTATTGCTGTCTCGGAAAAACGAGAGTTACCCCCCCCCCTGGCTAAATTAGCATTTGCCGCACGTGCCACCAAAATTTGGCTGGGCGGTTAGGAAACATACAATTCTCGCCGGAATAACCACATTAACGTCGTCATTATCGCCAGCAGAACGTACTAATTACCCAAACGGGTAATAGTGATGCCATACTATATAGTGAACTCCAGCCCATCCCGTGAAGGTGCCTATAACCTGCTTGCCCTAACACAAGGTAACGTTAGCCTAGCTAACCTTGCAGATAACGTATTCTGACTGGCCTATCAAGCCCGGCCTACCCAACGCTTACTATATAAAACCTGCTCTAGAAGCTGAATTATATGGTTTGCTGATGATAACGCTATGCTACCTAAGCAGGTACGTGCCCGGAAGCCAACGGCCAAAGCAACTGAAGCCCAGCAGACCGCTTGGAAGCGCTTATGGGCAGCCTCAAAGACTAGCCGGGATAAGTTAACTACAGCAGAACGTGCGGCTTAGAGGGCGCGAGAGAATACTGCTAAAGTTAATGATAATATACCTGGTGATAAGGAAAATAAGGATTAACTAGAAGCTACTAAAGCTGAGGATTCTGCCCCTAATGTGGAATTCCCAGCAGATAATGCTGGCAATAATATTGAGCTGCTCGGAAGTTGCCTATAGTAGGCGCCCCTAGGTAAAGTGCTTCTAACTTCAACTATTGAGATTACTAATTAGAAGACTAGTTCTCGCCCTCTATAAGTTGAATACCGCTCTATATAACTTAATAATAAATACTAGGGCCTAGAGATCATAAGGATTATAGGCGAATACAAGGTGTTAATGTTAGACTGGGTTAAGGTTAGCTTTAAGGATAACCCAGGTGCTATAATCAATCTAAGAGAGGTCTTCATTAAGGCTGGTTGGGTTGCAGGTTAGAAGTCTAATGTGTGTTAATTAGAAATGTATAGAAAGGGTTAAGATAGGGTAATTAAAGTACTTAACTATGAGAATCTCATAGATACGCTCTTTGAGGTTAAGGGACTGTTCTTTCTTAGGTTTATCTATACCTATAGGGTTACCTTGCTGCCGCCAGCATTACAAACGCCTATATCACGGGGCAGTCAGCTAGTAGGGCGGCCACCAATTAAGGTCTTCCAGCCATCCCCTATCGGTCAGCCAGTGGCTGCCCCTAAGGACAGCTTCCCAGCAGTCAGACTGGCAACAAATATTACAATGCCTAGCAGAAGCCCGGTCCCTAGGAATCCTCAGGCTGAATCAGTTACTACTCATTAACTAGCTGCAATGGGAGAAGAATGCGCTCTTATATGGGTTATATACTAGCAGTTGATTAAGCTATAGCAGTGCAAGTTGGGGGCTTGTTATAATGCCAATTATTGCTATAGGGATAAGGGGGATGCCCTCTAGCAGTAGTATTTTATTAAGAATGATAGCACACATATAAGCATATTGGATAAGGATATAAGAGATTGGGCAGACACAATTGCAGCAGATGAAGCCACACTATAGAGGCTACCGGAAGTTATTTTTAACCGCTGGAAAGCTTAAGCTGAAGCTAACAAGGAGTTTAATAATAATGGAGTTAGCTTGGTCCGTCCCAGGAAGAAGTAGAGGAAGCAGAAGCAAAAGTAGAGGGAAAGTAGTATTAATATAGTAGTTAACCCATCATTCAACATCAACTTGCCTGGGGCTGGGTATGGCCAAGCAGCCTTAATAGGGCTACTACCATTGTTACCAGCACCTGTTTCTTCTTATGGGTTTAATGGGCTTCCGCGCCTATTAACGCTGGTACTAGCGATAACAATGTCACCAGAGAGCCCACCATAGAGGCAGAGGCTTCCAGTAGTGCTATCATCATCACCACCATGGGTTGATAGGGATGAGAAAGTCTTATATTAAGAATTCATACTGCAAGCACTTCAGATACACTTTTAGAGCTCATCAGAGAGAGCGCAGCTTAAACAACTTCCAAAGGTTATGAAGCAAGAAGGACTTAACCTTTATGGGCTCCACAAGAAGGAGGATATATGGTTTGCTAAGTAGGGACTGCAAGCCATCTCACTAGTCAGAATGCTAGTCAAGCCATACTTAAAGGGGAAGGAGGACTTCACCAATTTCTTCAATAGTAATAATGAGGAAGAGGACTTGCTGCCACAGCAGGAGCTGTTAGATAGTCAATGAGTTAACCGCCAGATAGAAATCAAGAGTATATATCCCACAAAGCCCATAAGAGTTACCTAACTAACTGATTAGCTTCATCTAATGCTAGGCCTTGTAATTAGGTTAAACACTTAACCGAAGGGTTAGAAGCCTGCTATTGTGGCCTCCCTGGTCTGCTGGGTCAGAGGAAGCGTTTAACAAGTCGCCAGAGGACTTTCTAAGCAAGGAAAGTAGTAATTAGGCATATAGGAAGTTATAATTAACAACAAGAAGCAGTCTAAAGGAGGAAAGTTATTTATTTTAAGCAAACATAGTATATTTAGGTGCCTTCTGCAGGGCACTAAATTAACTAAGTATTTTTACCTATAGTAAGGTACTAATTCGTTTGCGTTAACCCCTAGCTACCAAACCAACTAGTCAACTTACACAAAACACTCCTCAACCAACGCAACAATACTCAACAAGAACTCCCCCAATTCTCATCCCCACAACTTCTAACCAATACCATCATATCCGCCTCATTTTGCTCTTTCTTCTAGTACCCGCGCATAGCAGAAATATCCCTAGATAGCTAAAACCCTCAACTTAACCTTCCAGGCACAAGAATATAGGAATTACGCAAATTGCTCATCTAAGTTATAGTCAGACACCTTATACTAGTACTAACAACATAAATAGCGCTTCAGATCACCAAAATACGCCTTAATTAGGTTAAAATCAGGTGAATATGGCAGTAGGTACTTAAGCTTCACGCCTGCCTAGCTAACTGCCTCATAGATCTCATCACTATAGTACCAGGAAGCATTATCCATCACAAGAATCAACCTTCAGCCCGGGTACAGGCACATCTTTAGCAATACACTTTCCTACAACCACTAAAGGAAAAACTCTTTCATTATATACCCCTTATACACTATAGCAGCAAGCAAGCTATTAACCATAATTACTGGGAGGATATAGCAGCAAGCACCTCATTTAAGAAGACTTTCCACTCATAGAGTATACCCATAAGGCGCCCAGCCAGTCCTTCTAGCACCATCCCACTTATCAAGACCCAATTCATCAAGGAAAACAAACATATCAACTATATAGCACCACTGGTTTACCCACCAGAAGTAGTAGTTACGGAGACCCTCATCGCGCTAGCGGGCCAGTACATATATCCGTTTATTACTCCACTCGCAACTCCTCAGGGCGTTGCCTATCATCTTCATGGTAACATCAATTCAGAACTATTCAGCAAAGAAACACTACATTTCGTCAAGATAAAGGTCTAATTTAACAAGCAGAAGATCCTTAAGCTCCTATCCCATACAATTCACATATCAATTAAACTCTATAGCTTTATCCAAGGAAAGTACGCTAACAAACCTCCAGGGCCCATTACTCCAGCTTAACTGCATTTAACAGCAATAGCAACAATACGCCTAGGATAACTATTTTGCTAGTAGCAACCCTCTAACAATATCTCTTAACCATCATATGGCTTAGCCGGAACTCGGCTTCAAGCCACTTATTAGGTGGCGCTAGGTCAGAGCGTAAATAAAACTCTAACCGCTGGAGTTCAGTAGCAGTCAGGCGACAGCGAGACATCATCAAACTCTCGCAATTGCCTATTCAGGGGCGTTGGCGACAACGACAACAACATCATCGATTTGGTTATTCCGGCGAGAATTGTACGTTTCCTGACCGCCCAGCCAAATTTTGGTGGCACGTGCGGCAAATGCTAATTTAGCCAGGGGGGGGGTAACTCTCGTTTTTCCGAGACAGTGGTGAGATATGTCGGTTGAAAAATTAGTACTGCGCCTGAGCACGGCCAAATCAATCGATCTAGATGCACACTTGAGCAGTAACGGCTACTTTCCGCCCGAATATACCTGGAGACTTGCACGTGAATGCAAACTGATGCCAATTAATCTAAACCCTTCTTCGGTCGAAGAAGTAAAATGGATTTCGACGCGATTCGACCAAGAGGCACGAATGAGACCAAAACCCAGACCAAGGTAACAGTAGTTCGTAGGCAGAATGGTCGTAAACATAGTGACAATTCCACCATCGATTTGTGTCACTCATCTCACGGACAAAGTCTTCTCCTCTCTCTCGTTTCTTTTGATTTGGCAGTACCCGGGGGCAGTCGTCTCCATGTCCTGTTGGAATCTTTCGGGAGAGCCAGCCGACATTCTATTATCTTGGAGCGCGATTGGCTTCGTGCATATGTATTCAGCTTACGAAGATGAAGAGCGCTTAATCTGCAGAACCATTTTGCTTTTCAAGACTCCAAATGTTGCATCTGGGCCGACCTCTCTGCGTGGTGCATACCCAGGTAGAGAAATTCTGGCCCAGACCCCTTCCCCCCCCCTCGGGAATATGGATTGATACATGTTCGCGCTGGTCTTAATATCATCATCGGCCAGAGTGGAACAAGCTGCAGTATGATAGTGCAAGATGGGTGCTTGGATTAATCACAACTTTCCATAGTATTCTTCGGATACCTAGGTACTTTATCAACTCTAAAGTTGCACAATGATCCGAGAGACTTGCTTAAATGTCTTTTTATTTGAGCACAAGGGCTTGGTACTGGGGCCATTTCTGACACATAGTTTATTTTACGTGCATGTGTTCAAGATACTAGTGATATATATGGAGAGCTATTCTAGGTTACAGATAGGTACCCGGAAAGTGCCCATCAGGGTGTTCTTGGTCCTTGCTACCGCCAGACGAATGAATTCGATGCCGCTTGCCAGGGCAGAAAGCAAGTGGTCTAGTATCTTCAGTGTGAAGGACAAGACCTCCTCGGGGCAGTTTTCCAGGAATCCGTTCGGGCTTACATGGAAGCGCCCATACCAAAGTTGTCTCCATTCGCTCAGCGAATTCGCGAGAAGGGTTCCAGGCGCGTCCGATAATACCCAAACAAGTGGCTCGTGGAGCCATCTGGTATATAGGTGCTATCCGAATGCTGTAGCGCATATACGTCAGCATGTGATCGGCCAACGACTGAATACACTTAGAAAGCATAGAAATACCTCCCATGCTGTTCTCAACGTACTCTTTACACAGCGCGAAGGGGGCCAACTGCAAGATGCGGCCTTGACGAGCCGGTTAAAGAATGAGGTGTTCGGCAAGCCGGGGACACTTCCCAATCCCATTCCCTGCGGCTGCTCGGTCTGGGCTTTCTGGGCAGGGGAAGACGCGGCATCGAGCTGCTCCGGCGTGTGCGGGATGGCGCCGGGGGGGGGGGGAGCCTGTTGACCCGTGGCGGGTTCACACGCGACGCTGCTGGAGTAGATGGCGGGCACGACGTGGGGCGGCTCGTTCAGGGCGGCGTCCCGAGCGCCGTTAAAGGTGGCAGCGGCGTTGTTGATCAGCGTAGGTGGCCTCGTTGCCATGGTCGCGGGTCGATATCGTCCCGGACCTGCTTCGGGGTCAGGATGTGCGCGTCGTGGGGCTGGATCTGGGCCAGGAGGTTGCGCCAGGCGTTCCACATCAACGGCGAGCCGTCAGGATCTGCGTACTGTACTCTTTACAACACAACTCAGCAACTTCATCCTCTTTATATGCTAATGTATAGTTGGGCGCAGTTAAGGTCCCAGTCGAATGGGATGCTTTCCGGTCCCTTGTTAAGCTCATACAGCTTGCGGAAGTCCTCGTACTTGACAGTACCGAGGCGTTCAGCATTGAAGGCTCTGAATGCAACTTTATACACGGCAATGGGCTTGTTGAGGAGGTTCTCGAAGTAAAACCAGTGTAGTACTGTGATGTTTGCTCCTGCGTGCCATAAGACGCTTATCGCGGCGCGCCTGCTCATCGGAATCACAAGGCTCGTCCTCCTCCTCGCGATCACTCACTATGAGAGATGCAGGGACTGGAATTCCAGGAGCGCTCTTGTATACTGCAGAAGATGGGGTCAGACCACTGAACCGGCCGTGGTACTGAGAAATGAAAGAATCCACACCGCGCTTGGGAGTGGGAGTATCAGTTGCGCTAGCAACTGGAGAAGAGTCTGGGGCGTTGTTGTCACTCGGATCCAGAACGGAGATTTTCTTATGGCCTGCGAAGTTGTAGGGGCCTGCAGGTGGTGTGTTCAGGCGAGGGCCACCGTATGGCGGCATGCTGAAGTTTCCAGGGTAGTAATTACTGTAAGTGGCTCCCATCTAGGCGATCTGCAGCCTTGCAGAGCTGCTGGTAGTGTTGTATCAAGGACGGGGCTTGGCCTTGAGAGGTGTAGAGGTCTGAGGTGCAAGCAGCTGTCCATTCAAAATCTGGGGACACCAAGGTCTCAAGTTGTAGCCTCGACCCAGCCCTCGAAGGGGGATTCCTTCTCGGGCTTTCCCTCCTCAACGTAAGTTTGATGAACCGCGACGTGAATACCAGTGGATGCATGTGCATTTTTGTCAGCACTGAAGCTGTCCTCCGCTGGATCCCTGATAATACCTTTCAGACACCAGTACCACTCATGTTCCAAGCAATTTCCGTACATAGTTTCCTGCAACCACAAAAGACTGGCCATGGGGCATGCTTCCGTACGGGATATAGCCTCCATTGCTATATATCTGTTGTAGCTGGGATGATATCTGGTATAGTCCCGGAAAACTTGGTGGCATGGGAAACCCCCCCCCCCCCGAAACGCCATTAGAGGGCCACCATATGGTGGCATGGCGAAGTTCCCAGGGTAGGAGTTACCATACATGCGTCCCATAGGCATGGCGAGTCCGCCCTGGGTGGGGTACGCGCCGTACTGGCTTGCAAAGTTGTATGGGGATGGGAAACTGCCTTGAGCGAGCTGCGAAGCAGGTGGTGTATCTAGGCGAGGGCTACCGTACGGTGTTTATCTGCCGTAGGAGGACAAATCTCTGTCTCATCTTACTAGCGTCGTGGACCTTGGCGTCGAACATGGCTTTTTCCACAGTCAACCCGAGAGCGTTTGCCTCTTGGCGAGTTACGACCTTGGTTTTGAGGCTGAGATCGTTCCTGATTGTCCACTCCGTGACGGTCAGCAGTTTTCCGGGTGTTGAGCGGCGCGGGATTCTTGTGTTGGAATCCAACCCCAAGAATCGCTGACCGAAGAATGGGATGTATATTCTGTCACCGTCGTCTTGCTTCTCGACTGACCGCCCCAGTTGCCGTGATTATCATCATGCTTAAGCAGATGAGAAAGAGCAGCTAACCTTGTAAAGGATACGTGCTGCTTGCTGTACCCAGCTTGCTCCTCTCTCTAAGTGAGGTCCTCCTGGTCTCGAACGTGAGCAGGTTCCACGAATGTTAAATGTTGTGTTCTTGATGGTGGCCTGCTCATGTCTCGACGGGAAACGGCAGTCGGTGCTGCACATCCCATGATGTCAAAGGATGAGCGGACGTTGTTGCCGAGCCACGTCCATTGCACACTAGTGGTGCGTGCTCGTCCCGGCATGGCCGTCCCACGGGTCACCTCCAGAGAGCATGCTCTTGTCGTTTTGAGAGGAAGAGGACAGGAGCTGCTCAAAGCTTTTGCCCCTTGACCTTTTTTCATTTTTTTTTATATTTTTAAACTTTTCAAACTTTTTATTTTTTGGATTTAAAAAAATAATTATTTTTCAATTTTTACTTTTGTGGTTTTATTTTGGTTTTGTTTCTTAGTTTTGTGGTTTTTTTTGGAGGTTTTTTTTTGAATTTTTTGGATTTTTGGATTTTTGTAATTTTTTTCGGGGTTTTTTTTGGGTTTCTTTTTGGGTTTTTTTTGGGTTTTTTTTAGGTTTTTTTTTGGGTTTTTTGGGATTTTTTTTTTAAATTTTTATCTTTTATTTTTATCTTTTTTTTTCTCTTTTTCTCTTTCTTTTGGTTTTGGCCATGGAACAGCTTTCTTTTTGTCCTGGACGATTCATAAGCTTTTTTCACCCCCCCCGGAACTAATGCGCCTTGTGATGATGATTCCCTCTTGCCGGGGATTCTGACGGACCCGAACAGAACTGCATGGTTATAAACAGACGAAACATGTGGGAGATGCTGTCGGATCGCGGCTTGGAGAAAACCAGGACGCTTCAGGCTGTCGCCTAATGTGCATCTGAAGCAGGCAGGCAAAAGAACCTGTACTGGCAAATTGGCAGCTGGGGCGTGATGCGTATGCACTTATCTTGACGTGACAGTGCAAACCTTCTACCAGGACTCGAGGACTGGATAGAAGGTCGAAATTCGAAAGCTCCTCTGAGCTGGAGGGCGAGTGCCTTGCGGCGGTGATGAGCACGCCGACTCTTGCCGTTCTTGTTCCAATCCAGCTCGGCGATAGAATCTTGTTCCAGACGGTGCCTGTCATCATTACGGAGCCTTCCGTTCTCAATGCACTGACGGCAGAAATGCATATTGCACGCCAGGCACTCCTGCAGGCCGTTGACGTTGCCCTCGTTGCAGGTGTCGCATCGCATGGTTCGGATAACAGCGAGCTTGAAGCCCGCGTGTGGGGCCATCGTATCTCGAGTACCGGTGATCCGTACCGTAGAATGGTAGAACCGAGGCAGACGAGAGGAGGGGTGTTTGTGCCGATGCGTCTCTATCGAGGATGAATGGCAAGGCTGTTGTTCAAGTACAAGGTAGACAGTCCTTGAACTGTGACTACTCGAGCACCAAAACAATGAAGAAAGGTAGGCAGCCGAGGGCCCTTGTCGTGGAAGTCAGGTGTGACCCGGAAGTATCTCGCCAATGATCGACGAGGCTCACTTCTGAGGCAGAAGATTCTTGATCATATGCCTATTCGCGTGGCATACGTCCACCTCCAGTGCGACGGGAGCTTCTTTGAAAACGCGGTGGAGGGCCACCGGATCGCTGGGAGCCCTTGAACACGAAGATGGCGGTGCCGAAGGACAAGCCTAACAGATAGCTTTCCGGACCTGCCCCGTCTCTGCCCTTGCTCGAGGACGGCTATGACCGCTCCAGTTGCAGTGATTGGCATGAGGCTGAGGAAAACCAGGAGGAGTCAGCTGATGAAAGGCATGTACTGGCTGAAAACGCGCCTCTGAGTGGTCCAGGTGGCGTCGAAGATGGCGGTAGGCTTGGCGAGTGTTGTCTAAAACAGTGGGGTCAGCGTTATACTCTTCATGAAGTTCCCATTGTGCGTGTGCGTATCGAGGGCTGAGATAGTGGCGGGCGTTTTTCTCTCTCTCTCGGGTAGGTGGCAATGTTTTGTGTGATGGATGATGTATTATGACTCACCCGAATAATAGCACGAGGTCAAAATAGCGAGTCCCGGCGATAGCTCGAGTAGGCTGCGCGAAGTTCAGGATACAGGTCGTACCGTAAACAGGCCGTCTAAAGGATTCCACGAAAAGGGAGGAGACCTTAGGTGGGCGTTGGGGACCGAGTTGACTTGTAGAAGGAAGAGATAGAGGAATGGTTGTTTGGAAGACCAAATTGGTTTGAGGATTTCGGAAGTAGAGAAGTGGTCTGTGGGTGATAGAATATGTGTTGTAGTTTGAGACATGATGATGGAGGAAGAAAAGAAGGAAGAGTTGGCTGGCTGGGGCTGGGGTTTAAATAATTATTTGGAGGATTGGAACCAAGGTGCCGTTTGCTGCTGACGAAGCCGGCATGTATGGCATCGCGAACTCAGGAATTCACGGTATTGCGAGTTCTTGAGATCGCGGGCCCCCATTTCGCGATCTTCACAGACTTCAAGGAGAGAATATAATGGACTGTTCAAGCCAGTGGACCCAATTGGCTGGGGCTCACACATCAGGATTTGGGATCGCGATGAGATGGCGAGTCAAAGACAAACATCACCAGGACGTTTGCTGAATAAAGTGCCCAGGTGTACTGAGATTCTAGATTGCGGTGTCCAACGGAATAATAGGATGGGGCCAATGAGAAGACGGCTGGCTCATGAAGGGACCGCGAGTTTCTGTGATGTTCTCTTTCTGTAATCAGAGCTCACAGTAACCACACAAAGGCGGTTCGCGAGACACCACTCATTTCTGGTTTCCAGAGCATTTAAATGACAGGGAGACACAAGAATGGACAGAGCTCGGGATTCAGGATGCAGGACTGAGGAACCTTGACCTATGACACGACCTCCTAAATGCACATGTGAGGGGCCTGCATTTACTAGCAAGCAAGGTTTGCTTGAGACTAGGCAGTCCACAGAGGACGCACCACAGGAAAGGCCGCCTGAGTGATGCAGCAAACACGTGCCTCAATCAGGCAGCAAACGCGTAGTCTGCAAGGAACCTTATCATGGCACTGGTGTACAAACGCGTAGCCTGGAAGGAAATCAGGGTACTGGTATACATTCCAAACCCCACGGCTGTCATGGCACGTCGAAGTAACCTCTTGATGTCAAGCATCCATTCATCATGTGGTGCTTCCGTTCCTTCCACATCCTTTCTACTCTTGATCCAGTCCGGGTCTGTACAAGTGTTAGATGACTGTCATGATATGGGCTTCCCAAAACATCCTGCACACTTGCCAGTCCCATTCCAGTCTCATTGCGAGTGGATGGGTTTAGGAATCACGCTGTGATAGACCGCGAAGAAGAAATAATCACTCTCATCTTTGTTCCATTCAACAATCATGGTGAATCCAACCTGGTACAACTCTGCAGGCCTGCTAGGAGTGTACCAAAAGTGGATGAGACCGCCAAAGGTCTTGCCATACTCGCCATACTCATCTGTCCCATAAGGTGTTGTAGAGGCGAGCGGGAGAGCGTCTGCCCCTGAAATGCCCGTCAGAAATCCTTCAAGGCAATGGACAATCTCGCGGGCAAATGCGATCACGATCGCGATGAAAAAAACGTGGACATTCCAAACCCCGCTGTGGCATCAGATTGGGCCGCTCTGACGGAACGCTGCCGTGATCTGCTGGCCCATAGTAAGTTGGTAGCGAAGTGTCGCGAGGGGAGCAACATCCACCCACCCCGGAACGGCTGTGCAGTGGTTGGCAGCTCACGAGTATGTGTTGAATGCCATGCCGTGATCTCTGGTGGTCCCCATGCGCCCCCAGCGGCAAAAGCTTACCCTTCGCCAGAGGAATCCGATGCCGCCTTTGAAAGCAAAACCATAACCAGCCGCCGAGGAGGGAGATGGGAGGCTTGCCAGATACTACACAGAACGGTTATATAGCCAGTCCGGGACTCGTGAAGCTTGAGGATAAGTGTCCCCAAGGGTGGGAATTGGCGGGTTATGACGCCCTGTGACGGCCCTTTCAGAAGCAAGGAAGCATTGTCACACACGGTATGCTTCAGCAGGGAGTGAGGCAGTGCGGGCCCCCACAGGAAAGCCCGCATCAAACAGTTTGCATGCTCACCATGTTGAGACGTTGATGGCCATGCAGACGCACTCAAGTAGGCTGCCATGGGGAACAGGTCTGCTGGCCAGAAGGAAAACCAGAGCAGCAGCTACAAATGAAGCTCAGCACCGAGCTCCTGCATGCGTGGATGACCTGACGTTGGCAGGGTTAGGGGCGGCCGTACCCACAAGCGCCGATAAGGAGATAAGCTGGCGCCAGCAACCACATCAAAAGATCTTTTGAGAGCTTACCTGCTTGCCCGCGAGACTTGCCCACCCCTTGAGCAGGCAGACAGTTCCGATCGCCACAACTCCCCCAGTCCCGCCGCCGCGATGAGCAGGTCACTTTTCCGCTTAGCCCTGGAGCTGCGGACCTCGGCGTCGCGCCTCCCGCCGGCCTTCCTGCTCCCCATCCGCGCGCGATGCATCAGCTCGACACAACAGCACATAGAGACCGCCTCGACGACGGCGACGACGTCACCACCACCTCCTAGCGGGGCGCCCCTTGGGGCATCGCGCACCCAGCAGACCTCAGCCACCATCCACGCGAAAGCAGCAGCTTCAGCATCAGCAGCAGCAGCCGCCGCCTCAACAACAACAACAACAACAACAACAACAACAACAATAACAACAACCCAGGCGCCGCACCCCAATACCCCCAAGCCGCGCTCCCCGCCGACGCACCCCCCTCCCCAGCCAACGGGCCCGATCCCGGAAGACGTCAAGGTGATGCTGCCGCTGCTGCGCGCCCAGCCGGGCGGGCACTACATCACGCTGCACATCCACGGCCGCCCCTACCTCGTGACGCCGGGCGACGAGGTCCGGCTGCCCTTCCTGATGCCGGGCGTCCGCCCGGGCGACGTCCTGCGCCTGAACCGCGCCTCAGTGCTTGGGTCGCGCGACCTGACGCTGCTCCCCGGCGGCGCCGCCGCGGCCGCGCGCAGGAAGCCGCCCAGCGGCGAGCCCGCGTACATCGACGAGCGCGTCTTTGAGTGCCGCGCCGTGGTCGTTGGCGTCGACAGCGAGCCCATGCGCCTCAAGGAGAAGACGAAGCGGCGCAACAGGAAGGTCAAGACCGTGCGGAGCAAGCACCGGTATACCGTCCTGCGCATCAGCGAGCTCAAGATCAAGGCGCCCGAGGAGATTGACGAGTAAATCTGGCGCGCGGCTGGCTGGCCTGAGGAGTGGAGAGCACCTTCTGCGGGTGTGCTATGGTGGGTTGGGAGTACCTTGCCAGCCCTGCTCAAGCCCGCATGAGGGAAGTGGGAGGGGGGGCGAAATTACTCGTGTGGTTCTCCCTCCAAGGATCGGGCATTTCAGGGAGGCATTATTGTGCGAAACGGAAAAAAATTGGGCACAAGAGCATTCCCCCCCGACTGCATTTGGCGAGTGGAGGCTGCCATATAAAGAACCACAAAGTGTATGATATTAATCAAAAGTATCGTGCCAAACTTGGCGTATCCAACAGCCATCCGAGGGGCTCGAGCGCGTCGAAACGCAGGCACCAAGCCAGACAAGACCAGCCGAGAAGTGCCCTGCAGCAGCAAGAGCCAGATTCTATTCAATGGTCGACTCCCGGAAGCCCTGCCGCACGCGCCACAAATCCCCACGCGAGAGAAAAGTTGTCTGAGCCAGCAAGCACTGTGTGGTATATTGTATATAAATGGACCAAAGGCGACAAACCTTCTCCAGGCAGAACAAAGAAAAAGACAGAAAATTCATACGGTTGTGGTATCAAGAATGGAGAAATGAAACGCGCCAGACCAGCCACTCGTGAGATATGTGCTGCTGCTTTTTGGGGGAATAATCCGAAAAAGAGAAACGAAACGACCGCTGCCCAACTGTCTTAGCCCCACCATACTCAATTCCCCAGTCCGATTTGCTCTTTTCCTCTTTATCATTATTCATCAATAGAAACGTCCACAATTTATCATACCCAAAAACATCGTGGGTACAAGCCTCCGCTCTTGCTCTTCCACAGCCAAGCAGAGCACTCGGATCTCGTCTGAAAAGTCACATAATCGCTAAGGCGGCTCGGTCTACCGCCTCTGGCCTTCGTTCTGCTTGGCCTCGATGGCCTTGCGCACGCTAGTCCAATACGCTGCTGGCCACGTCTTGATGGCCTCACCATCCGTGGGCAGCCTGTCGCGGCACCGCGTTACAACGCTCTGAATAATGCGCCCCAGCAACTCCTCCGTGATGGGTAGGCTGTCCGCGGCGCCCATGACGTCGCTGGCATACTCGATCGGGTACAGGAACCCGTCGTCTTCGCCCAGCAGCTGCGCGCACGACGGTCGTGCGTGCTGGTCTCGGTCGAGACACTTCTTCATCGTGCGCAGCAGGCTCGGCGGCACCTTGGCCCCGCCGATGCCCTTCTCGGGGAACTCGATCTTGTGGGACCAGTTGATGATGGCCTGGCAGCGCGCCATCTGGTTCTGAATGTGCCCAAACGGCGAGTTGCCGTAGACCATCTGGTACAGGATGCACCCCAGGCTCCACACGTCGGATGGCTTGCCCAGCTTCATGAGCTTGGGGCCCCTTGGTCCGTGCCAGTACCTCCCACCATTTGCAGAGGTGAACGCGTAGTGACTAGAGTCCATCAGACTCTCGGGGCTCATGTAGCTAGGCGTGCCGACCTGCGTCTCGCGGTGTACGTTGACTGTTTCTTCGGTCTGGATGGCGTTGGCGATTCCGAAATCAATCAGTTTCAGACGACCTTGAACCATGACAAAGTTGGCGGGCTTAAGGTCGCTGTGCACGATGTCGTGGCTGTGCACGGCGGCAAGGCATTCTAGCATTTCTTTCCAGTAGTATCGGATGAAGACCGGATCGAGCTTCGCGCCCTCTTGGTTCTGCCGCACTCTCAGGAGGGTATTGAGGTCGAGTTCACCGATCTCCATGAGCTGGTTTACAAGGTCAAGTCAGCGCATGTACACCGGATGCACCAGATCGCCCGGGGGAAGGGGGAGGGGTGTGTCACTCACGACACTGAGCACGTGCTTCTCCTCATTCAGCTCGAAATCAAAGAGCTGGATGACACGCTCCACGTTTGTTAGCTTTTGTAGCAAGTTAATCTCGCCCTTGTAGCCCTTGAGCATCGTCTCGTCGGCGTTCTCGATGTTGACTCGCTTCAGGGCAAACATCTTGCCGTTCTCGGCTGTCACCCTGTACACCTTGGCGCTGCCACCACGGCCTATGCAGTCTACCCTTTGGTATGACCGCCCATTGACCTTGAGAATAATACTCCTCTTCTTCGCGGCTTCTTTGGTGGTGGCGGCACCGCCGGTGGCCGTGGCCGCATCCAAGACGCTCATCTTTGGCGGTGGAGGTGGTGCAGGTCGTTGCATAGGGATTACAACGTGTGGTGTCTTTTGAACGTTCTGGCTGAGGGATGCCAGTATCGGACGCTCCGGAGAGACCGCACGAGGGATTGCCCTGGAGCCAATCTCAACAATACTGGGTGATCGAAGCAGTTTCCTGTCAAGGTCCTTGTCGGGGTAGATGCCGACTGACGGTCTCCGTCTCTCGAATGCGGAGGGCGCGGGCATTTCGTTCTCCTGGTCGTGTGTCGATGGTATCTCAAGCGGTTCCCTGGCCGCTTCCTCCCGGGCTGCCTCGATCACTTTGTGAGCCTCGCTCAGGGAGGTGGCTCTGAGGTCTGCATGAGATTGTCTTCGGCTCCCCGCCCTCAGCTCCCTGCCGCTGACCGGACTGCCAGACGCCGCAAAATCCCGGTACCCCGGCTCGTAAAACGATGCCGCGTGAGATTCTGCCCCGCTGCGGCCAACTTCGGGAGGCGGATAGTCATCCTGCTCCTGGCCATACGCCATTTCGCCCTCGTCATTCTCTCTGGCCACCCTGTCCTCCTCGCTCTCGCGTCTCCTACCACGGCGAGCAGGCCCGCTGAGGAAACTGCCTGGGATCTTGCCCAGTCTTTTGACCCGCATAGAGCCCTGAGGAATCGGGTCTTCTCTCGATTTGACACATGCGCTGCTGCCAAGCCTTGAGACGCTGCCCATGGCGGACTGTGGCCGAGGTGCTGTCTGCGGATCTTCGGGGCCCTCCTGGTCACTGCGCACAGAGGAACCGGCGCTCCTAGGTGCAAGGCCAGAAGAATTGCCAACTGAATGTCGTTTATGTGAGGACCCGAGGGCGATCTGTACGCGGCGGACTGGCTGGGCTGGAGTGTTGACATCTGCCTCCTCGGCAGGTGCGGCCGCCCCGGCGCTGTGCATACTCTCATCCCTGTCGCCAGCGCGGCTCTCTGGCCTCCTCGAGGTGGAGGTGGAAAGTGACCTCCTGAGCCTGCCCGTCTGCACGGGCGCGACGCTGGGTGTGTTGCTGAGGCGAACGACTCGCTTGCGCGGTGGCGGGCTACTATCCCTTGCTCGCGCGGGCGAGGCTTGCCTGGAAGGCGCAGTGCCTCCTGCGGTACTGCTAGTCCTTGTATGGCGGCGGGTCTCCCTGAAGGGTCGATCGGGTTCAGGGGCTTGGGCTTGGGCTTGGGCTGGGTCCCTATCATCCACGGCGGACGAAGAATTCCTGGTAAGATAGCTCCGCCTCCGGGTCATGACCCTCGGCTCAGGCTGTTGACTGAGTGCATCATGGGCTCGACGGGTAGCAGCTGGAGCTGCCGAGGGCTCTGGTGGCCCGCCATCGTTCAGTAGAGCTTTAGTCAGAGCACTGAGCTTCATGGGTACTGGAATCTCGTCGTCGGAGCTGTCGTGCATGGCGTCATACTGCTGGTGTTGTGGTTGAGACTCAGAGCGGTTGGCGCTCAGAGGCGCGTCGCGAGCAACATGGGCAGCTGGCTGAGATTCGCTGCGACTGAAGGCTGGGCGGGAAGTTGGTCTGCGCAGGGCCTGGCGCGCTGAAGTCCTCCGGCCGAGGGAGGTGAAGTGGCTCCCCGGGCCTATTGGTGTTGGTGATGCTGCTGACATTGTTGCGGCTCAGTTGATGGGCAATGGATGGCCTGGTCTCATGCGATGGGGCCCCTCTTGGTCAGCAACAGCACCAGAATCCTTCGAGCAAAGTCGGTGTGGATGCGGCGAGGCAATGTTTTGCTATGTTTTTGTTGTTGTCGCACGCGCTGCTCGGTGATGTTTTGCTGGGTTTAGGTTAGGGAAAAAGATACTTTGACGTGTCTCAGAGGTCCATGGTCAAGCCGTGAGGGATGTGGCAGCCGGATTGATGAAGCAATGTGTGTGGGCTATCGAGAGTCGGAAGTGCGCATGGTGGGAGAGTGATGGAATCGGCAAGCGAGTCGAGTTTTGGGTGGGCCCAGCGGATGGACCTCCAATGTTATGGCAGGGGGTGTCTGGCCAATCCAAGGGCGCCTTGTCCGTTACCCCCGCAACGCCTTTCAGCTTTAGTCCTCTTTGGGCAGTGACTTCCGTTTGCATGCTGGGTTCCTCACCCATGTCCCTGTCAGCTCTCAGGTGCTTTCATCACAGACATAACTGACTGACAGGCCTCGTTGCCCTGTGCTGGCTTTACAATCTGCAGCCAATTTATTAGATTCACAGGTTCAAGGCGTGAGGATTCGAGATTGGCTTCTATGCGACAAGACAGACAGTTCTCCAAGCCCAAGGAAGTCGAGCAATTCTCAACCTGAACTTTAGGGCCCAAGATGACCAGCCAATCAATATTCACAATTCCGTAAAAACGGCACGAGAATGAAACGGTTAGTTACACAGGCGCTCTGCCTTGTTTATCCTAGAGTCTGGCAAATTTGATTGGCCACCTTATACGCTACCAGGCCTTCAATTATGCTCGGCACATGTTCGTTTGCATGCAGCCCAGTTGGATGCATCCTTTGTCCAATGTTGGGTCGACTGGGAGAACAAAATGAAACAGCCTGTCGCCTACTTCCATTCCTAAGACACATTGCAATTCTTGCACCGGCGCTTTTGGCCCAAGAATGGACACCACGGACACCAAGACTTGGTCTGAAGCAGGATGCATCCCCAGCGAATCTGTACAGAATGACGCTTACATCGTGATGCTGATGCGGTACCACAGGCTGGCATAATTACAGCGTCACATCGACTGTCGGTTCAGCCTAGCGGCCAGCCATGCGAGTCCCGCAGGGTCGGCGAGCCATATAACGGCTATTCCGGCAGGTACCTGTCTTCCCCTAGCTGTAAAGCTATCGCCGTCTGGATAGCCGGCTTATTTGCTGTACGGCGAAGCGAGGCGGTATAGCGGGCCAATCACATGACTTAGGCGACGATATCATCATATTACAACATAGGTCGTGGTATCTCGCTGATCCAAGCACCAGCCCCCGGACCAGCTCCCAGACCGTCATGTGGTCACAGCAAGACAGGCGAGTGGTGAGCATCCTGACAATTTGCTGTTCACAACATGCTTCGTGTGTCGCGGTGTTCCGAAGAGGTCACGAAGCCTTAAATTGCCCTCAATGATCTACTTTTGGGTGACCGGCCACCGTCCCAACCGAGACCTAACAAACCATCAAACATCGTGGTATCATGATATCCCTAGGGCCCTTGCTCTGGCGTGCGTTGAACCGGTAAAGTATGCTCGCAAGCATCTTCGAAAAATTGACACCAAAGGTGAAGACTCGAGTTTGGCGCGACAGGTTAGGGCATTTAGTCGAAGAGACCGAATCCCATGTCGTCGTCGGACTCCTCCTTCTCTGTAGGAAATTGTCAGCACGTGTCGTCGCACGGCAAGGTGGAGCTGGAGCAGTCTTACCCTCAGCCTTGGCCTCCTCCTTGGGAGCCTCGGCGGCACCGCCAGCGGCGGCACCACCAGCAGCAGGGGCGGCGCCACCGGCACCACCAGAGGGCACAGAAGCGAGCTTGGAGCTACCCTCGGAGATGAGCTGTGTGGGATTGTCCGTTAGCAAATGGAGGTCCTTGTCCAGGTGTTGGCTGGGGCATTTTGACTCCGTACCTGGTTGATGTCCTTGCCCTCGAGCTCAGACAGGAGCTTGCTCAGGCGGTCGGAATCAGCCTCGATTCCGACGGAGTCGAGGACATTCTTGATATCGTCGGCAGAGGGCTTCTCGTTGCCGCCGAGGGTGAGGAGGAGATAAGCTGCGAGGTGCTTCATTTTGATGGTTGTTTCTGCGGGTGAGGGCGGACTCGTCAGAGATTTGCGCGATGCGATACGATATGATGATGGCCCTGCGACTGCAGACTCACTGTTGGTAGTTGTAGAAGAACAGGAGAGTTCAATCGATTTAACCGCGTGGCGGAGACTGGCTCGTCGAGTTCTGAGAAGGACGGGGTGGTTATGATGAGTCTTTTGAGGCAAGATGGACCAGAAACGAAAAAAGTTCACGGCAAAGCAGGTAGGCGGATTTTGGGTGGGCAGGGGCATTTTGGTGGGCTGTGGCCCGTGCGCATGTCCTTGGGTCAACTGGTCTCCAGTCTCCCTCAAGCTCTCTGCCAGCCTCTGCCATGCCGCCTCTGCCAGTCAGGGCCACCTGGCGCGGAGTGGGTCGACAGCTGGCCCCAAGGCAGGCAATCAAATCTCAGTGCTGTCAGTGCCGTTGCTGGGCTGGACCTTAATCGCATCCGCAACCGGATCCATCTCAGCTTGCTTGCACCCAATCAGTGCTGGCCCAGTTCCCAGTGGCACCTTCTCGGCTTGGCCTAGAAAAAGCAATCCCGTCATTCGAGCGCAGCGCAAAAGCACAAGGCACAAGGCGAAAGAACGGGAATGGGCCACCCCCCCCCCCGAACCGCCAACACCCCCACTGACCCAAAAGCCATAAATACCCACGACGTCGACCTCGACATCGCCCTGCGTCTCCCCTCCAACCTGCACCCTTTGTCTACTCGCCCTGTCCGCCCTCTCCCGCCCTGCCTGCCTCACCAACCGTCGACCCGGCTTTTCTCCAGCCTGCTGTGCTTCCAGCGCTGCTCCCCGGTTTCCCGGGGCACCAGCCGAACCCCCTAATCCCCAGGCGGACTTAACGATAAGGTGGTTGTGAGACCACAAAAAGTCTGTTGGCTGGTCACTCACACTCCCCTAAAGCCGCGAAATCACCCGACTCAACCCGCCAGCACGCCAGCGCTGATGACTCAACACCAATCGATGGCATGAAGCTATAGAGGCAATCTGTCTACTTTTGAGGGTGGGATCATCGTCGGGAAACGGGCCTGAGCCCTGGAATCCATTTCATCATGCCGGTTAGTCGCTTATCTGGCCCCGTCTTCCCCAAACCTGCCAGGTGTCGCTTGCCCATCGTGCCCATGGCTCGTCCATCCCAATGCCCAAACGCACTGTGCCCTGTCCTCGGCTGACCCACGACCACCGCCACCACTACAGATCGGCGACCTCCTCGCCTCTATTGAGGGGAAACCCCCGGTGCCCTCGTCAAAAGCATCCGCAAGACCTGCAAATGGGATCCCGGCCAAACGCAAGGCCGACGATGATGCCAGGGCACCCGACCAGAAGCAGCCGCGCCTGGCATCCACCACAAACGGATCTGCCAGGCCGGCTGCTGATGCATCAAGAACACCACGCCCACCCGAGAGATCATCATCGGGCTACACTGGATCTGCAAGACCATCATCTACTACTACCACTACCAACAACAAACCGCGGCCCCTGACCGACAACTCCGCCTCGGCTGCCTCCAAGAAACCATCCTCGACGACTAGTGCCAAACACTCGCCCATCACCCCGACCTTCCCAACTGCCGGCTGGACTGCAACGTCAACAAGCTCATCGCTCTCGAGGCCTGCACCGGCGCTCCAGTCCACAGGCCAAGGTGCTGCAACCGGGTCTGCTGCCAAAGCGCCGAAGAAAGGGTCTTATGCTGAGATCAAGGCCCGCGCAGCAGCCCAGGCTCAGAAGCTGCAGACAATTGGAAAGATCCAGCACAGAGCCGTCGAGAAGAAGAAGGAGCAGGACGCAGAGGATGCAAAGCTTGCGAAGAAGGGCCTCAAGCCTGGTTCCAAACCGGGCGCTGGTCTGCCGTCCAAGAATGGGACACAGCCAAGTGGCAACGGACTTCCCGACCGTGGTGTAAAGGGACTAGGGCAAAAGGGCGTGGCGGGCAAGACTGGCACTAAAGGTGCGCCCATAGCAGAGGAGCGAAAGCCTAAGAAGGCGGCCCTGGCGACCACCGGGTATGCCGGGTCTGCACGGCCTCCCCCTACCAAGGCCAAACCCGGCGCCGCGAAATCAGGTAAATATCGTGACCGCGGACGCCCTGCACCCAACCCTCTGGGAATGTTCAGCCGTCGCCGCCCAAAGGACGACGAGTACGATGAAGACATGGACGACTTCATCGATGACGACGAAGATGAGCCAGATGAAGTCGGCTACGGCGTACGGTATAAGTACGCTGACGAAGACGATGACTCGGACATGGAGGCTGGCTACTCTGACGTCGAGGACGAAGAGGAGGCAGCAGCCCGCCTCGCCCGCCTCGAGGACCAGCGCGAGGAGGCCATCTTGGAACAGCGTCGGCGCGAGAAAGAGGCGCGCAAGAGAGCATCCGCCGGACGTTGAAGTGTCACCATGCACAGACAGGCCTCAGCTTCCCAGGAGATATCCTGCATAGCGGGTCGGACACTTGAGAGAGCCTGAAGAGTGTGGCCCCACCACAGGCCAATCAATAATTTCGTTTTACAACTATTTATTCTTTTCAGAGCCCCTTTCTCAATGGGAGAGTCACAAGACGGCGTTTGAGAGAAGAGGTGGTAGACACCACGCGGTCATAAATCTCATGCCTCTCTTCAGGCTTGAGGCAACAACGGTGTTTTGGGATACCACGAGGGCAAAGGCATGACAGCATAGCGGCAGGCGTTCATCTGGTATTTGTTTTGGGTGTTCATACGAGCCTGTTCACACGGTGTTGGTGCATCATCCTCCCGGAATCTTATGATACGGAAGTGCAGGGCAAGGTTAGGAAAGCCCACAAGGTCGAGGACGGTTAGGAAATTAGGAGAGGAGGGGAGGGGCAGTCGAGCCGCTAGAGCTCGTGTAGATTGCATGGTTACTCGACGGTGCCCTTGGACGTGTAGATGCTGAATGTAATAGGTCTTGTCAGACCACGACAAGTAAAGCCACTTCTCCCCAGTGTTCTGTCTCACGGCCGTGATTCGGGGCCATTTTGCCGTGCCCCATTCTTGGATGTTGAACAGAACCCCATATATAGCTCGAGCCACCTGGTGTGAACGTATAAAAGACTGCATACGTGGGTGCGTCTTCGCTCCCACAGGAAGCTAGCCACATGCTTACATAGCTAGCATATGACCGAACCAGCCTACGAGTCAATACTCCAGACAAGACAATTGGGCCCCCTGCCTCGGGTGGAGGGGCGCTGTGGGCTGGGGCGTCATCGACCCCAGGTCGCCTATCTACACTAGTGTAAGATATCTGACTGACCCGCGTTCGTCCTTCGCCAGTAGCTCGCTCCCGTCAGCCTGTTTTAGTATCAACGGTCCGCACCGCGTGTGTGAGATGGGCATGTCAGATGCGGGGCGCCCCGCGGGTCATGTGGTCCCGGCAGAACACGCGACATGGCTGCACGGCTCCTCTCTCCTCTGATGCGTGCGTGGCACGACATGTTGCGTCAAACACTTGGCTTCGAAATTCTGGAGCCCGCCCAAGACTAGCCGCACCGCATTGTGACTTGGGCTCTCCTCGTTATGCAGAATTATCACCCGGCATTCCCCACACTTCAAGTGCTGCTCGGTATCGCGTGCTGTATATGTGATGTCACGCAGGCGGTGGCCATGATGCGGTCAGGTCGCCAGAGGACGACGCTCAAGAACGCCCGGCAAACAATTCAGGATGCCCGTCTGCAGGAATGACAGTAGGGGCCGTTGGAGAAGCTTGGAGCTCGGAGGGAGATGCTCCGAATATGCAACGGCTCCTCCGTCAGCAAAACACACTCACCGTCCGGAGGCGGGGGACCATAAAGAAGGCTCCCGTCCTCGTGCTGTATTATGTAGAGGACATGCCACACCACCAATCTTTTGTGTGCCAGGCCACGTGCAAGTCATCATGGTTTATACATCACGGCAGCGACATGCTGCTGCCCTGGCTGCCCTGGCTGCCCTCTCGGCCTTGTCGCTCATACAGGCACAGGCACAGGCACCCAATGCCACCACCTCGGCTGCGGGAGGCCTTGTCACTTTCCCACCTCTGAGTGGGGCGTCAACGACCTACACCCTCACGAGCTACAACACACAGTCCACCTCTACCTACTTGACGCAGACCGACTTCAGCAATGAGCGTCTTGCTCTCCTCTGGGATCAGGTCGGGCCCGTGGCTACTGGCCCGGTCACGACGACCGTGACACCCACTCCTGAGCCGAGCGCTTATCCATCACCGGGCGCGTTCCACCCTCTTGTCCCTCCATATGAGCCTGATCTCACCAATTGTACCCTGCCAAGGGACTTTGTGTGGGGTGTGGCTTCTTCGTCGTACCAGATCGAGGTACGTGCAACTCGGCGTCAGATCACAGCTGTGCCCCGGACCAACCTCGACTGACACGTGAACGGTGCAGGGCGCCGCAGATGCAGAAGGGAAAGGGCCATCCATATGGGATCTGCTGTCCCACCGCGTGCCCAACCTCATTGCTGATAACTCCACAGGCGACGTGGTGGCCTCTCACTACTACCTGTACAAGCAGGACATCGCCCGCCTCAAGGCACTCGGCATCCCTGCCTTCAGCCCGAGCATAAGCTGGCCGCGCATTTTCCCATTTGGTAAGGGGCCCATCAACGAGGCCGGCGTGGCTCACTATGACGACGTGGTAAGGACTGCAGTCGAGGCCGGCCTCGCCCTCGCCGTCACCCTCTTCCACTGGGATACACCCCTGGCGCTCTTCAATGAGTACGGGGCCTGGAACGACCGCCAGGTCATCGACGACTTCTTCAACTACGCCACCTTTGTCATCGCGCGGTACGACGAGTACGTCACTGAGTGGTTCACCATCAACGAGCCGCAGTACTGCAACTGGCAGTTCTCGACGTACCCGGCGGGCGAGTACTACCCCATCTACAACAACATCTCGTCGGGCACCCAGTCGCGCTTCCTGTGCGGCCACCACACCCTGCTCGCCCACGCCAAGGTCTACAGGTGGTACAAGGACGAGTTCGGCGGGACCAAGAAGATGACCTTCAAGAACTCGGGCAACTACTTCGAGCCCAGCTCGTCCTCGGCCGCCGACCTCGACGCCACCCAGCGCCAGTATGACTTCTCCATCGGCTGGTTCAACCACCCGGTCTGGAACGGGGGCCAGTACCCGGACAGCCTGCGCGACACCCTCGGCGGCCTCCTGCCCGAGTTCACGCCCGAGGAGAGCGACATGGTCTCTGGGTCCTGCGACTTCTTCGCCATAGACCCCTACACCTCCCACTACGCCACCGCCATCGACGACCCCGCCGCCTGCACCTCAAACAGCTCCCACCCGGGCTACCCCGAGTGCGCCGCCTCGCGGCCCCTCGCCCCGGGCGGGTTCGCCGTGGGGCCCGCCGCCGACGCGGGCGTCAGCTGGCTGTGGAGCGCGCCTCAGGGCGTGCGGAGGTTCCTGGGCAAGATCACCAAAGATCTGTTCCCCGGCGTCCCCGAGATCGTAGTCACCGAGTTCGGGTTCGCGGAGCCGGGCGAGGCGGCCCTCGACTCGCTGTCTGCCGTACAGTGGGACCTGCGCCGCGCGGATTACTACCAGGGGTACCTGGACAACATCCTTGCCGCGAGGGTGTACGACGGTGTCAATGTCACCGGCGCGTGGGGGTGGGCTATATTCGACAATTACGAGTGGTTCTCCGGGAGCAGTGTGCGCTTCGGACTGCAGGTGAGTACTCTACTTCCCTTTTATGTCTTGCCTACCCGTATATCCTGCCCATCATATGTATCTGACGCCGACTCAGTACGTCAACTACACGTCACTCGAGCGCACCCCCAAGGCGTCAATGTTCCAGTTCCTGAACTGGTTCAACAGCAAGGGCCGCGGCTTTGCCGGTGGCGGCGCTGACAACTCAAGTATAGACGTAAGCGCAGGAATCACATACCCAGCCCACTTCCAACATGCCCCCACACGCAGTACAGCTCGATTCCTATATTAAGTTAAGAGCCTCCCTAAGGGAGGGGTTTATTTCTTAACAAAAATTATACTTCATATTTAGGACTTTTATATAAATTAATTAATTATTATATGTTTAACAAAAAATGTATAACTATTACTATTATTAACTTAGAGCGTTTTGTTATAATAAATAAATATATTTATTACATAGTATTATAGCTTAGCTAATGTTTTCTTAGTTTTCTACCTAACTATAAGTCGCAGCACCGTTTCACGCACTACCCCCTTCCCGCACATCCGGTTTCAGACGCTGATTTCTTAACCACCCCTACTACACTCAACGATTCTGACCTCTATTTAAATGCTGTATTCTCATTAATTATACCATTCAAATCTTTATCCTCTTCTCTATCCTCTAGTATGCCTTATATCTCTGCTTCACGATACCTAGTTGCCACTACCAACCTCCTTGATAGGACATCCTAATGATAAGCGTCTAGAGACTACCATATTTCCAGGTATAGCCTATGCTGTTGCCTTTAAGGAATACCCACTCGTGAGAAGTATAATTCAACTTATTAGAAGCTATTATATACTTAGGAGTTAATTTTAGCCAACTAGGCCCTTCTTTAGGGCCGTCTAAGCCATCCCCCGTTATATACGGCTCTCTAGCGCCTTGCAAGCTATATCACTAATGATGCTATTCCTAATGTTACCAACTACCACCCACTGGGAAAGAATTAGACAATATAATTCCTGATAAGAAATCCCTTAATAAAAACCCTTAAGGCTATATATATTAAATATAAATATATAAATACAGCCATATATAAGAATATTAACCTCTTTTTTAACCGCCTTAATGAACCCGAGCTCCTTAATATTCCTCTTAAATTCTAGCATAATGCTAATGTGATAGGCTTTTAGGAAGGTGATGGGGAGAATTACCTTATAATAGGCTCTTTAGTGGTCAATTTAATTATTAAAAAAACAGCCCTTAATCACACGTGGTATACCTTAATTGAGTGTATTAATGGGGCTAGTAATGCTCTTAACCCTCTTATTATCTTTAGGGGTAAATCAGTATAATAATAATCGTTTCCTTTAGCTAAACTTAAGGAATTTAGAAATTAGTTATTTATAACCTTAGAAATAGGCTAGATAAATAATTAGATAGGTCTTCTATAGCTTATAATAATATTTAAGCTAAATACCTATCCTTTTAATCCCTTGTAATGGAGGGTCCTCCTTCTTAATAGCTATGCCTTATATACTACTAAAGAGTTTATATAACATTGCTTTAAATTAAAGATTTGGGCTGTATTTCTTCCCGCCCATACTTCCTATATCCTTTAGCCCCTTAATATTAGTATATTCTCTCTTTTAAAGAGGTAATATCATTAAAACTTAGCCCTCTTAGCAATATAGTATAGTATTAAGGAATCTAGTAAAGAATTCTTCCTTTATACCTATAAAAAGTCTTAGAATAGCATTATAAAGACTACTATTATTAAAAAGGTATGGGTTATAATAGGAATTTGGCCTAGGGACTGAATAAAGGCAAAAAACTCTCAACTAGTAGCCCAAAACAATAATACTACTATTGCTAATAACGCTAGCAAGCTAGGGAATAATCCAATTAACTTGCAATTAGCTATAATCAATTTAAAAACACTACATTCCTCTAGGCACATTATAGCAATTCAATTGGAATTGCATAGCGTTAGCGATATTTATAAATCCCCTACTATTCGCCTCCTCTTTTGCAAGGTCTGCAAGGGGCTTAATGAGTTAGCTACTCGTGCTATTACTATAGAGGCTGAAAATCAGGTCCTTATAGCTGACCTAAAGCAGCAGAAGCTGAAGAAGAAGAGGAGGGTGGTCCCGGACCCAAATAAAGCCTTCATCAGTATTGCGGCTATTACAAAGGAGAGGGCTATGATGGGACTCTTGAAGGAGGAGCCACCTAAAACACTTGAAAACCATAAGTTAGGGGACAACAATAAGGTTGAGGAAATGAAGTGTATTATAGTGCACGCTTTAGAGAGCGAGGGGTTATTATTTGATTATAAATAGCTTCAATGGTTATCGAGAAATTGAGTGTTGAAATAGGGGTTGGTTCTTGAGGAGGTCGAAAAATCGAGTGTGCCTGAAGGGGGTGGTGCGTGAAACGGTGCTGCGACTTATGTAGCTATAAGTTTTGAACCTTTAATGGGCCTTAGGAATAGATCTATACTCTTTATTCTCTAACTCCATCCTAACGGCTACTATTAGCTGCCCTTGTACATCTCTTGGCTAGAACTTGTCTCTTTGTATTTTATATCAGTCTCTACAATACGTTTTTGATCGGGGCAAGAAGCATCGCCATCTTCGAACTACATAGAAGCTCCGATATAACTATCAGACTAACTGCCTCGTGGATACCCATTTCTGGTAACGTGACTGTTGCGGCAAGGCTGCAGACCTGGGAGGGTGTTGCACCAGTCCAGAGCCAGTATAGTTGTCTTGCCCACCGGTGTCCACAGAATGGATGACCTTGAGCTGGCTGTGGTAATCATGGGAAGAATCCACCGAGGTGAGAGTTGCGAATGTGATCCCGTCCGTAGCGCTCACATGTGTGTTCCTTTGAGTGTTGGCAGTAGTGGTGGTTATTGTTGAGCGATACGCCTGGCGGATGAAGCTTCTGAGTCCCGTGATGGCGTCATTACCAACGACCATCTGCGGTAACTGTTGTTCCCCTTCCTTGGATGAGGGACTGCCAGTGATGTTGCACCTACCGGCTTCTTTGCTACTTGAGCGGATGAACAGCCGAGTCCGGGAATAATTTCTGAAGGAATTCCAAGACGCAGCAAGGCTTGCACCGATGGTCTTAAATGGGAGCGCCACCACGGGCATACACGCACAGATGAGGCCAATATTGAGCTCCAAGATGCTGTAAATAGGGTCAGAATTTAATAATGTACTGGGGCCGTGAACAAAGGAACAAGAGGATCCTCAAGAGAGTTCCTTTCTTATCTTACCCGAACACATAAACCACACTCCATGTTCCGTCTGCTGGGTCCCAGAGGAACCGTGCAGCCAAGCCCCCGGCTGAACAGCCGCAAGCCCTAAGGTGAAATTTAGCTTTTTTCTTTTTGAAAAACTGAGTTTATATGGCAGAGACTCACAAGAGGCCTGTTAAAAACACGCTCAGGACTCCAAGCTTCCGTTTGGGTGGGAGGCTCAGATTGGAGACAAGCCATAAAGGGATGACCAAAATGTACAGGTCTGAGATCAGTCCAAAAATGCCGTTCACTAGCGAGTTGTGATCCTGTGCCACTGTACAAGTCCCATAGTAAGTTGTGTAATGCCATGTCTGGCCCTTTCTGGGCACGCAATTATCCAGGACAAATATGCAGAGGGCGGTGTAGACAATAGTGATTGATGCGATGCCAGCCCAGATCAGCCAGCGAACGCAGCGGATGGGGCTGAAGAGGCGGAGGTAGAGGACCAGGAGCGTGAGTTTAAAAGACATGGAGCCCAAGGAGTGCAAAACCAGCCCTACAGCTGTGAACTAGATGCCATAATGTTAGTAGAATGCCTCAAAAACTGCGCCCCTGGCAACTAGCGTGAACTAATAAGAGCGGGCAGGGCTATCGCCTACTTTCAGATAGCGCTCTGTGATCATAGACAGGGGCACATCCCATAGGTGCCTTCCCAAAGGATTGTCCGCCTCTGAGTTATTGTCAGCAGTCCAACCTCTGGGCAACTGAACTCCTGTGATCGCCATGGCAGACTTACCAACCAAAACGGTGGCACAGTATGATATGATGGTGACCTGAGCCTATAGTCAGATTGAAAAACCAATATTTAACAGTATGACGAGGAAGACCTACTGCACTCATGATACAAAGAACTAGTATCGGGAAGTATGAATGAGTACTGGTATCAACAAATTGGGGAACAATTATACACGTACGGTCATCCGCTGCCAGCTTGTGCATCTGCCGTAGACGAGTACCCAGGCGAAGAATAACGAGAACGGACATAATAGGCATGAAAACGTATATAATAACCCGATACAAAGTTGCAAGTGAGGGTGGGTTGACGAAATTCGAGCTCAGGCCTTTGGGTGCCTGCGCTGCCGGGATCTGAGAGAGATCCTGACGAGCAGACAGTGTGCCGACAGATTTGAGGGCGACCATGTTGTGTGCCGATTGAAATTTATGATCTGAAGGGGATGAATTTGGAGCCGAGGCCAGCTTGCAAGGAGAAAATTGATCTGGGCAATATAAGACACCCACAGTCCCTGATACTTCCCGGCGGTGGAGAGCAGGGCAGACGTGAACGTAGAGGCAAGTATCGAATGAGAATAGAAGTGTACGGTGGGTAAAGGTATTCAATTGTGAAGAAGTGGAAGGCATTTGGGACGGGCGTAGCCTCTTCGCGAGTATATAAAGTATTTTGGGAAACAGGACCACATAAGTCAAGAAAGAATATCGTCGCCAGATGGGAGGGTATCGGCGGGACCAGTAACATGTACCACCACCACAATGCAACATAATGCGCAGCATGGCTCGTGATCATGATCGTTGGCTGCGAAAATTCTATATGTAGATACAGGATAGGCGCCGCCACTCAGCCCCAGGGAAGGAGTGTGCTTTCTCAGCAAAGACCGATTCCTTGCAAAAGTTCCAGCCGTTACTGTGGAGCTTCACTGCTGTAGGATTCCGGCCATAATTGCTGTACCCGGCCGGGGAGGGGTGCGTGGTGTTGAGCAGTCCAGTGAATTGTTATCTTCCGCACGAGTGGGGATCTCAGCGACAGGGACTCTTCTGAGCTTGTTCATTGAATCCTCGATAACCCGCCTCTGATGTGACCACGAGGACTGATTCGCAATTCTTACCTAATACGTAGTTGCTCGGGCATGCAGGTACTGCTTCATTACTGTAACTCGACGAGATTTGGCATAGCACACCACGTTGCAACTGTCAACTGTCGTCTTCTGAAAAAGTGTGCTGACTAGGACGCGGTTTGATTGGAGATGTATACCTATGGACATCACTCGATGTCCTCGCGCTCATGTAATTGCTAATTCAACACACCCGGTGTGACTGTAATATGCACGCTCAAATGCTACGCTGGGCTTTGACCCACCTCCTACTAGCGCCAACATGCTCTACAATTATATAAAAAGTTTGCATGCTCCGCCAACCAAGATACTGCAGACCTACGGCACGGCACCCATGCAAATGGGTCCGTGTCTTGGAAACGGCTAAGCCACCTACCAACAACAGTCACATCGTGTATCTGCTCAACCTATTTCGGCATCTCGTACCTGCTCATGCAATTACTGAAGGAGTTGGCATGATACGTAGATGCTCCCGGGAGCAAGTGCCCGCCCACCTTGTACGTCGTTCTGTTGAAAACCTCCCGTGAGACACTCTACCCATCATTGGTTCACTGGTACACATATACTTATCACTTTCCCAGCGCCGCAACAGTTGATAGTCCAGAGCACTTGTGCGCTTTGCTTCGCGACTCTCTTGCATCAAAACTTTGTATCACTACTGCATTCAACAGCTAATTGTCAGGCACTGGGGCTGGGCTAGGGCGAGTTGTTTCCTTCCCCTATTCTACGACAACGACTGGCTGCTCTGCACAACCAGTCAAGATGCTCACGCAAATTTTCTTTGCGGCAGTTGCACTGCTGGTGCCTTACCTGTTCCGCACAATTCGGTTCAAGAGACTGCATCAGTTCGCCCGCTTCCCACAGCTGCCTCCGTCACCATATCTAGGTCACCTTCAGATTGTCGACGAGTTTGTCAAGCGTTCTGCGCCAGGGGCTCATCCAGGTAGCTATCTCATTATCATCATAATACTGCCCAAGCCGTGAAATGCAGTAGTTAACTAGAGCTCAGACGTCGCGTTTGCAGCCATGCATGAGGCCTTGGGCCGACCGCCTGTCATGTTTGTTGATCTGCGGCCTGCAGCTTCACCCATGCTTGTTGTAGCGAGCTATGAGGTTGCGGAGCAGATTTCCAAATCGTCAGACCGCTTCCCCTACAGCCCTCCAAAGGTACCCGAGATATGGAACCACATGGTCCATCTCAGCGGGCCGACCTCTATTGCGTCTTCCCAGGTGGGTGCTTGATAAATGGATTCCCGGTCCTCCAGTGTCTTGAAGGTTCTCACATGATCCTTCTATTTGTTCAGAGACTAACTACGGGTTCATCGATGCTTTTCAGGGCGAAGAATGGAAAGCACTTCGCAAGAGATTCAATGCAGGGTTTGCTCCGCAGCATCTTCTAAGCCTTCTGCCGGCTATCGTGCACAAGTCACAGCTATTTGTCGGTCGCCTTAACGATCTGGCACAAAAGGGAGACGATTTCTCCCTGCAAAAACTTGCTACAGATCTTACCTTGGACATAATTGGGGATCTAGCACTTGATACCGATATGGTGAGCTATTGAGGCTACTTCCGCTGCTGCGTCAAGCAAGCTAATGCCTATCAGGGCGCTCAGACTTCACGCCCGGCGAAGGTGACTCGCGATTTCCAGACGCTCATACGAACCTACACAGACGAGCAGATAGACCTGCCCTGGTGGTTCACGCCCCGCTTGGAATGGAAGCGCAGCAGACTTGCTCAGCGGGTTCGAACCTCGCTCAAGGCCATTGTCCAAGATACCCATGCCCAGCGCAAGTTACTCACTTCCAAGCCTCGCAGTATACTTTCTATGAGTCTTGAGGGCATCGAAGAACTCTCGCCCAGGATTCTAGATACGACTTGCGACCAGCTCAGTACATTTCTTTTCGCCGGTCATGATACTACCAGTACCACCATAGCATGGATGCTGTACGAGGTCTCCCACACACCCCGCGCCCTACAAGCAGTGCGCACTGAGCTTGATGACATCTTTGGCCCGGACCCGAGCCCAGCGGCGGTGGCATCCAAACTACTTGCGCCCGGCGGGTCGGAGCTTGTCAAGCGGATGGTTTATACATCAGCTGTCATTAAGGAGACGCTTCGACTGTGGCCCCCCGGGGCCACATCACGAATGACCAAGCCAGGCGATGGGCTCAAGGCTACCATGTACACATTACAGGGCGAAGCGTCCGAGATTGACCTGGACGGGATGATGCTCTATCATGTTCCTTATATTATCCAGAGGGACCCGGCCGTCTTCGGCGAGACGGCCAATGTGTTTGTCCCGGAGCGCTGGCTCCAGAACGACGTTGCCAATAGCATCCCGGCGGGTGCGTGGAGAGCATTTGAGCGGGGCCCACGCAACTGCATTGGCCAGGAGCTCGCGACGATAGAGGCGCGTGTTGTGATGGCTCTGGTGGCCCGGCGTTTCCATTTTCTGAAGGTGGGCACTGGGTCGGCCATTGTTGATAATGTCACTCATCAGCCTGAGGTCGACGCTCATGGCCAGTATAAGGTCGCACAAAAGATGTACAATGTGAGTTCCGCAATTCCTAAAGCCCCGAGGTAACGACTCCGCCGTACAGATTCGCTTGGCCTAACCGATTATCAAAAATTCAAAGGCTAGGGAAGTGACTTCCAAACCGGTGGATGGTATGCGCATGCGGGTCAAATTTGTTGCATAGCCAATGTGAGAGTGGCAACAGCTTTGTGTCTGGAATCGGCCGATCCAGGAGTTCAGCAAACTTAGAAGCAGTCTAGTATGGCACGATAGCACATTCCAGAATGGGACTCATGTGAAGATTTCAATGAGAAAATAAATATGAATTTCCTTGGCTTTGGGCTTCATAATCCTTCGGACCCAATTCATTCACGACCAAGGTATGGGGCGCTGTCCACGCTGGTGATCGCTCAATAAGACGATAGCCCCTCATGAGACGCAGGGAATTCTCGGGTGGCACCAGTCTTGCAGTAGGAGCTTTACACTGCAATGCATCAGTATTGCAATGCGGTTCATGTCTGGCTACCCGGAATCCGCCGTGGCCTGCATCAATGTTACCGCCTCGGCTACGCACTTGCGTCGCATGCTTCTGTGGACCCACATTGTCCTTCCTCGACTTCCGAGGGTTTATCGAGCTCGGGTCAATGTACCGAAATGTGCAACCAGCGGCACAGATACCCGGTTGTGTTTGCTCATCCTCCAGAAGGTGCTCGAGAGACATGGCTACCTAGGTAAAGATAGGAAAGTAGTCCGTCTGTTGGTTGCCCAACACCCGCACCAGGTAGCACCATACACGGGTCAGCTGAATATAGCAGCGTTTCAATAAGAAATACTTCTGTACCTAGCGCATGCAGTTGAACGGCACGGTTATGTGCCTGAGAGTTGTATTGTGGGCCCACATCCATCCGACCCATGCCTATCGGCCATATGCATTCTCAGCCGCAACTTCTCTGCACGCACTGGTGTACTTATTCTGACTTACGAGTGAGAGTATCAAAACCACGCTAAGTGCGCGCACATAACACACAGCACCCTTTTAAGTCTCCTTAAATCCAGCTAATTCCACCCATTATATCTCTATAATAGCTTTAAATAAAATAAGCCTTATACTAAAATAAAGAAGAAAAAAAGGTCTTTATTCCAATATAAGGATGATTTGTTTTAAAGTTATTATAAAAATACAATAAGTAAAATTAGCTAAATTTAAAATAATTTAAATATATAATTAAAAATTAAGAAAAAAAAGTATAAAGAATATGTTAATAAATTTACTTTGAATAGCTAAAATTACCTTCTTCTTTAAAAATTTTAATTCTTTATTTATTTTTCTTAAATCTAGCTAATTTTACGTATTATATCTTTATAATAGCTTTAAGTTAAATAAAACTTATATTAAAATAAAGAGCTTTCTTTCCTCTTTGTTTTATTATAAGCTTTATTTAATTTAAAGCCATTATGAAGATATAGTAGGTAGAATTAGCTGGATTTGAGGAGACTTGGAAATCCAGATGTGTTGTGTTATGTGCGCGCACTTAGCGTGGTTTTGATACTCTCGCTTGCAAGTCAGAATATCGTGTCCCTAACCACCTGCACTTTACAGCCACCCCACCCCAGCCTCAATGTGCTTCAGCCAACAACAGCTCGATTCCAGTTACCAGTAAACTACGAAGGCATTCTACGCCTCAAGCTTGCATTCTGATTGCAATCCAGCCTTCCTCCCCTGCTAGTGGTATGCTGCCACGAGTCATGATTAGCGCGCTTCCAGGATAAGACGGGCTGGACAGGGTAATTGTTCAGGCAGCGACCACACTCACACGAGATGGGTACGAGCAAGACCTGCATCCCCAGGCTCAATGCGCCCCTGTACTTCCGTAGCCGCGGCCCCATCGCCCGTATTGCTGCTACTGCTATGAGGATGCTCGATACTGACAAGAGGAGAAGAATTGAGCATCCTAGGGCGCTCGCCGGGGCTGCGGTGCTAAGTCGAAACGCTGCGCCGGGTAACTTTCCAACTCCTGGGAGTTCCATCCAAGTATTCATTGTGATTGTTAGGAGCTTTGGCATGAGTGATAGGGAGTCGACTGCTAAAGATGCTGTTGACGAGAGTGAAGCCGTTCACTGTATTTCTAAGGATTGTTCTTATGAATGACTTCTTTCTAATGCCAAGTGGAGGGCCAGAGAGAGGAGAGACGAAGTTTATATCCTAGTAAAATAGCAAATAAATAGCATACACACTCAGATACCTGAACCTGATATTTTATAGCCCGGATATGCAGATATCGGATTTGCCCATCGTTTACTGGTAGGTATTGTGACTCGTTTTTGCATTTTCCTAATCGTGTTGGACAGTCTTCGAGGTGGCTTGAGCCACACCCCCTTGACGTGCGTCCGGCGGCTAATAAGATAACTGTCACGCGTGACAAAACTGACTCCCGTTAGCACCAACAGGTGCATTGGATCTCCACCATGTTTTTCTGTTGCGCGATGACTTCAGGTTGTGGATACAACCATGGATCAGAGCTGTACTTGGGTGTACGGCCAATACCACTGCTCCAAAGAATATCCACTATATAATTTCTACTTTCCGTTCGGCAGTAACCTGACCAATCATAATTTTCTGGCGCATTTGCACACCTAGACGTCAAAGCCGACAGTGCCTGGGGCTTAGCTGAGGGCACATGCAATGGAAACCAGGCTAGATGGTGCAAAAATAGCGTCAAAAACATGTGGACCTCGGCAGAGCCAAGATCTGTTTCCACGTGGCTTATACAGGTTGAACATGACCTTACACGAGAGGACTTCCATGATGACGGAGTGGGCACATGTGTCAATGGGTGCAGATGTCCAATAGTGAGACGGCGAAGCTAACTAGCATCTAAAGTCTGAACGTTCAAGTTGTTCCTATGTTTATGGCTGCACAGATCCCTTCCGAACTCGACATGTCATCACAGCCTGCTCCAAGACTATTTGAGTGATCTAAATCGTAGGTATGTCGGCTGTTCAGGAACCTGCAACCGTGCAATATTTCTATCTGGTAGGGGCATGGTATCGGTCATTGCAACTCCCGTGCCACCTCCACTAGCAGGTTCGAAATCAAAATTGCAAAGAATGTGGACCAAGACCATTCTTACTTGGAGCTTGGCAAGTCTCATCCCCACTGTTGATGAAGGATATGTCATTCGTTAGCGAGTGGACCAGTATGGAATAGCAGAGGAAACGCAGAAGCCAGAGGCAGCAGGTACTTGGTCGAAATCGCTTACTTACCACAGACATGGCGCCCGGCGCCGAACCCCAGATACGTGTCACCAAGTGGCGGGTCCTCTTCAGTGCTGGGATCACGACCCACAGCGGTCCCGACGGTGCCAGCGATCCACCTCGACGGATCAAAAACATGCGGGTTTGAATATAGGCGCGGATCCTCGTGGACGTCGGCGATGGCGTATGCCACATAGGCGCCCTGGGGGATCACTTCACCCGAATCGCCGATGGGAACGTCGGCACCAGACACGTTACGCCTGAAGACGGTCCCGGGGAGAGAGAGGCGGAGCGTCTCTTGTAGGCAGTTTCCGAGGATGGGAAATGAAGACTCCCATTCCTGAAGGGTGAGGCCGGTGAGGACACTTTCTGCCTTCTGTGGTTCCTCATCGGAACCCGAGGAAGGCGACGTTCTTTTTTTGCGGTGTGCGGCCACGACTTTGAGCACCTCATCTCTACATTTCTCCCTCCAATCGCGAGAATATGCCAGGAAGGTGAGGAGCCACAGTGTTGTGCACGAAGTAGTGCCCATGCCAGCCACAAGGGCGGTGAGAACGAACTGATACCAGCTGATGTCAGTGTTTCTTTCCTGGCTCTCAACAAAAACATGTTACTCACTTCAGCTATCTGATGGGAACTTTCACCTTTGTCAGTGAGAACTTGCAATGCGTCTTCCTCTTTCACCCCAGCTTTCTTTCGCCGGTTGACAATCCTCAATATGCATACGTACAACGCGGTCGCTGAGAACAGGCGTGAAAGGTAGAGAGGCGTAATCAGCCAAGGAAATACAATGCGAGCGTTACTGGTGGAACGTTCAAATCTGAGAAAGGTCGAAAAAGTCCGCTGCAGCAAAAGATTATCTCCAGCGATCTCGGTTGCGCCCACAACGCGGTGCATGAGTTTGAAAATTAGCAAGGGCACACTAGAGGAAATATTGACTCTGTGCCATTCAGATCTGGTACAACATGTATCAGCAAGGTAAACAAAAATTGGCGGCCATTTTCACTCACGTTTCCAGGGTGGATGGAGTCAGAAGCCTTTCGCAGAAGGCACGAATATCAGAGTTCAGAATGATACCTCGATCCGCCAGTGTAGGGCCGCGGATCAACTCCAAGAAGGTCTTTGAGAAGTACGAAAAGCCGTAGTCTCCATCTCTGGCCGACGACAGCTTACCGGCTAGAAGCTCAACGGAGCTTGGTGGAGAGATGGTCAGTAGGTCCGCCAAAGAGTGATGCTGAGAACATGGAGAACATGATAACTTTTGCCTCACCCTTGAGGGAGGCTAAGCCCCCTGGTCTGGAAGAATGCTTTCCGGCCTGCTTGGCCGCTCAGAACCACCACGTGCTTTGTGCCGATGAACATGCTGAATGCGCCACTAGCTGAAGAGTCTCGACCCTCCAGTACCATGTCTACCCTCTTGGCAAAGAAACAGATAGAGGACCCAATAATCGGCCAGTCATATACTTTCCAGGCCTCAGGAGATTTTCTAGAAATGGATGGGCGTTTCAAGCACGCTAAGAAGTATTGTGTAAGGAGAAATAAGACCAATGCCGATGCTAGATCGTATGGAGGAACCAGTATGGATGACTGGTTGTACCAGGAGGTCGTCGAAATGGTGTTGTTCATCTTACTATTCCGAAATTCTGACAACAGTCGTCCTAGGAGGTCTGTACTCGAGGAATTCTACCTAGGTATGGGTTTTGGAGTTGTTGTGTTGCAGCGTCATTAATGAAGATTGCGGAAAGGTCTTCGGAAGAATAGAGTCAAACTGGGGGGATATTGGCAGAATACTGGAGCGCGAACCAGAGCAGTGCTCTAAGTCTAGCCTAAAATCATCGAAGGTGATGGACCTCCGGCTAAGCCTCCTTCTGATTTCCATGCAATTCGTAAGTCAACATCCACATGCTTCGTTTCGGGGGGGGGGGTGGAGGAAGAGGAAGGGACAGGTGGATCTGGGTCAACGTAGAGGGGCGTATGGAGGACGTCTCACCGCGTACGCTACTCTGCCCCAGAAAGCGCGTACGAAAATGGAAGGTTTGGATGTTGGTTCTAAAAAAAGAAATGGGTGCATCGCAGTAGCAGGTATTATCTCTTTGCGGGTTGGGCTGACCAAGTATGGACATCTACCTAGGTACACTAACAGGAAACGCCCCAGTGCCGCCCCTGGCCTTACATTGCTGCAGGACTGCACCAACAAACGCAGAGCTTCTGGAGAATTTTTGCCGATAAGAATGATCATGCGTGACTCAAACATATGGTGGGATGGCACCAACAGAGCCAACATGATATTTTTTT